>JAREIK010002957.1:253618-580242 GCA_029783825.1 Sapria himalayana
TTCTTATTATTTTTCTTATTCTTCTTAAACTTCTTATTCTTATATATTCTTATAAATCTTCTTATTTCTTCTTATTCTCTTATTCTTCTTATTCTTCTTATTCTTCTTATCCTTCTTATCCTTCTTATTCTTCTTATTTTTATTATTTTTTTTATTCTACCTAGTCTTGTTTTTTTTCTTATACTTATTGTATAATTCTTGTTATCGTCTTATTATTCATATTCTTCTTATTATATTATTATATTTATTTCTTGTTTCTACATTATTTTTATTCTTCTAGTCTTGTGTATTCATTGTATTCTTATTCTTCATCCTATTTCTTATTTTCTTATTATTATTCCATTTATATTTATTCTTCTTATTCTTATTATTTTTCATATTCTTCATATTTTTCTTATTCTTCTTTTTTTCTTATTCGTCTTATTTTTCTTAGTCATCTTATTCTAATTTTTATTAATATTTTTCTTATTTTTCAAATTCTTATAATTCTTCTTTATCTTCTTATTCTTCTTTATCTTCTTAATTGTTCGTATTCTTCTTATTCTTATTTTTTTTTATTCTTCATTTACTTCTATTTCTTCTTATTCTTCTTATTCTTCTTATTAATCTTATTCTTCTTATTTTTCATATTATTCCTATTCTTCATATTTTTCCTATTCTGCCTATTTTTCTTTTTCTTTTTCTTTTTCTTATTCTTAATATTCTTCTTTTTCTTAATATTCTTCGTATTTTTATATTCTTCTTAGATTTCTTATTCTTCTTATTCTTCTTATTTTTTATACTTATATTCTTCTTAAAGTTCTTAATCTTCTAATTCTTTCTATTATTCCTTTCTTTTTATCCTTTTTATTCTACTTATTCTTGATATTTTATTTATTCTTTTTATTCTTATTATTCTACTTAATCTTCCTATTCTACATATTGTTTCCATTCTTCTAATTTTTCTTATTCTTATTATTCTTATTATTCTTTTTATTCAATTTTTTTCTTCTAATTCTTATTATTCTTCTATGTATTCTTACAATTCACATTCTTATTATTCTTCTAAGTATTCTTATTCTTCATATTCTTATTATTCATATTATTCTTACTTCTTCTTATTCTTCTTATTCTTCTTATTCTTCTTATTCTTCTTATTCTTCTTATACTTCTTATTCTTGTTATTCTTTTCATTCTTCTTATTCTTCTTATCCTTCTCATATTTCTTATACTTCTTATTTTTTTTATTTTTCTTATTCTTCAAGTTCTTCTTATTCTTTTATTCTTCCAATTCTACTTAGTCTTGTAATTTTTTTATTCTTCTTATTCTTTTTATTCTGCTTAGTCTTGGTATTTTTTTATTCTTTTTAGTCTTTTTATTCTTATTATTCTTTTTATTCTTCTTATTCTTTTTATTTTTATTATTCTTATTATTCTTCTTTATAATCTTATTCTTCTTATATTTTTTATTCTTAAATTATTCTTATTCTTCTTTTTCATCTTATTTATAATATTCTTAATAATATACTTATTATTTTTATTTTTCTTATTCATCTATTTCTTATTATTATTCTTATCCTTCTTATTATTATTATTTTACTGGTTATTCTTATTATTTGTATACTTTTTATTCTTCTTATTCTTCTCATGTTCCTTATTCTTTTTATTCTTCTTTAAACTTCTTATTTATTTTATTCGTCATTTCTTCCTATTCTTCTTATTCTTCTCTTTTTCTTTTTATTTTTTTTTATTATTTTGATTCTTCTTATTCTATTTATTCTTGTATATCTTCTATTTTATATTTTTCCTTTCTTCTTATTCTTCTATTCTTCTTTTTCTTCTATTTTACTATCCATTTATTATTTTTATTTTATTCTCTTTTTCTTCTATCTTTTTTATTATTCATATACTTCTTTTCTCTTCATATCCCTTCTTATTCTGCTTATTATTATTATATTATTATTATTATGATTATATTCTATTCTTTATCTTCTAATTTTCTTCTAATCTGTTATTCTTCCTATTCTTCTTATTTCTTATTCTTTTTATTCTTTTTAGTCATATTGTTCTACTTTTTATTCATATTTTTTTCATTCTTCTTAATTTTCTTTATCTTCTTAATCTTCTTATTTTTGTTTATTTTTCTTATTCTTCTTTTTTTCTTATTCTTCTAATACTTCTAATTCTTCTTGTTTTTATTAATCTTATTCTTATTATTATTATTATACTTATTATTATTATTATTACTATTCTTCTTCTTACTTTTTTTATTCTTTCTATTTTTCATATTCTTCTTATTATTTTTATTCTTCTTATTCTTTTTATTCTTTTTATTCTTCTTATTCATCTTATTCTTTTTATTTTTCTTATTCTTCTAATACTTGTATATTTTGTTATTCTTTTTATTTTTCATATTTTTCTTATTATTCTTATTATTCTTATAGTTATTATTCTTCTTATTTTTATTAATCTTCCTCTTCTTTCTATTGTTTCTATTCTTTTTATTCTTCTTATTCTTCTTAATCTTCCTATTTTTCTTGTTGTTCCTATTCTTCTTATTCTTCTTATTCTTATTAGTTTTCTTATTATTCTCTTCCTTTTTATTTTTCATGTTCTTCTTATTCTTCTTATTTTTCTTATTCTTCTTATTCTTTTTATTTTCTTATTCCTATAATTCTTTTTAGTCAGCATATTTTTTTATTCTTCATATTCTTCTTTTTATTTTTATTTTTCTTAGTCTTCTTATTATTCTTATTCTACTTATTTTTTTATTATTGTTATTATTCTTATTCTTCTTATTCTTCAAATTCATCCAATTCTATTTATTCTTCTTTTTATTGTTTTTTTATTATTCTTATTCATCATTTTCTTCTTATTCTATTTATTATATTTGTTCATCTTATTCTTCTTATTATTCTTATTCTTTTTTTTCTTATTATTCTTTTTTTTTCTACTTATTCTTCTTTTTCTTCATATTATTCTTATTCTTCTTATTTTCTTATTCTTCTTATTTTTATTATTCTTATTATTATTCTTATTCTTATTTTTCTTCTTATTCTTATTATCTCTGTTATTCTTCTTATTCTTTTTATTCTTTTTATTCTTCTTATTCTTATTATACTTATTATTCTTCTTCGAATTCTTCTATTTCTTCTAATTCTTTTTATTTTTTTTTATTTTTTTTATTCTTCTTATTCTTCTTTTTGTTCTTATTCTTATTATTCTTATTATTCTTTTTTTCTTCTTATTCTTCTTATTCTTCGTTTTCTTCTTATTCTTCTTATTCTTATTTTTCTTCCTTTTCTTCTTATTCTTCTTATTCTTCATTTTCTTCTTATTCTTTTTTTACTTATTTTTCTTCTTATTCTTCTTATTCTTCCTTTACTTCTTATTCTTCTTTTTCTTCCTATTCTTCTTATTCTTCTTTTTATTCTTACTATTCCTTTTCTTCTTATTATTCCTTTTCTTCTTATTCTTCCTCTTCTTCTTATTCTTCTTTTTCTTCTTATTCTTCTTTTTCTTCTTATTTTATTCTTATTATTCTTATTATTCTTATTATTCTTATTATTCTTATTCTTCTTATTATTCTTTTTCTTCTTATTTTTCTTTTTCTTCTTATTCTTCTTTTTCTTCTTTTTCTTTTTTTTCTTCTTTTTCTTCTTTTTCATCTTTTTCTTCTTTTTCTTATTTTTCTTCTTTTTCTTCTTTTTCTTCGTTTTCTTTTTATTTTTTTTCTTCTATTCTTCTTTTTCTTCATATCTTTTTTTTCTTCTTTTTATTCTTCTTATTCTTTTTTCTTCTTCTTCTTATTCTTTTTTTTCATTTATTCTTCTTTTTCTTCTTTTTCTTCTTATTCTTCTTTTTCTTCTTATTATTCTTATTATTCTTATTCATCTTTTTCTTTTTTTTTCTTTTTTTTCTTCTTATTCTTCATTTTCTTCTTATTCTTCTTATCCTTCTTTGTCTTCTTTTTCTTCTTTTTCTTCTTTTTCTTCTTTTTCTTTTTTCTTCTTCTTAATCTTCTTTTTCTTAATCTTTTTTTTCTTCATCTTTTTTTTCTTTTTTTTCTTCTTATTCTTCTTATTCTCCTTATTCTTCTTATTCTTCTTATTCTTCTTATTCTTCTTATTCTTCTTATTCTTATTCTTCTTATTCTTCTTTTTCTTCCTTTTCATCTTATTCTTCTTATTCTTCATTCTCTCCTTTCTCTCCTTTCGCTCGCCTCTCTTCTTTCTCTCCTTTTCTCCCTTTCTCTCTTCTTTCCATTCTCTTCCCTTCTCTCCCTTCGTCTACCTCTCTCCCTTTTCTCCTTTCTCTCCCTTATCTCCCTTCCTCTCCTGTTCTCTCTATTCTCTTCCTTTCTCTCCCTTCTCTTCCTTCTCTCCCTTCTCCCTTCCCTCTTCCCTTCTCTTCCTTCTGCCTCCCTCCTTACCTACTCACCCTTTTATCCCTCTCTTCTTCTCTCCCTACTCTCCCTCCTCTCCCTCCTTTCCCTCCTCTCCCTCCTTTCCCTCCTCTCCCTTCTCTCCCTTCTCTCCCTTCTCTCCCTTCTCTACCTTCTCTCCCTTCTCTCCCTTCTCTCCATTTTCTACTTTTCTCCCTTTTCTCCATTTTATTCCTTTTATCCCTTTTATCCCTTTTCTCCAAATTCTCCCGTTTCTTCTTTTTCTTCTTTTTCTTCTTTTTCTTCTTTTTCTTCTTTTTCTTCTTTTTTCTTCTTTTCTTCTTTTTCTTCTTTTCTTCTTTTTCATTCTTTTTCTTCTTTTTCTTCTTTTTTCTTCTTTTTCTTCTTTCTTCTTTTTCTTCTTTCTTCAGATTTTTCTTATCCTTCTCATTATAATTCTTATTTTTCTTATTATCCTTCTTTTTTTTTCATATTCTTCTTTTTCATCTAATCCTTCTATTTTTTATTCTTTTTCTTCATATACTTTTTAATCTTCTTATTTATCTAATTCTTCTTTTTTATATTCAACATATTCTTCTCATTCTTTTCATTCTACTTATTCGTATTATTCTTCTTTCTCTTTTTATTTATTTTATTATTATTATTATTATTATTCTTCTTCTTCTTATTCTTCTTATTCTTCTAATTCTTATTATACATCATAATCTCCTTATTCTTTTTATTTTTCTTAATTATTCTTATTATTCTTATTCTTTTTTATTCTTTGTATTCTCTTATTCTTCTAATTCTTATTATTCATCTTAGCTCCTTATTCTTTTTATTCTTCTTATTCTTCTTATTTTTTCTTATTCTTTGTATTCTTCTTATTCTTCTTATTTTTTCTTATTCTTTGTATTCTTCTTATTCTTCTTATTCTACTATTTCTTCTTATTCTTCATATTCTTCTTCTAATTCTTATTGTTTTTATTATTTTTACTCATCTTATTCTTATTATTCCTCTAATTCTAGTTTTTATTTTTATTCTTCTTATTTTTCATATTCTTCTCACTTTATTTATTCTGAGTATTCTTCTTATAGTTATTATTTTTATTATTCTTCATATTCTAGTTATTCTTCTTATTCTTTTTAGTCATCTTATTTTTTTTAATTCTTCTTATTCTTTTTATTCTTATTATTATTCTTATTCTTCTTTTGTTTTCTTTTGTTTTTCTTTTTCTTCTTATTCTTTATATTCTTAATATTCTTCATTTTCTTCATATTCTTCTTATTCTTATTTTTTCGACTTATTCTTCTTATTCTATTATTCTTATTATTCTTTCATTCTTTGTATTATTCTTATTCTTATTATTTATGTTATTCTTCTTATTTTTTTTTTCTTTTTATTCTTCTTATTCTTCAGAGTATTCTAATTTTTTTTATTCTTTTTATTCATATTATTCTTTTTATTCTTCTTATTCTTATTATTCTTGTTACTCTTGTTATTCTTCTTATTCTTCTTATTCTTCTTATCATTCTCATTCTTCTTATTCTTCTTATTCTCATAATTCTTTTAATTCTTTTTTTCTTCTTCTTATTCTTATTATTTTTCTTTTTTTTCTAAATCTATTTATAGGTATTATTCTTCTTATCTTTTTAGTCAACTTATTCTTCATATTCTTCAGTCTTTTTATTCTTCTTAATCTTCTTAATCTTCTTAATCTTTTATATATTATTATTATTATTATTATTATTCTTCTTCTTATACTTCTTATTATTCTTATTTTTCATATTTTTCTTATACTTATTATTCTTCAATATTCTTTAATTCTTATTTTTGTTCTTATTCTTCTTATCCTTCTTTTTTTTTCTTTTAATTTTTTTTAATTATAACCCTCTCTTTTGGCGGCGGAATACCATTTTTACAACCTACTTGCTTGCTACCCGTAACCCTTTACACCATTTTCACCTACACTAAACATTAGTTATTGTAAATGTAATAAAGTAAACATGGACAAATATTTGCCCATTCTAATTCACCTAGAGAACAATTTTGAGCTGTTAGGATTTTCAACATTGTTGCTGCCTGCACTTTGTTGCTAGTTGAGAAATGAATCTTTATCCTTTAATCCCTTTCTTCAACTACCTTTCTTTCCCTTCCTGTCGGGCCTTTAATTCTGCCCAATGACTTTGTTGAGCTTATGTATCAAGAGCTACAACTTTAGCTTTATATTTTCCAGAAAAGGCTTTATCAAACGTGGTGCTAACTCTTAATATCATCCAAGAACACCCGTATAATTGATCTTTTTCTACCTGTCACCTGCATACATGCCACAAACACAAAGTGATTTCCAGCCTCCAGCATTTCTGCTGGACCTCTTCCTCACAGTTCTGGCTCCTTCAAACCAAGCATCCAATTTCTGTTGTCAGCACTTCCATAGCAGCTTTTTGTTGCTCCCAATTGTGGACAACAGCTTTCTATAGTGTACACGACCTAGCCTACTTTTATGGACTTCTAAATTACATTAAAATAACACAGACTGCAGTACCTTATAACACAAACCACACCTAAAGTTAAGCCATTTAACATGGCCACATCAGAATAGAGTTCATACAGACTTTGAATCTATAATGTTGGAGATATAGGCACTTGTGCGCATGTCGGTTCCTCCTATGTTTCATATCCTTACTACTATGAAAAATACAACAAAAAAGAAACTGCAGGTATACAGGTCATTCTTACTCTCTATAGTGTGATTCTGAACCTGTAGTGAGAACTGAGATACTTGTGGGGGGATCCAGAATGCCGCCACATTGTAATTACTCATTTCTACAAAGTCTTCCTTCAGGACCAGGAAGACTTGAGCGAATCTGGAACATGCCCTGTGCTGATATAAGAATAAAAGAACTTGAACACTCACAACGATGAAGAAATCTTATAATATGATCTCAATCTTTTTTGACTATTCAGATGTATGAGAATTCTTTTTTATCTAGTTTTATAATACCTTTAAATTACTCTGGAAGAGAGTCTTCTTCATATACATGGGATTCTTTGAGTTTTCCTTCTTTTGCTAATTTGTCTGCTAAGGCATTTGCTTCCCTATATATGTGCGTGGGTGATGCATCTAAGGATATTATTAATTTGTTAATTTCCTCTAACTCCTCTTCAAATTTCCACGTACTACTTTTGTTATTCACTAAGTCTACCAATATTTTAGAATCTATTTGTATATCTATATTTGTTAGCTCTTTAGAGTAACATATTATGAGTCCATCCCATAATGCTAATATTTCTGCGTGGAGGGTAGTCGACGCATTATTGGGACCTGAGAAGGCAAATATTAAGTGACCACAAGAGTCCCTTAAGGCACCTCCTCCACCAGCTAGGCCTATGTTCATGTCGAAGCTACCATCGGTGTTTAGGGCTAATCTGCCTTTTTCTGGCTTTTCCCACTTAACTCCTATAAGTTTTAGTGGTTTGATTTTAGACACCGTGAGGTTCCAAAATTTTAGAGTGTATGTATCTAGAAGAGGGCTTTGAGCTGCAAGTGGGGAAGATTCCGATGCGATTTTTATTTCAATCTTTATTGCTTTTCATATGTCTTCAGGGTCCATTCTGTGCCCTTCATATCTGCTATTATTCCTAGCTTTCCATTTACACCATATAGCATTATGAGGTATGTTATTTTTAAGCCATTTCTGTGAGTTGTGCTGAAAATGGCCATTACTCCATTTAATTAGTCTATTTCTAAGAGGAATACATGCATGCTTTAATCCCATTTCAGACTCTAGTCTTCCCTAGATTTCCATGGCTATATTACCATGGGAAAATAGATGATCAAGCGATTCTAGTTTTTGCGAACAGCATTCACATCTAGAGGCAAGTTGTATGCCTTTTTTTTATGTTTTCATCTATATGAATGATATTTGAGAGAACTTTCCATGTATTAATTTTTATCTTTTGACTATTATCATTATCCCATATCCATTTAAATAAAGGTTGCATTTCCTTCCTACATCTTACTTTTTCTTTAATGGTTTTAAGTGAGAATATTCCGTCTGCACTTAAAGTCCATTTCCATCCATTTTTAGTAAGTTTAGAATGTTTTTCCACTAATTCCCTTTGATTGAGCATTTGAAGCCAGATTTGTGATGCTTTGTTCTTTTTTCTATTCCTATTTATATCATCCTCTATACAATATGTAGATCTCATAAATTCAGCCCATAGGATATTTTTTTCTTTGAGCCTCCATCATCTTTTGCACGCCCACGCTTTAGCTAGATCGTTTAAATAAGTAATGCCGAGGCTTGTTTCCTGTAAGGGGTAGCAAAGATCTTTCCATTTTTTCCAAAATAACTTTCTTTTGCAACTTTTTGATCCCCATAAGAAATGGGCCAATTCCTTCTCTATTCTTTTTTTATCCGACACTATAAGGTGAGTAATCATCAGATTCTGCATGACTACGCTTTGTAACACATGGGTGATCAGAGCAATTCTACTACTCATGGAAAGTATGTCCACTTTCCAGCCAGCAATTTTATTTTTAATTTTTTCAATTAGGAAATCTAGGTATATTGATTTTAGTTTTCCTTCGTATATTGAGCATCCAAGATATTGAAGTGCACCTTTTATCTGTGTGAAAATTGTTATTTTGTTAATTCTATGACCTAGACTTATTGGGGCTTTTTTGGCAATCATAAACTGGCACTTTTTGTTATTAATTTTCTGTCCCGTTTCTTCTTCTAAGACTTTTAACAACTCCATGAGGTCATGCAAGGATCTGGAGCTTCCATTTGTGAAAATGATCACATCACCAGCATAAGCCAAGCATCCCACTAATGGAGTATTAATAGGCTGACTAAACTGACCTATACTTCCTGAGATAATTTTATTTTTGACATTAACAATGAGGAGCTCTAGGTAGATATTAAAGAGGGAGGGAGAAAGGGGATCACCCTGCCTTAACCCTCTCATCAGCTTGATATCTTTTCCTAGTTCTCCATTAACAAGAATTTTAATCCAAGGACTTGATATGCATTTATAAATCAAGGCAGTCCAGGTTTTAGAAAAATTCATCTTTCTCATGACAAAACATAAAATTTTCCATTCAATTCTATCAAAAGCTTTTGAGAGATCTAGTTTTAGCAATACATTATGACCTCTAGATTTGGATCCTATTTCTCTGATAATTTCTCTAGCTAAACAAATATTTTCCATTAATAATCTATTTTTCATAAATCCTGATTATTCTTTAGAAATAATTTTTGGCAATACTAAAGCTAATCTGTTTTCAAGTAGCTTGGCCAAGATTTTATAAATAGAGTTACACAGGCTGATAGGTCTAAAGGCTTCAGCTTTATGGGGGTTTTCCATTTTAGGAATAAGGACCAAGTACGTGCCGCTGCATTTCTTGCCAATTTCTGTGCCATAGAATATCCAATTTATAGCCCTTAGGATGTTATTTTTTATGATTGACCACCAGTTTTGATAGAAATCATTGTTCCACCCATCAGGACCCGGGGCACTATTTTTGCCCATGCTAAAGACAATAAACTTCAGTTCTTCTTCATCCGGAAATTTGGTAAGTGCATCATTTTCTTCGTTGGTAATTTTATGGTCTATCTTATTTAGGAGATAATCTCCATTCAAATTTGTAATTCCTCTAAATTGGTTTTCAAAATATTCGTCAAGGTGGTTTTTAATTTCTAAGTTAATGTCTACCCATTTGTTTAGGTTATTTTTTATACCTTTTTTTCTTTGTTTTTGAGTCTTGATTTTGGCTGTTTTCTGGAAAAACTTCGTATTTTTATCTCCTTCTTTAATTCATTTTATTTTAGCTTTTTGTTTCCAAAATACTTCCTCCATTAGTAATTTTAATTTTAACTCAGCCTGTGCTTTATTTAGTTCCTTTCCACTATCTGAATATCGAAGTGTTTCATATTCTAACTCTTTTTTTTCACCTTTCTTTTCTGCTTCTATAATATTTTTGTTAATATTGCCGAAGGAGTCTCTATTCCATATCATTAAGTGTTTTTTTAGCCTTCCTAATTTATTATTCCAGATTTGAACAGGGTTACATGTTATTTCTTGCGTCCATGAATTTTTAACTGTATTGATGAAAGCATGATGTAAAGACCATGCATTCTGAAATTTAAACGACTTATTCTTGATTTTATTTTTTTCTACGGATATTAATAGTGGATTGTGGTCTGAACAGGTTCTATTTAAATATCTAGCGGCTGTGGAGCCATAAGCTTCTAGCCATTTGACATTATGTAGAATTCTTTTTAATCTTGCCCATATGGTGCCTTTAACATTTTAGTTATTGCACCAAGTATATTGGGGGCCTGAAAAGCTAGCTTCCATTAAACTAGCTTCTGATATCGTTTCATTAAAGTTAGCGATAGCTTTTTTATTGGGGGGGTTGCCCCCTTTTTTCTCGGTAGCATTTCTTATAATATTGAAATCTCCTCCTATTATCCATGGTTTATTTATTTTAGCGGTTTTAAGAATATCATTCCAAAGCTCCCTTCTACCTTCTTTAGTATATTTGGCATAAACTAATGAAATGATCTCCTCCCGGGCATTATCTAAAGAAAAGTTAATAATTTGATTCGTATCTTCTAAAATAATTATATTAAATAAGCTTTTCCAGAAAATCCAGATTTTGTTATTTTTATTAGAGAAAGAATAATCAAACCCTAATAGTTTTTTGTAGTATTCTAGTTTATCCTTATTTACAATGGGTTCGGCAAGTATAATAATTGGAGTTTTATATAATTGAATCAGTTTTTTAACTCTTTTTATTGAAGAGGGGTTTGCAATACCCCTCACATTCTAGTAGAGAAATCTAAACATTAGAAGTGGATTTAGCCCGAGCTCTTGTAGTTCATTTTGATTCATATGTTTTATCTAAGTATTTTTTCCTGTTTCTAGATTTTTTAATCGAACTAAACCCTCCTGATTTTTCATTTTTCCATTCCATGCCTAGCTGTAATGCCATGAGTTTTATTTCCTCCATGGCCCAATCTCTATCTCCCATTATATTTGTAAAATTATCAATTTCTAAATCATCTTTGGTGGCTTTTATAAAATCAGATTCTTCCTCATTTTTATTTAAAATGAAATCGCTTCTAACCTCTAAATCCTCATCTAAGTTATAACTAACTCCTCTACCCCTTTCCTTCTCCCAGCACTCTTTTTTCTGGTTTTGAATCTGCCACTCCTAAATCTTTTTTTATTTCAGCTTTTTTTAGGATTAGTTCATGGTTATTAGCATTTTCCTCTAAGTTGTATGTTTTTCTAGCACCTTCAGTATCTTCTTTCCTAGTGGAAATATATTCTACTATTTCCATACCTGTAACAACTCCATTGCAGTTCTGTTCACTATGTTGGGGGGGTTTAATTCTATATTCTTTCCTCTCATTTCTTGCCTATGTTCTAGGACCATTCCAATGTTTATCTTTTATAAATTTTTTAACCAAGCAATGTTCACATGAATGCCCCAGTTTATTACAGTAGGAGCAGTAGCTTGGGAGGTTTTCTGGAATCAATTCTTGCCAGAAACCATCCCCATTTTTACTGCCAATTCATATACAGTGAGGGATATGATGCAGTAGGTTCACTTCTATGCAGAGCCGAGCAACACTCGGATGAGATAACATGGTAGTGGCTCCATCAAGGAGAAGAGGGGTGCCAACTGCACTAGCATTTCTTATAATATTGAAATCTCCTCCTATTATCCATGGTTTATTTATTTTAGCAGTTTTAAGAATATCATTCCAAAGCTCCCTTCTACCTTCTTTAGTATATTTGGCATAAACTAATGAAATGATCTCCTCCCGGGCATTATCTAAAGAAAAGTTAATATTTTGATTCGTATCTTCTAAAATAATTATATTAAATAAGCTTTTCCAGAAAATCCAGATTTTGTTATTTTTATTAGAGAAAGAATAATCAAACCCTAATAGTTTTTTGTAGTATTCTAGTTTATCCTTATTTACAATGCGTTCGACAAGTATAATAATTGGAGTTTTATATAATTGAATCAGTTTTTTAACTCTTTTTATTAAAGAGGGGTTTGCAATACCCCTCACATTCCAGTAGAGAAATCTAAACATTAGAAGTGGATTTAGCCCGAGCTCTTGTAGTTCATTTTGATTCATATGTTTTATCTAAGTATTTTTTCCTGTTTCTAGATTTTTTAATCGAACTAAACCCTCCTGATTTTTCATTTTTCTATTCCATGTCTAGCTGTAATGTCATGAGTTTTATTTCCTCCATGGCCCAATCTCTATCTCCCATTATATTTGTAAAATTATCAATTTCTAAATCATCTTTGGTGGCTTTTATAAAATTAGATTCTTCCTCATTTTTATTTAAAATGAAATCGCTTCTAACCTTTAAATCCTCATCTAAGTTATAACTAACTCCTCTACCCCTTTCCTTCTCCCAGCACTCTTTTTTCTGGTTTTGAATCTGCCACTCCTAAATCGTTTTTTATTTCAGCTTTTTTTAGGATTAGTTCATGGTTATTAGCATTTTCCTCTAAGTTGTATGTTTTTCTAGCACCTTCAGTATCTTCTTTCCTAGTGGAAACATATTCTACTATTTCCATACCTGTAACAACTCCATTGCAGTTCTTTTCACTATTTTGGGGGGGTTTAATTCTATATTCTTTCCTCTCATTTCTTGCCTATGTTCTAGCACCATTCCACTGTTTGTCTTTTATAAATTTTTTAACCAAGCAATGTTCACATGAATGCCCCAGTTTATTACAGTAGGAGCAGTAGCTTGGGAGGTTTTCTGGAATCAATTCTTGCCAGAAACCATCCCCATTTTTACTGCCAAATCATATACAGTGAGGGATGTGATGCAGTAGGTTCACTTCTATGCAGAGCCGAGCAACACTCGGATGAGATAACATGGTAGTGGCTCCATCAAGGAGAAGAGGGGTGCCAACTGCACTAGCATTTCTTATAATATTGAAATCTCCTCCTATTATCCATGGTTTATTTATTTTAGCAGTTTTAAGAATATCATTCCAAAGCTCCCTTCTACCTTCTTTAGTATATTTGGCATAAACTAATGAAATGATCTCCTCCCGGGCATTATCTAAAGAAAAGTTAATAATTTGATTCGTATCTTCTAAAATAATTATATTAAATAAGCTTTTCCAGAAAATCCAGATTTTGTTATTTTTATTAGAGAAAGAATAATCAAACCCTAATAGTTTTTTGTAGTATTCTAGTTTATCCTTATTTACAATGCGTTCGGCAAGTATAATAATTGGAGTTTTATATAATTGAATCTGTTTTTTAACTCTTTTTATTGAAGAGGGGTTTGCAATACCCCTCACATTCTAGTAGAGAAATCTAAACATTAGAAGTGGATTTAGCCCGAGCTCTTGTAGTTCATTTTGATTCATATGTTTTATCTAAGTATTTTTTCATGTTTCTAGATTTTTTAATCGAACTAAACCCTCCTGATTTTTCATTTTTCCATTCCATGCCTAGCTGTAATGCCATGAGTTTTATTTCCTCCATGGCCCAATCTCTATCTCCCATTATATTTGTAAAATTATCAATTTCTAAATCATCTTTGGTGGCTTTTATAAAATCAGATTCTTCCTCATTTTTATTTAAAATGAAATCTCTTCTAACCTCTAAATCCTCATCTAAGTTATAACTAACTCCTCTACCCCTTTCCTTCTCCCAGCACTCTTTTTTCTGGTTTTGAATCTGCCTCTCATAAATCTTTTTTTATTTCAGCTTTTTTTAGGATTAGTTCATGGTTATTAGCATTTTCCTCTAAGTTATATGTTTTTCTAGCACCTTCAGTATCTTCTTTCCTAGTGGAAACATATTCCACTATTTCCATACCTGTAACAACTCCATTGCAGTTCTGTTCACTATGTTGGGGGGGTTTAATTCTATATTCTTTCCTCTCATTTCTTGCCTATGTTCTAGGACCATTCCACTGTTTGTCTTTTATAAATTTTTTAACCAAGCAATGTTCACATGAATGCCCCAGTTTATTACAGTAGGAGCAGTAGCTTGGGAGGTTTTCTGGAATCAATTCTTGCTAGAAACCATCCCCATTTTTACTGCCAATTCATATACAGTGAGGGATGTGATGCAGTAGGTTCACTTCTATGCAGAGCCGAGCAACACTCGGATGAGATAACATGGCAGTGGCTCCATCAAGGAGAAGAGGGGTGCCAACTGCACTAGCAATATGATAGAGGAAGAGCTTATCAAAGAAGTGAATAGGCAGCATAGGGGTGACGAGATAACATCACTTCTATATATGGCGACTCCTGTTTGGTTGTGAAGGAAGGCATCCATCTGAAGGTTCTCATAGGAATGCCCGATATACACCATACTGCCTTCAGCCATACTCTATGGAAGTCCTCCTCGGTGGATAGTTGAATGATAATATGTTTAGCATCCAAGATGCTGGTTTTTGATAGACCTTTAAGCTTCAGTGATGCTAAGAATGCCCTGATATCTTCAATGTGAGGTCGCCCATGGGAAAATTTGCCCACTACAATGTATTTGTGAGCTTCAGCAAGCATGGCGATATTAGAGAAGGAGAACTCTATCGAGGGTTCTCTGTTTTTTTCCCCGTGAATTTCCGAAAAATCAAAATAGTGAGGCGCAGTCCTTTTAATTTGATGAGCAAATGACTTCTTATCCCTTAATAAATCAACTTGCTCCATTTTTTTTGCACGAGAATCAGCTTCTTCTTCAATGAAATCGACTTCTTCTTCAATGAGAATTGCTGTTACTCTTTCTAAAAAATGAGTTTCTCTCTCTAGAACTTGAGAGCTTCAAGCACCATTTTTTCTCCTTCTTCTTATCCTTCTTATTTTTATTATTTTTATTATACTTCTTATTTTTATTATACTTCTTATTTTTCTTATTCTTCTTATTCTTCTTATTTTTTTTATGTTTTTTATTCTTTTTATTGTTCTTATTATTCTTATATTTCTTATTGTTTTTATTCTTCTTATTTTTTTATTTTCTTATTCTTATTCTTATAATTTTTTTTCTTTTTTTTCTTCTTATTAATATTATTCTTGTTATTCTTCTTATTATTTTTTCTCTTTTTATTCTTTTTATTCTCCTTATCCGTGATATTCTAGTCATTCTTGTAATTTTTTTCATCATTTTTAATCTTCTTATTCTTCTAATACAAATTATTCTTCAGATTTTTCTTATTTATCTTATTCTTCTTATTTTCGTATTCTTCTTATTCTTATTTATTCTTTTTATTCATCTTTATTCTTATTATCCTTATTATTATTATTATTATTATTATTATTATTCTTCTTCTTCTTCTTCTTTTTAATCTTATTTTTCTTCCTATTCTTCTTTTTATACTTAATCTTCTTATTCTTCTTATTCAAAATAATATTCTTATTCTTGTTATTCTTCTTATTCTTATACTATTTTAATTCTTCTAAAAAATCTTATTATTCTTATTCTTCTTATACTACTTATTTTTTTATTCTTCTTATTCTTCTTATTCTTCTTATTATTCCTAATCTACTTATTCAGTTTATTCTTCTTATTCTTTGTTTTATCATCTTTCTTCTGATTCTTCTAATTCTTATGATTTTTATTATTCTTCTTATTTTTATTTTTCTTTTTATTCTCTTTATTTTTCTTATTTTTTTATTCTTCTTATTCTTCCTATACTTCTTATTTTTCTTATTCTTCATAATCTTGTTATTCTCTTATTCTTTTAATTTTTCATAATCTTATTATTATTTTTTTTATTCTTTTTATTCTTTTTATTCTTCTTTTTCTTGTTATTCTTATTTTTCTGACTCTTTTTATTCTTCATATTCTTTCTATCCTACTTATCTTCTTTTTCTTCTTATTCTTCTTATACTTATTATTCCTTAATCTTCTTATTTTCTTATTCTTTTGATTTTTCGTAGTCTTCTTATTATTTTTATTATTTTTATTCTTCTTATTCTTCTTTTTCTTATTATTTTTCTTATTCTTCTGAATCTTTCCTATTATTCATATTGTTTCTATCCTACTTATCTTCATTTTCTTTTTATTCTTCTTATCCTTCTTTTTCTATATTATTTTGTTATTTTATTTATTCTTGTTATTCTTTTTTATTCTTTTTTATTCTTTTGTATTCTTTTTATCCCCCACATTCTTCATTTTCTTCTTATTCTTGCTATTTTTATATTTTTCTTATTCTTCTTATTCTTCTTATTCTTCTTATTCTTCATATTCTTCAAATAATTTTAATTATTCTTATTATTCTTATTCTTCTTTTTTTTTCTTCTTATTCTTTTTTTTTATTTTTCTTCTTTTTCTTCTTATTCTTCTTATTTTTCCTATTCAACTATCAGTGCTATTTTTTTTATTCTTTTTATACTTTCTATTCTTCTTATTATTGTTCCTTTTCATATTCTTCTTATTTATGTTATTCTTCATATTCTTCTTATTTTCTTATTCTTCTTATTTTTCTTTTTTCTGTTATTATTATTATTATTTTTTATTCATATTCTTGTTATTCTTACTATTCTTCTTATTCTTCTTATTCTTTTTATTATACTTATACATCTTATTCTTCTAATCTTTTAATTCTTTTTCTTATTATTATTCTTCTTATACTTCTTATTTTCTTAATTCTTCTTATTCTTCATATTATACTTATTCTTCTTAGTCTTCTTATTCTTTGTATTCTTCTTATTTTTTTTTTACTTTTCTTATTTTTCTTATTCTTCTTTTTTTTCAAATTTATTATTATTATTATTATAACATTCTCTTTTGGCCGGAGAATACCATTGGTACAACCTAAGCACTACCCTTATCCCTTTTATAGCCTTTTTTCGGTAAAGTAAAAGTAAAAAAATAACACAAGATAGTGGACTTAGTCCTTTGTCCACTAATTGTTCTATTCATAACTTTGAATTTAATTCATCTTATTTTTTTTTGCTTGCAAGTAGACCATGCTGCTTTAGATGAAATTTTTCCTTTCCTGTCTTTTAAAGTCTGCTCATATGCAATCTTTTCTACTTTGCTCAGTTGTTGTATAATATCCTCCTTTTTTGTTTCTTCTTTGCTGACCACGTTTTGGTTCCGATTTTGACCTCAGATCATTTATTCTTTTAGCTCCTGCCCTTTTCTAGGAAAGATTCTTGGCCTTGATCCTATGCAGCCTTTATAACCTCTTAATTATTTCTCCTTACTTTCACATTTCCTATTTTTTATAAAACCACAAAACACAAAGAATAAAAAAACAACAGACATTAATAGTGATAGCATATTGCATCCTGCTTTGTCCTCAAAATAAACTTTTGTTTCTTTTAGCTCCGCCTCTTCAGCCACAATTTTGTTTTATTCCTCCGACAGGGTTTGGGTGAGCTAAGCTTGAGGCTTTTTCTGATGTACTCGTCCCACAGGACCACGATTAGCATAACCTTTGCTTCTCTTAGCTCCTATCCTCTTCAATCAATATTGTATTATTTCCTTTGTTATATTTCTATATTTACAATAAAAGAACCAAAGATGAAGGAAAATATATCCATGACATCATAAAATTTTCCACATCACCAACACTACTATACACATTAATAAATCCAAATTGCCCAAACCCTTGCACTTTCCCAGTGAAACTACTACCAGGAATTTCTTATGATGCATTTTTTATTCAGAAAGTTATTATAAATAGCACATCCCACATGACTGGGATGAGCTAGGCTAGTAACCTGATCTGAAGTGCACATCCCATAGGACCGGGATGTGTTAAACCAAAGTTTCCCCTTGTAAGAAATTTGTCAAACAAATATGATAATAAGAGCAATATATATTAATATATATTAATATATGTTAAAATATAAAAGAAGTTTAACTTTTAATTTTAACTTTCCTAATTATAGGAAATGTTGGTTCATCTAACATGAGAATGGCTCTATATTTATTCGGGATATTATGGGCTTCAAAATCTTGATTTCCTATTTTTTCTCCATCTTTAGCTAGCTTATAGGTAGATTGATTGCACTCTCTAAAAATATGTTCTATACTACCATTTAATTCCATTACTAGTTGATTAATTTCATCTATCTCATTTATATATTTCCATAGCGATTTTTCTCCTTTAATTATACCTACTAAGGTTAATGAGTCCATTTGAATTTGTAGATTTTTTGATTTTTTGGTTTTGCATAATTTTAGACATAATAGGAGAGCAAGAATCTCTGCTTGTAAGGGTGTGCTTGCTGTCAATTGCTTAGTGTATGCCCATATCACCGTGCCTTCGAAGTCTCTCAGTATTCCACCACCTCCAGCTATACCCATTTCTCTTTTAAAACTTTCATCTATATTAAGATCCAGGTAATTCTTTGAGGGTTTGTTCTAGTGAATGTTTATAAACTTTAAAGGTTTAGATTTTAAGATTCTTAATTTCCATCTATCTATATATTATTTTTTTTCTATATATGTAAGATTTTTTAACGGGAAAGTTTCTGATATAATTGTTATTTCTTTTTTAATTTTTCTCTCGATGTCTTCTATTTCCATTTCTATATTCTCGCATCGACTTTTGTTTCTTGCTTTCCATATGCACCATACTATTAGAGGTGAAATGGTGTTTTGGAGCCATCTTTGTGTAGATTTATCTTTAGGCCCCTTTATACATTTTTGAATTCTACTTTTAAGGGGTTGATTTTTATATTTCAAGCCCATTTCCTTTTCAAAAATTTACCATATCTTTAAAGCTAATTTTCCTTATAATAATAGATAATCTACGGATTTTATATTTATTTTGCAGCATTCACATCTAGAAGCTAAATTTATGCATTTTTTTGAATAAATATGTTTAAAGGAATAATGTTATATTGTGTTTTCCATAAGAATAGAAGAATTTTAAATGAGTTATTATTATTCCAGCACCATTTCCACACTTCTTGTGGAGGTTTTCTATTCCTAACCAAATTCTTGGCTGATTTTAGAAAGAATACGCCTTCCTCGCTTAATTTTCATTTCCAGTCGAATTTAGTTAAGACTGAGTGCTTATCTACTAATTCTTTTTTTTAGTGCTTGTTTCTATAATTGAGATTTATTGCTTAACTTCTTTATCTTATTTGTGTCATTATTAACCAAGTACTTAGCTGTCATACAACTTGCCTAGAGATTGTTATTTTCTTTTATTCTCCACCATCTCTTGAAGGCCCATGCTTCCACTAAATGTTCTAAACTAGAGAAACCAAACCCCGCCTCCTCTTTTGGGAAGCATAGATCTTCCCATTTTATCTAGTACAGTTTATGTTTATTTCCCTTCTTGCCCCATAGGAAATTAGTTAATTTTTTTTTCTATTCTTTTTATAAAGTATCTAGGCGGCTACATAATCATAAGGTTGTGAATAAGTAGACTTTGCAGTACATGTGTGATGAGGGTAACCCTCCCACTCATGTTAAGAGACCCAACCTTCCATCCTACGAGCTTATTCCTAAGCTTATCTAAGAGGAAATCTAGGCGTTCTGATTTAAATCGACCTTCATATAATGGACAACAAAGATACAAAATAACTCCTTTCTCATAGGAGAATCCTGTGTTTTCTTATTCCCATTTCTGAATAATATAATGTCATCTGCATATATCAGATAGCTTATCTGTGGAGAGTCTTTATGTTGCCTAAAAGGGAGGATATCTCTTCTACCCATTTTGCATTTTAGATATCCTATAAATAATTCCAGATATATGTTAAAAAGTGTTGGAAATAAGGGATCCCCTTGACTTAGCCCTCGAGTAGGTTTAAACTCCTTTTCTTTTTCCCCGTTCATGATAATCTTAAACCACATGCTTGAAATGAAAATAAAAATTTGATCTAACTAATCTTCTACAAAACCCATTTGCCTCATGGTAAAGCATAAGACTTTCCAGACTACTCTATCAAAGGCTTTCATTAGGTCTAGTTTAAATATAACATTATTGCCTCTAGTTTTGTATGATAAATATTTCATAAGTTTTTTAGCTAGACATATATTCTCCATAATTAGTCTATTTTTCATAAAACCCGATTGTTCATTTGATTTGATTTTGAGAAGAATAAGTCATGCTCTATTTTGCAGAAGTTTCGGTAGAATTTTATAAATCTAATTACATAAACTAATGAGATGATAATCTTCTCCTCCTAGGGAGTGTTTTCTTTTTAGGAATAAGAACTATATGGGTTATCACCCATCTTTTGTTAATCTTTGTGCCACAGAAGAACCAATGAATGGCCTGAACAAAATCTACTTTAATGATATTCCAGCAGGCTTGAAAAATCTTGTAATTCCATCCATCTAGACTAGCTGCACTGTTATTGTCCATGTTATAGATAGTTTTTTTGATTACTTCCTCCTCTGAAAATTTCTTTAACTTTTTATTATCTTCATCATTAATTTAGTTATTCATGTTCTATAAAAGATTTTGTTTTTTAATTATGCTTTAATTGCTTAATAGTTTTATATATATATATCTTCTAGCGAGTCTTTAATTTTCTCTTTGTTTTCTAACCATATTCCTTCATTATTTTTTTTTCTATAATTTTATATTTTTGATTCTTTATTTTTGAGGCCATCTGAAAGAATTTAGTATTTAGGTCTCCTTCTTTTAGCCATTTTACTTTTGCTCTTTGTTTCCATAAAATTTCTTCCATTTGTAATTTTAGTTTAAGTTCATTTCGTGCTTTATTAAGGGCACAAAGATTGTACGAACTCTAATATTCTCATATGACTCTTCCAATTCATTGATTTTTTGTTCTATTTCTATGATAGATTTATTTATATTGCCAAACTTATTTTTGTTTCACTTTATTAAACATATTTTTAATCTATTATGTTTTGTCATGAGAATCTGATTTGAGTTGCCACTTACTGGTAGTGACCAAGACTCTTTCACAGTGTCTTGGAAGTCCTCATGCAGACACCACATATTCTAGAAGTTGAAGGATATGTTCTTTGGTATATTTTAAGAAAATTAATAAGTAGTAGCTTATGATCTGAACATGTGCTATTCAAGTATTTGACTCTTATATTTCCAAAGGAGTCAATCTATTTGGCATTAAAAAGAATTCTATCCAGTCTTGCCCATATAGCTCCTTTTTTTCTAAATTTATTCATCTAGGTGTAGTTTGAGCCTAAATATTTTGCCTCCAGTAGGTTGCAGTTGGAGATGGTTATATTAAGTGTTCACTAGCCTGTGAGTTCATAATTCACCCCCCTTTTTTTCTGATGCTATTCTAACCGTGTTAAAGTCACCTCCAATTAGCTATGGAGTTTTTATTATTGAAATCTCTTCCATGATTTTCTATAACTTCTTTATTTTTTCTTTAGAATTATTAGCATAAACTACTGAAATTGTACCTTCTATTCCTTTATTTATACTAAGATTAATTATTTGATCATATTCTTCAGTGCTAGTAATATCTATGCAATTTTTCCACATGACCCATATCCTACTCACTTTATTAGAGAAAGCTTTACTGAATCCTAGTTTTTTCTTAACAATTTCTAATTAGCTTATATCAACCATTGGCTCTGCTAACATTAGGAGAGAAATGGTATAGAGTTTTATTAATTTCTTTAATCAATTTAGGGATGGGGGGTTGGCTATTCCCCATATTTTCTAGAATAAGTAACTAAACTTTATTCGAGGATTAATTGTGCTATTATTTTGCACTTTAATTCATGTGTTAAATTTAAATTTTGTTTAGTATTTCTGGTTTTTGTATTATGTTAGGTTCTCGGGGTTCTTTATTTTTAAACATTTGATGCATTTGTAGACTTATAATATTTAAGCCCCCCCTAGCCTTTTCTTTATTATAGGCTGTCACTCTATTTGTTTCTATATCAATATCATCTTTTGAATAGCTCAAGATTCTCATTTCTATTTCAGTTTGTATGTTATTACAAGAGTTAATGGATCTAGAATCTAAGCCCATTTCTGAGGCAGAAAATAAGACCTCTATATTTTTTATTTGCTTTATCTTTGGTTTTCTAGTTTTAATCACTATATCTTTTATTTTGTCCATCATTGTTCTTATTTTTTCCTTTTCCAAAGCATCAGCATCCTGTTCAAGTGGTTGTACATGATCTATGTTAGTTTTTATGCGGTAATCATTAAGAATAAGAGATTCTCGACTAATCATTTGACTTTCCCTCTTTATTTTCAATTTTCTCTTCCTTTCTGACCCAAACCTCCTTCCTCTATTTTTCTTTGTAATTATTAACAATAATTATACATTTTCCAATTTAATGTCCCCTTTTCTTACATGCATTACAGTAATTAGGAAGAGCTTTTGGAATTATAGGTTTTTTTTAGTTTGCTTTTTATTATTATAATCTTTTCTTTTGGCGGAGGAATACTATTTTTACAAGCTAATTCTACCATTTCCCCTTTTACACCCACTTTGCAAAAAAGAAAAAAAAACAAAAAAAAGGCATAGGCTATCTTAAGGTTGCAATAATGTGTTCTCTCGATTTACTTATAAAAGCTTGATTTTGAAAATACGCTTTCATGCTGGACCAATGGATTTGAGCCATTCATTAGCAGCTAGAGGTGTCAAACGTGCCGGGCCGGCCCGGCACTACACGAGGCACGGCACGGTTCGGCCGTGCCTGGGCCGGCCCAGCACGTTTTTAAAGCGTGCCCGGGTTACGGATGGCCCGTGCCATGCCGTGCCTTGGCACGGCACGCCGGCACGGGTCCATCCCTTGCCGGTTCACGCAGGCATGCGTGGCGCTGGCGGCGTGTCACGTGTGGCGTGGCGTGACCCGTCCGGCTGTCCGCCGTCCCCTTGCCGGCTGGCGGCTGGCCCCCTCGGCCCTCCCCGGTAAAAAGACCGCGGGTCGGGTCTGATTGGACCCGACCCGCAGTCCCGACTGCCGATACCCAACGGCCTTAGATCCGACCAATCCCAATGGCCAAAAAAAAAAATTTTCAAACATCACAGATTTTCAGCCGTTGGATTCGCCTCCAACGACTAGGGGGCAGAATCCAACGGTCCTCGTGATTCCGCCCCTTAAAAATATTAAAAAAATTCAAAAAAATAATAAAAAAATATCTTTTTTTATAAAAAAAAACTTTATTTAGCCTATAAAATCTACCCCCCTCCCTATAACATCTATGTTTTTAAAAAACATAAAACATCTCAATACTTTCTCTCTCTCACATAAACCGTGCATCTCTCTCTCGGGCCTCGTGATTTTGATTTTGGCTTGGATTTTCGTGAAACTCAACTTGAGTTTTGAATATCAGAGCTTTCTGCGGTGCACCTTGCACGTGACTGACCTCATTGCTTTTAGCGGGTATTTTATTTTACGTTTTTATTTACTTTCTCTCTCTAAAGCTTCTCTCTCTAGAAAAACTTAGGAAAAAATAAAAAATATAAAAAATGACAAATACACCTGACACGTATTTAAATTTGGAAAATGAAAATGTTAGTGTTGCACAGATGTCTGCGGCTGCTAAAACTTTGGTTTCTCCTGTCGTCTCAACCCAAAGTTCTAAAAAATAAAAAACTAGGACTTCTGTAGTTTGGACACATTTTAAAATCATAACACAAGTAAATGTTAGGGGTGAAGAACTTGAAATGGCACAGTGCAAATATTGTATGAGACTTTTAACATGCAAGAGTACATGTGGGACTGGGCACCTTAAGAGGCATGCCGAAATATGCACCAAAAAACAAGGACCCTTAGATCCTAGGCAAACCCAACTTGGCACTACATTTTTTGAGACTGGATCGAGTTCAGTCTCAAAGTTTACTCCCTTCGTATACTCCAGCGAGTTGGGTAGGGACGGCATGGCCAGGCTTATCACATTGATGGGTCTTCCGATCAGATTTTCGGAAGATCCGATGGTAGTGCGCATCATGCAGACTTATTTTCAGCCATCCTATCATAGGATTCTTAGGTCCACATCTAGGAGTGACATACTAAAGATATATAAGTTAGAAAAACAAAAAATAATTATGGAATTTTTGGCATATAGTGGAGTGGTGTCCGTGACGTCCGATATATGGACATGTCACGATGATTCTTCTTATGCATGTCTCACGAGTCACTATGTAGATTCTAACTGGACAATCAATAAAAAAATATTAAGATTCACTGAGATTCTTCATCCTCATGATGGCCCGGCCATTTTTGAGTGTATGATGAAAATATTTTGGGAATATAAAATTCAAAATAAATTTTTTAGTGTCACTTTCGATAATGCTGCGAATAATGGAGTAGCGATCAATATGTTTGCTAGGAATATTAGAGACGCACCATTAGGAGAGATCTTTCATGTCAGATGCATGTGTAATGTGATCAACCTGATAGTTCAAGCGGGTATGAAGGTGTGTTCCCCCGCGTTGGAAAATATACGCAATGCACTCAAGTATATTCGCACTCCTCGCAGACAACAAGAGTTTGGTAGTCTCTGTTTGTCTTCGAATCTTAAGAAGAAGAAATTCCAATCGGATGTGAGATATCGTTGGAATTACACGTACCTGATGTTGGAATCATGTGTTGGATACGAACACGTGATATCCGACTACGTCAATAGTAAGAGTGGCGAACTTATTATTGACGACACTGTCTAGGCTTCAGGAATTTCATTTATGAAATTTCTGAAGATATTTTATGACACGACGAACATGTGTTCGTCAGTTTATACGCCCACCACTTGCATTGCACTCCGGTGGATATGCAACATTAGTAGCATGTTTAGGAAGTATCGAGCGGACTCGACGCTTAGCCATATGGTTGCAGAGATGGAGACCAAGTACCTGAAGTACTGGTCCACCATTCCATCTCTTTATTGCCTCGCAGCATGCATGGACCCTAGGGCTAAGGTGGAAGGGGTTGAAAATACCCTGACATTCATTTCCTCGTGCATGAACCTGGAAGAGCCACCTAAATGGTTCATTTACGAGAAGTTGACCGACCTTTTCACATACTACGATACTAGGTATGGTGGTGGTGGTGGTGAGACTGTGATTACGGACATTGATACATTGTTCGGAGATGACGATTATTCCATTAACCTAGCGAGAGGGAAACGTAGGGGTGGACCATCACATAGGAGCGAGCTGTCTCGGTACTTAGATACCGATTACTGCTCAATCCTATCACATTCTGATAATAAGAATATTGATTTATTACAGTGGTGGAAATCATATGAGTCCACCTATCCCGTGCTATCTAGGATGGCACGGGATCTACTGACTCCTCCGGTGTCGAGAGTAGCATCGGAGTCTGCTTTTTCTGTTGCAGTGAACGTGATTTCGGATAGGAGATCGAGATTACTTCCAGATATGGTTGAGGCCTTGGCATGTTTGAAGGATTGGGAGGAATCGAGGTTTAGCATCCGTGATCGTGCTGAAGCTGGGACTGTGACAGACACTGCAGTCGCATCCACATCCACTACGATGGCGGAGGAGCTGATTGCCGATGATGATGATCCATATGATACTGATCTTGATGTTGTGGCTGATGATTTTGATGATATGCCGCTTGACGATTGATGCTCATCTGCTCTTTTTTTCTATGTTTTTTTATTTATTTTATTTATACGCTTTGTTTGTACTTTGTACCATACGTTGTGTTGAAATTTATACTTGTTTTGTTCGGACCATCGGTTTCAAAAGCATGATTGGTAATTTTTCATTTGTGTAGTTTAATTTTTTTTTAATTTTAATTTTTACTAACATAATGTATTTATTTATTTTTTTTACGATTTAAATTTTATTTAAAAAATTAATAACTTTAAATTTTAATATATAATCAATAAATTATAAATATAAAAAAAGCTAAACTAAATTGAATTTGATAAAAAAAATTTCTAATATTTGTTTGTTTTATTTAATTTTAATTTTTATAATTTTTACAAAAAATTATATTTAATAATTAATACAATAATACTCTATAACTATACGGTTACTTAATCAAAAAATTTACAATAAAAAAAAAATTTAATCTGCCATCTGCCTGTCCGTCAGCGGTCAGCCCGTGCGGCGGTGCAGCCTCTCGGACCCCGGTGACCCGATCCCGCATCGCGGGTCCTGCTTGCCCGGCCATGCCGCCTGGCCTGTATGGCCAAGGCGTTCCCTAGCGGGCCCGGCACGGCACGACACGGTAGCACTATCGTGCTCGTGAAAAATGGGCCATGTCGTGCCGGGCCGGCCCGTTTGACACCTCTATTAGCAGCTGAAACTTGATTCTTTCTTAGCTTTACTTTCGCCCTCATCTTCTTTTTCCTTTCCTGAGATACCTCCTCAATCCCTTTATCCATGTTCCTTCCGCAGCATTAATTTTGAGACTTGTCCTATTCCAGAAAAGTAGGAACAGAACCACCACACAGATGTAGACCGACACTCACAAACGCTTGAATAAACAGACTCCGAATAAAAAACTTCTAACTTACACTGACATTTATGCAAACACCTGGCAGACAGCCTACAAAACAACCACAACAGGTAGACTTTAACATATGTTTGACCCATAATTACAAACTCATAAGTGACATGCACATACAGACGCTTTCAATTTATCCTTGAATCATTTTAACCCCTTATTTCCTATCAAAATCTGAAGGAGTGACCCCAATCTTTCAAACCTAGAAATCTGCAAAAAAAGAGGATGCCTGCCAAACTATATATTACCTTACCTATTCAGTATGTAAGCAATCAAGAAAGATGTAACAACATTTCCCACTTCCCTATTTCTGCAACATCAAATCATTTACAATAAAATGCCAATCCTAAGAATAAACATTAACACACAGAACACCTTACCAGACCAATCATCTGGAAAAACCTGCAAAAACAACAAGCCAATCCAAACGCATACTGCTTATATAATGTAAAAATAGGCTAAGGTGAAGAATATCTGTATTCATGCTCCTAATAGTCATTCACGGCCTCCCTTTTGCTTCAACAGGCTTGAATTACAAACTCAAACTGAACTAAACATTTAATTATTTCTGAAATAAGAAAAAGTAACTGCCAACTGATAGCATTCCTTCTCCTGTGCCAGCCCAACACCCTGTTAGAAAAAAGAGCAAATATGTACCAAGAAACAGTCATCGAAGATTATGCAACACTATTAAATGTTTAAACAAAACTAGTCTTTGCAGATCCTGACATATAGAAATCCTAGTTCATCCAGCCTTGACAGGCCTTTGAATTTATCTGGAAGATCGCTTCTACCAAAAACCTGTTCTCTTATAGACTCACCCTCCTTGGCTAACCTATCCGCTAAAGTATTTGCCTCTCTATGTATATGCTTAATGGTTGCATTCCCTTCTTCAATATATTTTCTTATAGACTCTATATAATCTTCATATTACCAGAGATTTAAATATTTATTCGCTAGGTCAACTAGTAACTATGAATCCACTTGAATCTGAAACTCTCTAATATTGAGCCAACTGTAGATTTGTAGACCTTTGTGGAGGGCTTGAATCTCTGAATATAGTGCTGAGCAACCTTTTAAATACATCGTAAAAGCTTTAAGAACATTTCCTTGTGAATCCCTTATAAGTCCTCCTCCCCCGGCTACCCTCATATCTCTGTTAAAGCTACCATCCGTATTGAGAGACATTTAACCATTTAGAGGTTTCTCCCACTTGATACTTTTTGCCCTCAACTCCCTTTCTTTTACATATGACAAGCCCCAATGATTTATCAAATCCATTACTAGCTTATCTTTTCTCGTTTTAACATGATTTGCCTCCAAAATACTAGTAATCTCCCTTCTAATATCCTTTAAGATATTCTCTGAGTTCATACGAATATTTTCAAATCTGCTCTTGTTCCTATCCTTCCAGATACACCAGATTGCTACTATCGGAATGTTTTTCCTAAGCCAGGACTGAACTTTATTCCCAAGGCTAGGACCTTACCAACTCAGTAATCTATCTTTAAGCCCCTTTCCTTGACTTGCCTGACCAATGTGAATCTGGCTCCAGACTTCCTCTGCTATTTTACCTATAGAAAAAAAATGATTTGTGCTTTCAATTTCTGAAAAGCATCATTCACATCTAGAGGCTATTTTAATACCTTATGTTTGTAAATTATTATCCACGGGGGTAGTTTTTGAAGGGTTCTCCATAGAAAGAATTTCATCTTTTGTGGAGAGTCATTTTCCCATCCCCATTTAAAAATCGGCTATACCCTCCTCTTGTTTATTATCTGTTCCTTTGCAGATTTCAAGGTGAAAACACCTTGAAGATTGGAAGTCCATTTCCACCCACTCTTATTAAGTTTAGATTGAGATTCTACAAGATTTTTTTGATTCAATAACATCTTCCATGGCCTTTAAGATTTTTTCTTATTGCCTTAATCTCCCAGTTGTATTTAGCCCTCATGAATCTTGCCCACATACTCTAATTTTCTTTCAACTTCCACCAACCTTTACAGGCTCATGCTTTGGAGGCCACCTCAAGGCTAGTAAAACCCAGACTCGCCTCCTCCTTTGGATGGCATAGTGAATCCCATTTTCGCCAGTGTAGCTTAGCTTTTCCTTTCTGCTTACCCCAAAAAAAGTTAGCCATTTCAGTCTCCAATGTTTTTATCACTCTTTTCGGGGGATGGATGACTGATAAGAAGTGAGACAATGAGCCCTGTAAAACATGGGAGATAAGTGTAGCTCTTCCTCTGAAACTTAACATATCCTCCTTCCAACCTACAATTTTGCCTTTCATTTTTTCTAAAAGAAAGCTAAGATACTCTTCTTTTAATCTTCCTTCATGTATCAGACAGCCCAAATACATCAAAGTGCCTTTTTTTGATTGAAACCTGTGACCTCTTAAACTCAGTTGAATCACCTTCTCCGATGTTTTAGATGACATAATAAATTGGCATTTCTTTTTATTCATACATTGCCTTGTCTCCTCCTCTAATACCTGCATTAACTCTATCAAATTTATTAATGACTTAGTGCTAGCATTTGTGAAAATAATAACATCATACACATACGCCAAGCAACTCACCAACAGAATCCCTCTTGGCCACCTAAAAGACAAGATACTCCCTACTTGCATTCTCCTTTTAAGATTTAGGAGGATTAATTCCAGATAGATATTAAAAAGATAAGCAGATAATGGATCTCCTTGTCTTAATCCTCTTTCTGGCTTAAATTCATCTACTTTATGACCATTAATTATAATTCTTACCCACACACTTGAGATACATCTGAACAACAAATCTATCAAGAATTCTGAGAATCCCATCTTTCTCATGGAATAACATACAATAGGCCATTCCACCCTATCAAAAGCTTTTGAGAGATCAAATTTAATTGGCACATTATGTCCCCTAGTTTTAATACCAATATCTCTCATCATTTCAGAGGCTAAGCCTATATTTTCCATCATTATTCTATCTTTCACAAAGCTTGGGTGCTCAGGAGAGATAATATTAGGGAATATATTACTTAGCCTATTTTGCAAAAGTTTTGCAAAAATTTTATAGACCACATTGCACAAGCTAATCGGTCTGAAATCCTTGCATTTTTGTGGATTTTTAGACTCAGGGTAATAAGACTAAAAAGAAAGGGCCCATGCTTTAGTAATTTCTGTGCCTACAAAAATATAA
Source organism: Sapria himalayana (assembly GCA_029783825.1). NCBI lineage: Eukaryota > Viridiplantae > Streptophyta > Magnoliopsida > Malpighiales > Rafflesiaceae > Sapria > Sapria himalayana. The sequence goes on from JAREIK010002957.1 coordinate 283,583, forward strand.
GAGATTGCAAGGTGGAGGTCCCTCTTAATGATGTGCCAAGTATACTAAAAGACTGCACTGTTCCAACCATCTGGGCCTGCTGCACTATCTTTATTCAAGCTAAATACCGCTTTCCTTACTTCTTCTTCTTCTGGGAATTCTGCTAGCCTTGCATTCTCTTCTGCTGATACCTAACATTTCAGTGCTTGCAATAATGATCGGTCTCTTTGATTTTCATTTCTGGTTAAATGATTTTTAAAATAGTCTGCTATATGACTATTAATTTCATCTTTTTCTACTAGCCAACGTGTTTCTGAATTTTTAATGCCTGCTATATGCTTTCTTTGAGCTTTAATTTTGGCCATAGAATGAAAGAACTTAGTATTATTATCACCCTTTTTTAGCCACATTATCTTCGATCTTTGTTTCCAAAACACCTCCTCAATGTGTAGTTTGAGCTTTAAGGTTACTTTCACTTTGCTAAGTTCCTGCCTATTTTTAACATTTTAGTTTGTTTCATATTCTTTTTCTTTATGTGCAACCTCCTCTTCCGCTAGAATAATATTCTCATAAATATTACCAAAAGTTTCTTTATTCCATTTCAACAACCTGAACCTTAATTTGCGCAGCTTTGTAGGTAGCACTTGCAGGGGATTGCCTGATGAGGGTTCTGACCATGATATCTCTACTAACTTTTTGAAATCGGGATGTAAACTTCATATGTTTTGAAAGTTAAAGCATTTTATTTCATTCTGGCTTTTTCGAAAGGATAATAGCATAGGGCTGTGATCTGAACATGCTCTATTTAAGTTTCTCAGTGACATTCCTCCATGTACAGCCAGCCATTTAGCTTTGTAGAAGACTCTATCTAATCTAGCACAAATCACTCATCGCTTTTTCCAGTTATTACACCATGTGTAATTTGAGCCAAGGAATTCTGCTTCCAAAAGATTCGTATTGGCGATAGCCTCATTAAAATGCACCATGGCTTCTGAATCTGGTCATCTTCTTCCTAACTTCTTTCTCGGGTATCTAATTACATTGAAATCTCCTCTAATGATCCAGGAAAGATCTATTTGGGCTATCTCCTCCATCTCCTTCCATAAAAACTTTCTTTTTTTCTTTGGTATTTTTTGCATATACAGCAATAAAGAAGGTCTCTGAGTTTCCTACTTTAAAGTGTATAAGTTGTTCGGTAGATTTCAAGACTGAGATATCTATGCTTCCATACCACATGACCCAAATTTTCCTATTACTATTAGCCGTAGCATTGTCGAAACCCATTATTTTTTTATAATTTTCTAATTTATAGGTATCTACCATCGGTTCAGATAAAATAACTATTTTTGCTTTGTGAATTTTTTATAATTTCTTAATTCTATTTAGAGAGCGCTTATTTGCCACCCCTCTAATATTCCAATAGATACAACTATCCATTATTTGTTGATCTTGCTTGCGCTCTCATTGTGCATTTTGAGTCATACTTCATATTTAAATATTTCTTCCTATTTCTTGTTGATTTTATAGAGCTAGACCCACTTACCTGAGGCCTATTAAAACACATTATGCCCAATTGAAGAGTCATCATCTTTGCCTCTTCCATTGCTTCCTCTCTTGTATACAATTTCCATTTCGTTATTGCCATTCTTGCATCCTCGTTCAGCTTGGACATGTGCATACTATCTTCAATATTTGTTAGAGGAAGATAATCACAACTCTTGGTCTCAAGCTCTGTTTTAGAAAAATCCAAAACTTCATCCTCGATCCAGCTATAATCTATTTCGCTATCTATTGTAGGAGGTTTCTGCTTGCTTCTTCTAACCCCCTTCCTTCTCCGAGACTGTTCTCTTGTTGATTTATTCCTTACTCCCTCCAAAACAACCAACCTAACCTCCGTCTTTTCACTTATCATATTCTATTTCTATTCCTCTCCTCTCTTCTCCAGAAAATTCTTACTCCTCCACCATTTCCTTAGCCCTCTCTTCCTGTATATCCTCCTTACTTATAATGCTTGAGCTCCTCTTTCGATTCTCCTAATGGTTATGCTTCCTTACCCATACCTCATCCTTTCCCCTACCTTTCCCCTTCTCCTCCCCCAAGCTATCCCTGCCCACCCTGCATGCCTCTAAATCATGCCCGAGCCTCCTACAATTTTTACAGAAGCTTGGGGCTTGCTCAGGAACAATATGTTGCCAAAAACCAGCCCCTTCCTCAATACCAATCCAGACTTTCTGTGGGTGCTGAACTTCGAGGTTAGTTTCGATACAAATCCTTGCTCCATGAGGTCGTGTCATCGAAGCAGTTGCCTCGTCCATAAGCATAGGCTTCCTGACGCACGTTGCAATAGAGTAGAGTGAAGATTTATTAAAAAAAGGCAATGGGAGGTTAGGAAGAGGATGCCATACCGGAGCTATTAGAGCTTCCTCCATGGGAGAGAATTGCGTAGTCCATTTTAGCAGACACATAGGATATCCAGAGACGAACCATTGCCCTCGCAACCACATTTTGTTGTAATCTTCTTACTCCATGTATTGAAGGAAGATGTGTTTCGAGTCATAATCTCCTGTCTTGATGCTGCCTTTAAGCTTGAGAGTATTGAGGAAACCTCAAATGTCATCAAAATGTGGCATGCCATGAGAGAACTTGCCCACAAGAGTGAGCTTGAATGGCTCCTCCAATCACTCGAATTCTGCCTTGGTAAATATAACTGCCGGAAATTCGTTTTTTCTCCCGAGCTTAGGTAAATTAGGCAAGAGTTCTTTAAGAACCGAAGCAAACAACTTCTTCTTGGAAAAGAAGCCGTTATACTCCATTGTGAGATTGAAATCGAGCTTGAAAATGCACGAAAATGGACTTTCGCTCACTAAAGAATTCACTTTCTCTCTCTAGAATTGAAAGAGCTTGAAAATTATTCTGTTATTTCTTTCTTCTTATTCTTCTTTTCTAGAATTATAGGTTGACAGAAGCCTACTTCTTCATTCTGGTCAATCCATAACTTATTCGGGATAGAAAATTGAAGGTTTACTTCAATACAAACTCTAGCCACCCTAGGCCACAAAAGATTGGTCGTGGCTCCATCCATTAATAAAGGCTTACTGAAGAGATTAGAGATGGAGAAGAGTACAATTTTGTTAAATAAATGAATGGGGAAGAGGGGAAGAAGGAACCAAACCAGTAAGAAAGGATTTTCTTGCTTGATGTTAAAATTCGGCGCCCATTTGAATACTCGCATTGGATAACCCAAGATGTTCCAGGATTCCTTCATCCATAGATGCATGAAATACTCTTCCATGGATAGCTGAATCAAAACATGTTTGCCATCAATCACATCCAGCTTAATCAAACATTTGAGTTTAAAGAAGAGAAGAAATCTCTGATTTCTTACCTTTGCAGTCGCCTGTCAGAAAATTTCTCTATGAGAGAGTGTTTTTGAAGAGCAGAGAGGTTCTCGACTTCTTCGGGGGGGGGAGATATCACATGTTGCACATTTTTTCTTCGAATACTGTTTCCACAAGGTTAATTGATAAAAATTGGAAAAGGATTTCTCATAAGCAAGACAATCATTTTCTTCCAATATTTAGCTTGAATTCACCACTTTCTTCCCCAAATTGAAGCTTTCTCACTCTATAATTTACCTTTCTCTCTCTATAAATAAAGGTGCTATCTTAGATTATTATTATTATTATTCTTCTTCTTCTTATTCTTCTTATTCTTCATATTATTCTTATTTTCTAATTCTTTTAATTCTTTTAATTCTTCTAATTATACTTATTATTATTATTATTCTTATACATATTATTATTATTATTATTATCCTTCTTATTCTTTTTATTTTTCTTATTTTTCTTATTCTTCTTATTTTTTTTTAAGTTTGTTTTATTACTAATAAAAGCCTTATCTTTTGGCGGAGGAAAACCATTGTTACAAGCTAATATACTACCATTTGCCTTTTTACACCCTAAGAAAAATTAAAGAAATAAAACAAGTAAAATCAATCTTAATCTATTAGGCCTAAATTCTTAATTTTATAAGAATCTCATAGTCTTTGTTTTAATAGAATATAACAATAAAATCTACTTGGGCCTTCTACCTGACCGTTCTTTAGAGTTTATGCTTGAAATTTTCTAGCTTTTTGTTTGAACCTTCTGCCTATCTTCTTAGGCTTCCATTATTTTTTTTTCTCCTATCCTGATTTTCTCCTTTATTTTCCCGAGATTTTTGTTTGAACCCTTAGCTTTTTTAAGTCGCCTCTTTCTGCCGTTGTGTTCCTATCTCTTGTTGTCAGTCTGTCTTCAGATGCTGTTTGTTACTGCTATATCCTTTATTCCTACCAATATCTCAACTATTTCTAGAGCCCCTTCTTATTATCAATTTCAGACAAGTAGAAAATGAATAATAAAAAAATAAAACAAGTTGTGCAAGTCTCCTTCACTACTTCTTATTCGACAAGCTTCCTAGCTCTTTTAAGAAAAAGAAAGCAAACAAAACAATATATGAATGATGTTCTCTTTAGTAGCATACCTGCAATTTCAGTGCACATTTTAAAGATCATAGAAAAGAGCCATCTAACTACCTTTATAATTCTCACCCCTGTTGTTTCAGACTACCTTTAGAAATATCTTTTTTCTCCCCGTTATAAATATTGTACACCTTCTAGCTCCTGGCAGTCCCTCTACTATTTCTAGAACAACTTCTATCACAACCATCATCTCTGATTATTCTTATTCTTTTTATTGTTCTTATTCGTATTATTCTTATTATTATGTTTATTCTTATTATTCTTATTATTCTTCTTATTTTTTATATTCTTCTTATTCTTATTATAATTATTATTCTTCTTATTTGTCTTATTCTTAATATTCATCTTATTCTTCTTATTCTTTTTATTCTACTTATTCTTTTTATTTTTTATATTCATCATATTCTACTCATTATTCTTATTCTTCATTGTTTTTCATTCTTTTTAATCTTTAATTCTTCTTATTAATCTTATTATTTTCATTCTTTTTATTTTTCTTATTTTCTTATTTTTCTTATTTTTCTTATTTTTCTTAGTTTTCTTATTCTTCTTATTATTCTTATTTTTCTTATTTTTCTTATTCTTTTATTCTTCTTATTCTTATTATTCTTCTAATTTTTCTTATTCTTATAACTAGTCTTATTATTGTTATTATTCATTTTCTGCTTATTCTTCTTATTCTTCATAATATTCTTATTATTCTTATTCTACTTATTATTCATATTCTACTTATTATTCATATTCTACTTATTATTCTTATAATTCTTATTCTTTTTATTCTTTTTATTCTTCTTTTTCTCTTTATTCTTTATATTCTTCATTTTTTTTATTTATTTTTCTTATTCTTCTTATTCTTCTTATTCTTCTTATTCTTCCTATTCTTCTTAATCTTCTTTTTTATTTTTATTCTTCTTTTTATTCTTATTCTTCTTATTCTTCTATTTCATCTTATTCTTATTACTCTTATTATTATTCTTATTTTTTTATTCTTATTCTTTTTATTTTCTTATTTTTTTTTTATTATTCTTATTCTTATTATTGTTCGTATTCTAGATATTCTTCTAATTTTTTTAAATCTTTTTTTCTTGTTATTTTTTTTAATCTTCTTAATCTTTATATTCTTCCATTTCTTCTGATTCTTAAAATTATTTTTATTCTATTTTTCTCCATATTCTTCTAGTTTTTCTTGATCTTCTTATTCTATTTATTCTTCTTATTCCTCTAATTCTATATAGTCTTCATATTTTTTATTTTCTTCATATTCTTCAAATTCTTGATATTCTTCATATTCTTTTTTGGCTTCTTAATATGTTCATTCTTCTATTCTTCTAATTCTTTTTATTCTTCTTGTTATTCTTATTCTTTTTATTCTTCATATTAATTTTATTGTTTTTATTCTCTTATTCTTTTTTTTATTCATATTCTTATTATTCTACATATTATTCTTTTTCTTTTATTTTTTATTCTTCTCATTCTTCTCATTCTTTTTATTCTTCTTATTCTTCATATTCTACTTATTCTTCTTTATTCTTCCTATTCTTCCTATTCTTCCTATTTTTTTTATTCTTATTCTTCTTCTTTTTCTTATTTTTCTTATTTTTCTTATTATTCTTATTCTTCTTATTTTTCCTATTCTTTTTATACTTCTCATTCTTTTTATTCTTCTTATTCTACTTATTCTTCTTATTTTTATTATTCTATTTATTTTTCTTATTCTTCTAATACTTTTTAGCATTTTAATTCTTCTTATTTGTCGTATTCTTCTTATTTGTCTTATTCTACTTATTTTTCTTATTCTCTTATTTTCTTATTTGCTTATTTTTCTTATTATTCATATTCTTCTTATTCTTCTTATTTTATTATTCTTCTTATTCTACTAAAAAGAAGAATAAGAAGAATAAGAACAATAAGAAGAATAAGAACAATAAGAAGAATAAAAAAATAAAAAGAATAATAAGAATAAGAAGAATAACAAGAATAAGAAGAATTACAAGAATAAGAAGAATAAGAAGAATAAGAAGAATAAGAAAATAAGAAGAATAAGAAGAATAAGAAGAATAAGAAGAATAAGAAGAATAAGAATAATAAGAAGAATAAGAAGAATAGGAAGAATAATTACTTATTATTTCTATATTTAATATTCATCATATTCTTTTTATTCTAGTTATTCTTTTTTATTTTTCTTATTCTTCTTTTTTTCTTATTTATCATATTCTTCTAATACTTCTTATTGTTTTTCTTTTTCTTATTCTACTTATTCTTCTTATTCTTCTTATTCTTCTAACATCTTATTTTAATTATTTTTCTTATTCTTGTTATTCATTTAATTATTTTTATTATTCTTTTTCTTGTTATTATTATTATTATTTTTATTCTTCTTATTCTTCTTATTCTACTTATTTTCTTATTATTTTTATTATTTTTCTTATTTTTGTTATTAGTTTTATTTTTCTTATTATTTTTATTCTTCTTCTTAATCATTTTATTCTTCTGATTCTTCTTATTCTAATTATTATTTTTATTCTTATTAATATTTGTATTCTTCTTATTCTTATTTTTGTTATTATACTTGTTATTCATATTATTCTAATTCTTATTATACTTTTTATTAGACTTATTATTTTTATTATTTTTCTTATTCTGTTTATTCTTATTAAGCTTATTATTCTTCTTATTATTCTTATTCTACGCTTTCATCTTATTCATCTTATTCTTTTTATTTTTGTAATTATTTTTATTCTTGTTATTCTTATGATTTATTTATTCAACTAAATCTTTTTATTCTTCTTATTCTTTTTATTCTTTTTATTCTCTTTATTCTTAGTATTCTTCAAATTTTTATTATTCTTTTTATTCTTTTTATTCTTCTTAATCTTTTTAGTCTTTTTATTCTTCTATTTCTTCTTATCCTTCTTATTCTTTATATTATTTTTATTCTTCTTTTTTTTCTTTTTCTTACTATTTTTCTTTTTATTCTTATTCTTATTTTTCTTTTTATTCTTCTTATTCTTTCTATTCTTCCTATCCTTTCTATTATTCCTATTCTTTTTATTTTTATTATTCTTCTTGTACTTCTTATTCATCTAATTCTTTATATTCATCTTATTATTCTAATTTTTCTTTATATCTTATTTTTCTTATTTACTTATTCTTCTTATTCTTATTATTGTTATTATTCTTCTTATTCAATATATTCTTCTTATTTTTGTTTTTATTCTTATTCATCTAATTCAACTTATTCTTTTTTTATTCAGATTCTTCTTATTCTTCTTATTCTTTTTATTCTTCTTATTCTTCTTATTCTTCTTTATCTTTTTAATCTTCTTATTCTTCGTTATTATTCTTTTATTCTTATTATTCTTCTAATTCTTGTAATTCTTCCTATTCTTTATATTCTTCTTATTCTTTTTATAATTCTTATTGTTCTTTTTTTTATTCTTTTTATTTTTTTTATTCTTCTTATTCTTCTTATTCTGCAAATTCTTTTTGTTTTTTTAATCTTATTGTTTTTATTATTTTTATTATTTTTATTATTTTTATTATTTTTATTATTTTTATTATTCTTATTAATATTCTTATTCTTATTCTTTTTTTATTCTTCTACCACTTCATCTTCTTCTTATTCTTTTTATACTTTTTATTCTTTTTAGTATTTTTATTTTTCTTATTCTTATTATTCTTCTTATTGTTCTTATTCTACTAATTCATCTTATTCATCTTATTCATTTTATTCTACTTATTCTTCTTATACTTCTTATTATTTTTATTTTTCATATTGTTTTATTCTTAATTTTATTTTTCTTCTTTTTATTCTTCTAATTCTTTTTATTATTATTCATCTACTCCTTTTTTTTTCTTCTTCTTCTTATTCTTCTTCTTATACTTCTTCTTATTCTTCATATTTTTTTATTATTCTTATGTTTTTTATTCTTGTTATTCTTGTTATTCTTGTTATTCATATTAAATTTTTATTCTTTTTATGATTCTTACTCCTCTTATGCTTCTTATTCTAATTATTCTTGTTATTATTCGTATCCTTTTTATTCTTATTCTTCTTATCATCCTTTTTACTCTTGTTATTTTCGTTATTCTTCTTATCCTTTTTATTCTTGTTATTTTTGTTATTTTTCAAATTCTTGTTATCCTTGTTATTCTTTTTATTTTTCTTATTCTTCTTATTCTCTTATTCTTCTTATTCTTTTTATTCATCTTATTCTGCTTATTCTTCTTATTCTCCTTATTCATCTAATTCTTCTTATTCTTCTTATTCTTCTTATTCTTCTTAATCTTCTTATTCTTCTTATTCTTCTTATTCTTCTTATTCTTTTTATTCTTTTTTTATTTTTTTTCTTCTTATTCTTCTTTTTTTTTCTTTTTTTCTTATTCTTTTTATTATTCTTAATGTTCCTATTATTTCTATTCTTCTTATTCTTCTTTTTTTATACTTATTATTCTTTTAATTATTGTTATTCTTTTTTCTTATTATTTATCTTATTCATCTTATTCATCTATCTCTTCCTATTTAACTATTTCTTCTTATTCTTTTTATTTTCTTATTCTTATTATTCTTATTATTCTTCTTATTCTTTCATACTTTTTAATCTTGTTTTTCTTTTTATTCTTCTTATTCTTCTTATTCTTCTTGTTCTTCTAATTCTTTTTATTCTCCCTATTCTTTTTATTCTTCTTATTCTTCTTATTTTTCTCATTCTTCTTATTCTTATTCTTCTTTTTATTCTTATTAATATAATTATTTTGCTTATCCTTTTTATTTTTATTATTTTTCTTATAGTTTTTATACTTCATATACTTCTTATTCTTCTTATTCTTCTTTTACTTTTTATTCTTCTCATTCTTTTTATTCTTGTTATTATATTTATTTTTGTTATTCATATATATTTTTTATTTTTTTTATTTTTCTTATTTTAATTATTCTTCTTATTATTCTTATTCTTCTTATACTTTTTATGCTTATTTTTCTTAATATTCTTCTTATATTTATTATTCTTCTTATTCTTTTTATTCTTTTTATTCTTTTTATTATTCTAATTCTTTTATTCTTCTTATTTTCTTTTTCTTATTATTCTTATTATTCATTGTATTCAACTTATTCTTCTAATTTTTTATATTCTTCTTATTATTCACATTCTTCTTATTATACTTATTCTTCTTATTCAACTTATTCTTCTTATTTATTTAATTATTTTTATTCTTCTTATTCTTGTTATTATTATTTTTATTTTTATTCTTCTCATTCTTCTTATTCTACTTATTTTCTTATTATTCTTAATATTCTTTTATTCTTATTATTCTTGTTATTCTTTTTATTATTTTTATTCTTCTATTCTTCTTAATCTTTTTATTCTTATTATTCTTCTTATTTTTATCATTCTTTTTATTAAAATTAATATTTTTATTATTCTTATTATTCTTATTCATATTATTCTTATACTTATTATTCTTCTTATAATTCTTATTCTTCACACCATTCTAATTTTTATGACTTTTGTTATTCATCTTATTATTATTATTTTTCATATTCTTCTAATTATTTTTATTCTTATTATGCTTCTTATTCTTCTTTTTCTTTTTATTCTTCTAATTCTTTTTTTTTATAAAGTTTGTTTTATTATTAATAACCATCTCTTTTGGCGGAGGAATACCATTTTTACATCCTACATCTACCCGTAGCCCTCTTACACCCATCTTAACCTTAAACATAGTAGCTAACATATTGGATTTTAAGAACTTTCTCAAATAAGCATTTTCATTTTATAAATTAAACTAGAATAGGCTGAAGGGTTTGCTGTAGTTTATCAAGCCTCTTAAGAAGCCTCTATTTTCGGCCCTTCTTTCGGCCTATCTTTCATTTGCTTTCATGTGTTGTTCGGCCATTTCCTATGCTCCGCATCTGTCCTCGTATCTTCACCGTGTCTGTTGTTATTCACGTCATTCATGAATATTTATCAACCATCATCCTTCTTCATTTATACGTTCCAGTGCATTTATATGCTTTATACGCTTCATTTGTTGTTCAGCCGTCTGTTGTTCGGCCGTGTCTGTTGATCACCGTCATCCTTCTATTTATACGCTTTATTCGCTTCAAATTATAAAATAAGCATAGTAGTCATCCTTCTTCACCGTGTCTATTGTTCGGCCGTCATCCTTCTTCATTTCTACACTTTTCACGAGCTACTACAAGACCTAGTACTTTCTGCATAGCTCAACCAATAACAGTTGTATAACAGATAACTCAGCCAATAAACTAGATTATTGCATAGCTCTGTCTATATCACCTTTTATACCAGATTATAACATATAAATAAATCACCTCCGAACTCGTATAAACTGCATGAATGTTGATCACCCACAGGACCAGGTGATCAGTCAAAAATCAACAGCAGTCCAATAAGCCAGTGATAAACAACTTATGATTGTATGATCTTATCAAGAGCATTATATATATAAACTACATTATTTAATCCACAAAGTTAACATCTTAATCCTACAAATAAATAAATCTGAGGGACCATCAATAGTATAAAATAACAACCGCATAGCTTAACATCTTAATCCGCAACAATGAACAAATACATATCTATGCGTTTGCACAGCCTACCAACCAAGTATGGAGCCGCGCCCATGCTTTAGGACTCACTTACTTACTTCTTTTTGATTATTTAATCAAAAGCAATATATATATATATATACTGCATTATTAACCTATAGAACATCCGCAAAGTTAACACTTTAGAAAAACAATAAACACCATTGGCAGATTAGTATTTTAACATCTTCATCTTGCAAAACATGTGCACAACCTACCAACCAAGACCCCATGCTGAATCTACCACTTCATATGGAGCTGCGCTACTAAAAATTAAACACCAATGCATATCCAAGAATCTCATGCTTTAAAACTCGCCTACTTGCTTCTTTTTTAGATTATTTAAACTAAATTATAATCTAAGTTTTATTTTAAATTTAGCTCAGCCTCCACCCTTCCTAACTCTTACATAAAGGCCATTCTGCTGGAGTGTTAGCTTCTTAATATATATGCAGTATTGATGCATTTAGTTCATTTGAACTTGAAAAGGAAGTTTCACGAAATTCTTCCTCCAAACACATCCTCCTTTGCTGTCCTTCCTTAGCTTGAAGCCTATTAAGCTGCTAAGAAAACAAAAAAAAATGCAACAAATACTACAATTTCAATTCATTTTACCATCCCTTCTACCTCTTGCTGAATCACCTGATTATGTGTGTTTGGCTTCTTCCCGCTTAGCCATATCCTGCAAATAAAACTGCATCCCGTGCTACTTTTTTAAGCAATATTCCTATCTATTTTTACTTATTCTTAGGTAAGGGAATGTAATTTTATCTAATCGTGCTAATCCTTTCAATTTTATTGGCAAAGATTCCTCATCATACTCCACAGCCCCTTCTAACAATCCTATTTTAGCAAGCTTGTCTGCCAATGCATTTGCTTCCCTGTATACATGTGATATTGATGCATTTAATTCTTTAGCAAGACTCACTATTATTTCTATCTCCTCCTCATGCCGCCACATTACTAGTTTTTTATTAAATAACTCAACCAATAATGTTGAATCTACCTGTATTTGCAAATTTCTATATCCTAGCTTATTACAGACATATAATCCTTCCTTTAGTGCCCTAATTTCTGAATGCAGTGCAGAGTAGGATTTTCCTACTAGTGTGAAAGCTTTCCTAATTCTACCTTCAGAGTCTCTTATTCTTCTAATTCTTATTATTCTTCCTTTTCTATTTATTCTTCTTATTCTCCAAATTTGCCTTATTTTTGTTATTCTTATTTATCATCATTTTCTTTTTATTCTTCTTATTCTACATATTATTTTATTCTTCTAATTCTACATATTATTTTATTCTTCTAATTCTTATATTATTCTTATTATTCTTTTTATTCTTATTCTTATTATTCTTCTTATACTTCTTATACTTCTTATTCTTTTTATTTTTGTTATTATTTTTATTCTTGTTATTTTTATAATTCTTCTTATTCTACTTATTCTTTTTTTTCTTTATATGCTTTATACTTTTTATTCTTCTTATTCAGCATATTCTTCATATTCTTCTTATTTATATTATTCTTATTATTCTTCTTATTCTCTCTATTCTTCTTATTCTTTCTATTTTTTTATTATTTTTATTCTTCTTTTGTTTCCTTTTCTTTTTCTTCTTATTCTTTATTTTTTGTTATTAATATTTATCTTCTTATTCTTCTTATTATACCTATTATTCCTATTCTTCTTATTCTTTATATTCATCCTATTCTTTGTATTACACCTATTCTAATTTTTTTTCTTTTTCTTCTTATAGTTCTTTTTCTTCTAATTCTTGTTATTCTTCTTATTATTCTAATTTTTTTTATTTATCTTATTTTTCTTATTCTTATTATAGTTATTATTCTTCTTATTCTAATTATTCTTCGTATTCTTTTTTTTCTTCTTATTCATCTAATACTACTTATTCTTCTTTTTCCTTTGTATTAATCTTATTCTTCTTATTCTTCTTATTCGTTTTATTCTTCATATTCTTCTTATTTTCATCTTGTTTATTCTTATTCTTTTTATTCTTCTTATTCGTTTTATAATTCTTATTGTTCTTATTTTTTTTATTTTCTAATTCTTCTAATTCTACATATTCTTCTTATTCTTCTTATTCTTCTTATACTTCTTATACTTATTTTTTTTTATGTTTAATATTTTTTTATTCTTATTATTCTTTTTATACTTTTTATTCATTAATTATTATTATTATTATTATTATTTTATTCTTCTTCTTCTTATTCTTTTTATTCTTCTTATTCTCCTTATTCTTCTTATTCTTTTTATTCTTCTTATACTTCTTATTCTTTTTATCCTTCTTAATTTTATTATACTTATTATTCTTGTTATTTTTATTATTCTTCTTATTGTTTTAATGATTCTTACTCATCATATACTTCTTATTCTTTTTATTCTTGTTATTCTTCTTTCCTTCCTATTCTTGTTATTTTTTTATTCTTTTTTCTTGTTATTCTTTTTATTCTTTTTATTCTTCATATTTTTTATATTCTTCTTTCTCTATTCATGCTTTGTATTCTTCTTATTCTTCTTATACTTTTTATTCTACTAATTCTTCTTATTATTTTTATTTTTCTTATTCTTTTTAATCTTATTATTTTTTATTTTAGTTATTCTTTTAATTCTTCTTATTCTACTTATTTTACTTATTCTTATTACCTTCTTATTCTTTGTATTCTTCTTATTCTTCTTATTCTTTTTATTTTTCTTATTTGTCTTATTTTTCTTATTCTTTTTAATCTTCGCATTCTTTATATATATTAATATCATTGTTATTCTTTTTTTTTCTTTTTTTTTTGTTTTTCTACTTATTCATCTTTTTTTCTTAAACTTCTTTATCTTATTATTCTTCTTATTCATGTTATTCTTCCTATTCTTACCATTATTTTTATTCTTTTTATTCTTCTTATTTTTATTATACTTCTTATTCTTTTAATTCTTGTTATTCTTATTTTTTATTATTTATCTTATTCTTTTTAATCTTCTTATTCTTCCTTTTTAACTTATTCTTCTTATTTATATTATTATTATTATTATTAGTATTATTCTTTTGTTCTTCTTATTCTTGTTTTTCTTATATTATTCTTTTTCTTCTTATTCTTCTATATCTTATTATTTTTCTAATTTTTCTCATTCTTTTTATCTTTCTTATTCTACCTTTTCTCCCTATTCTTCATATCCTTCTTATTATCCTTATTTTTCTTATTCTTCTTTTTCTTTAAAATCTTCTTATTCTTCTTATTATTTTTATTCTTTTTATTTTTCATATTCTTCATATTCTTCTTATTCTTATTTATTCTTCTTATTAATATTCTTATTATGTTTATTCTTCTTTTTTTATTATTTTACTTATACATTATATGCTTCTTATTTTTTATTATTCTTCTTTTATTTCTTATTATACTTTTTCTTCTTATTCTTATTATTCTTCTTATGCTTCTTATTCTTCTTATTCTTATTATTCTTGTTTGTTATTTTTATTCTTGTTATTCCTATAATTCTTCTTATTCTTTTAATTCTTCTTATTCTTCGTATTCTACTTCTTCTTTTTATTCTTATCTTTCTTTTTATTCTTCTTATTCTGTGTATTCTTCGTATATTTCTTATTCTTCTTATTCTTCTTGTTCTTCATATTCTTTTTATTCTTCTTATTCTTCTTTTTCTTCATATTCTTTTTATTATTTATATTCTTCTTTTTTCCTTTCCTTCTTATTCTTATTTTTTTCTTATTCTTCTTTTTCTATTTATTCTTCTCATTCTTTCTATTCTTTCTATTATTCACTTTTTTCTTATATCTTATTCTTCTAATTATTATTCTTCTTCTAATTCTTCTAATTCTTATTATTTATCTTATACTTTCTATTCTTATTATTTTAGTATTCTTCTTAATTTATTATTTTTCTTATTTTATTATTCATATTATTATTATTATTATTATTATTCTTATTCTAATTATTTTTCTTGATCTTGTTTTTCTTCTTATTTTTCTAATTCAAATTATTTTTATTTTTATTCTAATTCTTCATATTCTTCATATTCTTCTTATTATTCTGATTCTTCTTATTCTTATTATTCTTCTCATTATTCTTATTCTTCTTATAATTATTATTCTTCTTATTGGTGTTATTCTTCTAATTCTTCTTATTTTTCTAATTTTTATTCTTCTTATTCTTTTTTTTCTTCTTATACATCTTATTGTTCTTATCTTTCTGATTTTTTATTCTTCTTATACTTTTTATTTTCTAATTCATCTTTTTTTAATTATTATTATTATTATTCTTCTTCTTCTAATTCTTATTTTTCTACTTTTTCTTCTTATTCTTATTCTACTTAGTCTTCTTATTCTTCTTATTTTTTTATTCTTATTATTCTTGTCATTCTTATTTTTCGTCTTATTCTTCTTTTTTTTCTTACTTCTCTATTTCTTCTTATTCTTGTAATTATTTTTATTCTTGTTATTATAGTTATTCTTTTTATTCTTATTCTTATTCTTGCTATTCTTTTTATGTTTTTATTCATTTATTTTTTTATTCTTTTTATTCTTTTTATTCTTTTTATTATCTTATTATGTTATTTTTTATTCTTCATATTTTTCGTATTTTCTATTTCTTCTTATTCTTCTTATTTTTCTTTTCTTCTTATTCTTTGTATTCGTTTTATTCTTTTAATTTTTCTTATTCTTCTTATTCTTCCTATTCTTCCTTTTCTATTTATTTTTTTTATTCTTCATATTATTCATATTCTTCATTTTCTTATTATTCTTGTTATTCTTATTATTCTTGTTTTTCTTCATTTTCTTCTTCTTCTTTTTCTTCTTTTTCTTTTTCTTCTTATTCTTCTAGTTATTATTATTCTTTTTATTCTTCATATTCTTCTTATTTTTTGCTTTATTCTAATTCTTTTTTATTCTATTTATGCTTCTTATTCTTCTTATTCTTCTTATTCTTCCTATTCATCTATTTCTTCTTCTTCAACTTATTCTTTTTATCTTTCTAATTCTTATTATTTATCTTTTTTTTTAGAAAATTTGTTTTATTAAAATCAAAGCTCTCTCTTTTGGCGGAGGAATACCATTTTTACAAACTATACTCTACCCTTTCCCCTTTTACACCCATCCTTTAATCTACAAACAAAATAAAACATAATCAAAATAAGCTTTCAATGCATTTTTGGTATTTGCTCTTTATTAAATTTGCTGGAGATTGCTGTTTGCGTGGAGTTATTCCAGTGGTTGTATCATCCTGTCTTCTATTCTGGATCTTTTCAAATCTTATATGCTGTCCATCTTTGCAGCTTTAATTCACTAGCCCAAGAAAGCTCTAAAAACTAGTTATAATACATACTTATATAGAGCATGCAGATCCTTTTTACATACTCAACAGAAAGCTTCAACAATTTTGGTCTTTAGGTATTTCCAGACTTTAAATCTGCCAAAAAGATAATTCTACAGTTTCCAGGTTATTTCTTACCCTCTTGAATAAAGCATTTTGATCGCATGAGTGTCTCATTGCTTTTCCTTTTTTCCAGCTTCCATACTCAATAGCCTTTCCTTATTGAGTTCTCCTTTAGAGGACAGATTCTTCTTATTTATCTTATTCTTCTTATTCTTCCTATTCTTTTTTTTATTTTTATTCTTTTTTATTCTTTTTTTTCTTATAATTCTTCGTATTTTACTTATTCTTCTTATTCTTTTTATACTTCTTATTCTACTTATTTTTCTTAGTCATCTTATTTTTTTTATTGTTAATATTTGTATTCTTGTTATTCATATAATTCTTCTTAATCTTCTTGTTCTTCATATTATACTTATTCTTGTTATACATTTTATTCTTTTTATTCTTCTTATTCTTCATATTATACTTATTCTTCTTATACCTCTTATTCTTTTTATTCTAATTATTCTTTGTATTCTTCTTTTTATTCATATTCTTTTTATTCTTATTTTTCTTCTTATTCTTCTTATTCTTCTTATTCTTCTTATTCTTCTTATTCTTCTTTTCCTTTTTATTCTTCCTATTCTTCATATTATTTTTATTCTTCTTATTCTTCCTATTCTTCCTATACTTCATTTCCTTTTTATTCTTCTTTTTCTTCATATTGATCTAATTCTTCTTATTCTTTTAATTATTTTTATTCTTCTTATTTTTCTTATTCTTCTTATTTATTCTTCTTATTAATATTATTATTTTGATTATTCTTTTTATTTTTATTATTTTACTTATACATCGTATACTTCAATATTTTTTTTTGCTTTTACTTATTATTCGACTTATTCTTCTTATTCTTTTTATTCTTATTATTCTTGTTATAATTTTTATTCTTTTTAATCATATAATTTTTATTATTCTTCTATTATTTTTATTCTTCTTATTCTACTTATTTTTTGTATTCTTCTCATTATTTTTATTCTTCTTATTCTTTTTATTCTTCTCATTATTTTTATTTTTATTATTCTTCTTATCCTTCTTATATTTCTTATTCTTCTTATTCTTATTATTCTTTTTATTATTTTTATTCTTCTTATTCTTCTTTTTCTTCATATTCTTCTTATAATTTTTATTCTTCTTGTTTTCATATCCTTCTTATTATTCTTTTTTCTTATACTTCTTTTTGTTATTATTCTTCTTATTCTTCATATTCTTCATATTCTTCCTATTTTTCTATTAATCATATTTTTCTTATATTTCTTATTTTTCTAATTCTTGTTATTCTTGTAATTCTTATTATTTAACTTATACTTCCTTTTCTTGTTATTTTCTTATTGTTCTTATTTTCTTATTCTTATTATTCTTATTATTGATATTATTCTTCTTATTCTAATTATTTTTCTTATTCTTGTTTTTCTTCTTTATTATCTAATTCTAATTATTATTTTTATTCATTTGATTTCTTTTATTCTTCTTATTCTTCCAATTCTTCTTATTCTTTTGTTCTTCTTATTTTTCTGATTCTTCGTATTCTTCATATTCTTCATATTATTGTTATTCTTCTCATTATTCTTATTCTTCTTATTCTTCTAAATATTATGATTATTCTTATTTGTGTTATTCTTCTGATTTTTTTTATTCTTCTTATTCTTCTAATTCTTCTTATTCTTCTTATTCTTCTTATTTTTCTGATTCTTCGTATTCTTCATATTCTTGATATTATTGCTATTCTTCTCATTATTCTTATTCTTCTAAATATTATGATTCTTCTTATTTGTGTTATTCTTCTTATTCTTTTTATTCTTCTAATTCTTCTAATTCTTTAATCTTCTTATTCTTCTTATTCTTCTTATACATCTTATTGTTCTTATTTTTCTGATTTTTTTATTCTTCTTATAATTTTTATTTTCTAATTCATCTTAATTTTTTAATCTCATTATTATTATTCTTCTTCTTATTCTTCTTATTATTCTTCTTCTACTTTTTCTTTGTAATCTTATTGTTCTTATTCTTTTTTATTTATTATTATTTTTATTATTTTTTTTTATTCTTCTTATTTTTTTTTATTTTTCTTATTCTTCTTATTCTTGTTATTCTTATTATTCTTGTTATTGTTATTTTTCTTCTTATCATTCTTATTCTTATTATTCTTATTATTCTTATTCTTTTTATTCTTTTTATTCTTTTTTTATTCTTTTTTTTATTCTTTTTTTTATTCTTTTTATTCTTTTTATTCTTTCTATTCTATTTATTCTTTCTATTCTATTTATTCTTTCTATTCTTTTTATTTTTCTTATTACTCTTTTTTTGTTATTCTTCTTATTTTTGTATTTTTCTAATTTTTCATATTCTTCTTATTTTTCATCTTCTTCTTATTCTTTGTATTCTTTTCATTCTTTTAATTATTATTATTCTTCTTTTTCTTCATATTCTTCTTTTTCTTTTTATTTTTTTATTCTTCTTATTATTCATATTCTTCTTATTCTTGTTATTCTCATTATTCTTCTTTTTTTTTCTTTTTCTTCTTTTTCTTCTTATTCTTTATATTCTTATTATTCTTCTAATTCTTCATATTCTTCTTACTTTTTGCATTCTTCTAATTATTATTATTCTATTTATGCTTCTTATACTTCTTAATCTTATTATTCTTCTCTTTCTTCTAATTCTTCTTATTATCTTATTCTTGTTATTATTTTTATTCTTGATTTTATTTTTATTCTTGTTATTCTTATAATTCTACTTATTCTACGCATACTTCTTATTTTTCTAATTCTTCTTATACTTCTTAATCTACTTATTTTTCTTAGTCTTCTTATTATTTTTATTATTTTTATTATTTTTATTCATGTTATTCATATGATTATTAATATTCTTCATATTCTACTTGATCTTTTTATTCTTCTTATTCTTTTTATTCTTCGTATTTTTCTTATTATTCTTATTATTCTTATTCTTTTTATTCTTTTTATTCTTCTTTTTCTTCTTATTCTACTTATTCTTCATATTCTTTTTTTTCTTCTTATTCTTTTTTTTCTTCTTATTCTTCCTTTTCTTCTTATATTTCATATCCTTCTCATTATTCTTTTTCTTTTTTATTCTTCTAATTCTTCTTCTTATTTTTATTCTTTTTATTTTTCTTATTCTACTTATTTATTCTAATTATTAATATTCTTATTCTACTTAATATTCTTATTTTTATTATTTTACATATACATCTCATACTTATTTTTTGTATTCTTCTTTTACTTCTTATTCTACTTATTATTATTATTATTATTATTATTATTCTTATTATTCTTGTTATTATATTTATTCTTGTAAATCATATAATTCTTCTCATTCTTTTTATTCTTCTTATTCTTTTTATTCTTATCATTATTTTTATTCTTCTTATTATTCGTATTCTTCTTATATTTCTTATTCTTCTTATTCTTATTATTCTTATTATTCTCTTTATTCTTTTTATTCTTTTTATTCTTCTTATTATTCATATTCTTCTTATAATTTTATTTCTTCTTTTTTTCGTTTCCTTCTTATTATTCATTTTTTCTTATTCTTTATTTTGTTCTTATTCTTCATATTCTTTCTATTCTTCCTATTCTTTCTATTATTCATATTCTTCTTATATTTCTTATTCTTCTAATTCTTGTTATTCTTTTTATTCTTCTAAATCTTATTATTTATCTTATACTTCCTACTCTGCTTATTTTCTTAATCTTTTTATTTTCTTATTCTTATTATTGATATTATTCTTCTTATTCTAATTGTTTTTATTGTTCTTGTTTTTCTTCGTATTCTTCTAATTTTTATTATTCTTATTATTCTTTTAATTCTTCTTATTCTTATTATTCTTTTTATTCTTTTTATTCTTCTTATTATTCATATTCTTCTTATAATTTTATTTCTTCTTTTTTTCGTTTCCTTCTTATTATTCATTTTTTTTTATTCTTTATTTTGTTCTTATTCTTCATATTCTTTCTATTCTTCCTATTCTTTCTATTATTCATATTCTTCTTATATTTCTTATTCTTCTAATTCTTGTTATTCTTTTTATTCTTCTAAATCATATTATTTATCTTATACTTCCTACTCTGCTTATTTTCTTAATCTTTTTATTTTCTTATTCTTATTATTGATATTATTCTTCTTATTCTAATTGTTTTTATTGTTCTTGTTTTTCTTCGTATTCTTCTAATTTTTATTATTCTTATTATTCTTTTAATTCTTCTTATTCTTATTATTCTTATTATTCTTATTATTCTCTTTATTCTTTTTATTCTTTTTATTCTTCTTATTATTCATATTCTTTTTATAATTTTATTTCTTCTTTTTTTCGTTTCCTTCTTATTATTCATTTTTTCTTATTCTTTATTTTGTTCTTATTATTCATATTCTTTCTATTCTTCCTATTCTTTCTATTATTCATATTCTTCTTATATTTCTTATTCTTCTAATTCTTGTTATTCTTTTTATTCTTCTAAATCTTATTATTTATCTTATACTTCCTACTCTGCTTATTTTCTTAATCTTTTTATTTTCTTATTCTTATTATTGATATTATTCTTCTTATTCTAATTGTTTTTATTGTTCTTGTTTTTCTTCGTATTCTTCTAATTTTTATTATTCTTATTATTCTTTTAATTCTTCTTATTATTCTTATTCTTCTTATTCTTCGTATTAATCTTAATATTCTTATTATTCTTATTATTCTTATTCTTTTTATTTTCTAATTCATCTAATTTTTTTAATCTTTTGATTATTATTCTTCTGCATCTTCTTCTTATTCTTCTAATTGTCCTTCTTCTACTTTTTCTTAATATTCTTATTCTTCTTATTCTTCTTATTATTTTTCTTCTTATTATTCTTGTTATTCATATTATTCTTCTTATTCTTCTTATTTTTCTTACTTCTCTTATTCTTCTTATTCTTTTTATTATTGTTATTCTTGTTATTATTGTTATTCTTGTTATTGTTGTTATTCTTCATATCCTTCATATACTTGTTATTCTTGTTATTCTTTTTTTTCATCTCTTTCTTCTTTTTCATCATATTCTTTATATTCTTCTTTTTCTTCTTATTTTTCTAATTATTATTATTCTTCTTATTCTTCTTATTCTTCTAATTCTTCTTATTTTTTGCATAATTTTAATTCTTTTTATTCTACTTATGCTTCCTATGCTTTTTATTCTTCTTATTCTTCTTATTATTCTTATTCTTTTTATTCTACATATACTTTTTTTTTCTAATTCTTCTTATTCTTCTTATTCTTTTTAATCATATTCTTATTTATATTCTTGTTATTCTTATAATTCTTCTTATTCTACTTATTCTACTTATTCTCCTTATTCTTTTTTTTTAAAAAAAAAAATTTGTTTATTAATTTAACCCTCTCTTTTGGCAGAGGAATACCATTTATACAAACTAAGTCTACCCTTTCCCCGCTTACACCCTTTCCTATCCTCTTTTTTCAAATAAAGAAATACATTGTTCATTATTCTACCTAAAATTATTTTCCAAATCTATTTTATTTTTTTATTCTTGCTTTCGAGTAAGCTGTTTTTTGAAGAACTTTGATGCTCTGTTTCTCTGGTGAAGCCTTCTTTTAATTTCTTTACTTGACTTTGGGAGCTCAGCCTTTGAATCGTTCTTGATCCCCCCCATGTTTTCACACCTTGTGCTAACTTGAAAGTACTGTCAATGGCAAGTATTCAGGCCTTTGAGAAGCTCACTAAAGGTTCCACTTTAGCTTAATATTAGAGAGAGTCATGTGGTATTCTGCCACCACGAGACATTTCAGCAGCCTTATTCTAGCCATATTCCAGCAGCTTTCTTGGCAGCCTTACTCAGCAGCTTCAGCAGCTTTTTCGGCAGCCTATTTTGCAACAGTTTCAGCATCCAGCAGCCTTCATTCCCTCAGTCCAGCTGCTTCATTCCAGCCATACAGGTGCAGCTTTAACATCAGTATAGCAGCCATACAGTTTCAGCATCCAGCAGCCTTCATTCCCTCAATCCAGCTGCTTCATTCCAGCCATACAGGTGCAGCTTTAACATCAGTACAGCAGCATATCCGCGCAACATATCCGAGCAACAGCTTTAACATCAGTACAACATACAGCTTTCACACTATGACAGACTCTAACTATTTCTATATACTTTTGATAAATTAATACATACACTATAACGCATCCACTTGTGTTTCAGACATATTCACACATTATAACACATCCATCATAACATTTAAATAACTAAAATTAATACAGACTCAGAAGATTAACACAAAAACTTGAGCATTGCCGGATCCATCTACTTTCCTGACCCTACTGCTAAGTAAAACAGCAGTACAAAAATACAAACTACAAGAAAAATACCAATTCAGATTAGTTTACTGTAGAGACAGATCCTTCGTGCAAACCTGTACCCCATCATAAGCATAAATAAAGCTTAAAACATACAATAAACAAAGAAATTAGACTGTATGTACCAACCAATCTTGCCTCCCAATAAATGAAGCTTTGAATGAGCTGTGCTGCAAAGAATGACAAATACATCTATACCATATTCCCCAAGAGAACTCCATTTTTACCGTTAACCTTTCCTCTTCTGTTATACCTATATAATCTATTAATATTTAACTGCCTCTCACTTTCTACTCTTGCTAACTCTTACATAGGGAATTGCATTCTTGTCTAGTTCCACTAGGCCTTTTATTTTTATCGGCAGAGTAACCTCATTATATTTTGCTTCTCCTTTTTGCGAACCTAGCCTTGAAAGATTGTCTGCCGGGGTGTTTAGCTCTATATATATATGTAATATTGATGCATTCAGTTCTTCTATGAGATTCAAAATAATTTCTAATTCCTCTTCATGTTTCCAAAGAGATATTTTCTTTGTTACTAAATTGACTAATAACAATGAATCTACCTGTATTTGAATATTCTTATAGTCTAATTTTTTACAAACAGTTAAACCTAAATTTAATGCCCTAATTTCTGAATGTAGAGCCGAGGCTGCTACACTAACTATAGTAAAAGCTTTCATAACTGTCCCTGTAGAATCTCTTATTAAACCACCTCCTCCCGCTATACCTGTGTCCCTATTAAAGCTTTCATCTGTATTTAAGGAGAGTTTTCCTTCCGAGGGTTTATGCCAAGAGATACTTTTCGCCCAATATTGTTTATTTATTTTTATATTTAGGAACCATTCCCGTTCAGCTTTCTTTTCTTTGTCTATTTTATTTAAAATTACAGGGTTAAAATTTGAAATGTCACTTATTTCCTGCCTGATTTCTTGTGATATTGCATTCGTGTCCATTTTCTTTCCTTCAAACCTACTCCTATTTCGAGCCTTCCATATACACCATATTATTACATGTGGTAAGTGCATATTGAGCCAGATTCTAGTAGGATTAGTTGAGATTACTTTTTCCCATATTTTAATTCGTTCAATTATAGCATATTCTCTTTTAATGATTTGCTTTGTTTCATCAAATTTCTTCCAGACCTGCATGGCGATTTTACCTTTCGAAAATAGATGATCCATAGATTCTTCTTCCTCTAAGCAGCATTCGCATCTAGACACCAATTTAATGCCTTTTCTTTGAACATTAGTATCCACAGGTATTGCATTTGTAGTTACTTTCCATGCTAGCGAGCACATTTTCTGTGGTATACCCGCCCTCCAGACCCATTTAGATATAGAATGAACTGGCTTTTTTTTCCTAATTAATTCCTTTACCGATTTAAGTGTAAAATTACCTTGTGGTGTTAGGATCCATTTCCAACCACTCTTTTTTAATATTGAGTGGGAATCTACTTTTTCCTTTTGTTTTTACAAGGCTTTCCAATTGTTTGAAACTTTCTTAGGCTGCTTTTCTAAATATCTTGCCCTCATATATTTTGCCCAAAGACTGTCATTTTCCTTTAAGCTCCACCATCCTTTGCAGTCCCATGCGGTGGCCATATCTTGTAGAGAGATTATTCCTAAACTTGCCTCTGCTTTTGGATAACAAATATCTCCCCAGTTTTTCCAATGAGTTTTATTCTTCCCTTCTTTTTTACCCCATAGAAAATTTGCCATCTCCATTTCTATTTTATTTGTGAATTTCTTCGGAGGGTGTATTACGGATAGGATATGAACTAGCGTGCTTTGAAGCACGTGCGAAATTAATGTAACCCGTCCCTCAAATCTTAGTAAATCTACTTTCCAACCTGCTATTTTCTTTCGCATTTTTTCTTGCAACGGTGCTAAATATTCCTCTCTCAATTTTCCTTCAAATATTGGGCAGCCTAGATAAATTAAAGCTCCCTTATTTTGGGTGAAACCAGTTAAATTTTTAATTTTGTTTAAATCTCTCTCCAAAGCTTTTTTTCCCAGTATAAACTGGCACTTCTTTTTATTTACCACCTGACCTGTTTCTAATTCAAATAGTTGTAATAATTCTATAAGGTATATTATAGATCTTTTACTTGCATTTGTGAAAATTATTAAATCATCAGCATAGGCCAAACAACCTATTCTCGGAGTGTTTTTAGGTTGTCTAAAAGGTAAAATTTTCCCTTCCGACATTCTTTTCTTTAAATTAAGAATTAACAATTCTAGATATATATCAAATAGTAAGGGGGATAAGGGGTCTCCCTGCCTTAGACTTCTTTTTGGTTTAAATTCTTCACCTATATTTCCATTTATAATAATTCTAACCCAAACATTCGAAACACATCTATAAATTAAATCTATACATAATTCGGAGAAACCATATTTCCTCAGTACAAAGCAAAGTACATACCATTCAACCCTGTCAAATTCTTTGGACAAATCCAGCTTGATTGCTAGATTATGCCCTCTTGTTTTAGCTGAAATGTTTTTCGATATTTCTGATGCTAACCTAATATTTTCAATCATCAGTCTGTTTTTAACAAAACCCGTTTGCTCTTGTGAGATTATTAATGGCAGAATATTACTTAACTTGATCTGAATTATTTTGGCTAAAATCTTATAAATCGCATTACACGAGCTTATTGGCCTGAAATCCTCACATATTTGAGGGGCGTCTTTTTTCGGAATAAGAACTATGTATGAGTTAGCCCAGGCTTTAGGGATATCTGCACCGACGAAAAAGCCGACGATTGCTAAAACTAGATCATGTTTAATAATAGTCCAATTTAACTGATAAAAATAGTTATTCCAGCCATCTGGGCCCGCTGCACTATCTTTATCAATATTAAAAACCACATTTTTTACCTCTTCCTCCTCTGGTATATTTTCCATCATTTGATTCTGATCTTGTGTAATAGAAGCCCTGATCTCCGGAGCAACTGGCGCCTTATTCTTCTTATTCTTCTTATTCTCCTTATTCTTCTTATTCTTCTTATACTTCTTATTTTTCTATTCTTATTATTCTTCTTATTCTTTTTTATTCTTTTTATTCTTTTAATTCTTCTTATTCTTGATATTCTTCCTATTCTTAATTTTTTTCTTCTTCTTATTCTTCTTATTATTCATATTCTTTTTATTTTTGTTATTCTTGTTATTCTTCGTTTTCTTCTTTTTTTTCTTTTTCATCATATTTTTTATATTCTTTTTATTCTTCTTATTTTTTTAATTTTTATTATTCTTCTTATTCTTCATATACTTTTTATTCTTCTTATTTTTTGCATAATTCTAATTCTTTTTATTCTACTTATGCTTCTTATGCTTCGTACTCTTCTTATTTTTCTTATTCTACGTATACATCTTATTTTTCTAATTATTCGTATTCATATTATTCTTCTTATTCTTTTTTTTATTGTTTTTATTTTTATTCTTGTTATTCTTATAATTCTTCTTATTCTACTTATTCTACATTTTTTTCTTATTCTTGTTATTCTTCTTTTTTTTATACTTCTTATTCTACTAATTTTTTTATTTTTATTTTTCTTTTTATTATTATTATTATTATTATTATTCTTGTTATTCATATAATTCTTCTTATTCTTCATATTCTACATATTTTTCTTATTCTTTTTATTCTTCTTTTTCTTTTAATTCTTCTTATTCTTTTTTTTCTTCATATTCTTCATTTTCTTTTTATTCTTCTTAATCTTCTTATTATTCATATTCTTCGTATTCTTGTTATTCTTCTTTTTCTTCATTTTCATCTTTTTCATCATAATCTTTATATTCTTCTTATTTTTCTAATTATTATTATTCTTCTTATTCTTCTTATTCTTCTTATTCTTCTTATTCTACATATACTTTTTATTCTTCTAATTCTTCTAATTACTTTTATTCTTGTTTTTATTTTTTTCTTGTTATTCTTATAATTCTTTTTATTCAACTTATTCTTCTTAATCTTCTTATTCTTCTTATTCTTCTTATCCTTCTTATACTTCTTATTCTACTTATTTTTCTTATTTTTCTTATTCTTTTTATTATTGTTATTATTTTT
Organism: Sapria himalayana; assembly: GCA_029783825.1. Lineage (NCBI taxonomy): Eukaryota > Viridiplantae > Streptophyta > Magnoliopsida > Malpighiales > Rafflesiaceae > Sapria > Sapria himalayana. Next base: position 310,535 of record JAREIK010002957.1, read on the forward strand.
ATTCTTGTTATTCATATAATTCTTCTTATTCTTCATATTCTACATAATCTTCATATTCTTCTTATTCTTCTTATTCTTTTTATTCTTATTTTTATTTTTATTTTTGTTATTCTTATTATTCTTCGTTTTCTTCTTTTTTTTTTCTTTTTTTTCTTTTTCATCATATTCTTTATATTCTTTCTATTCTTCTTATTTTTTTAATTTTTATTATTATTCTTATTCTTCATATTCTTTTTATTCTTCTTATTTTTCACATTATTCTAATTCTTTTTATTCTACTTATGCTTATTATACTTCTTACTCTTCTTATTTTTCTTATTCTACATATACTTCTTATTTTTCTAATTCTTCGTATTCATCTTATTCTTCTTATTCTTTTTTTTCTTGTTTTTATTTTTATTCTTGTTATTCTTATAATTCTTCTTATTCTACTTATTCTTCTTATTCTTATTATTCTTCTTATTTTTTTTATACTTCTTATTCTACTTAATTTTCTTATTTTTCTTATTCTTTTTACTATTGTTATTATTTTTATTCTTGTTATTCATATAATTTTTCTTTTTCTTCCTATTCTTCTTTTTCTTCATAATCTTCATTTTCTTTCTATTCTTCTTATTATTCATATTCTTCTTATTCTTGTTATTCTTCTTTTTCTTCATTTTCATCTTTTTCATCATAATTTTTATATTTTTCTTATTCTTCTTATTTTTCTAATTATTATTATTATTCTTATTCTTCTTATTTTCCGCATAATTCTAATTCTTTTTATTCTACTTATGCTTCTTATTCTTCTTATTCTACATATACTTTTTATTCTTCTAATTCTTCTTATTCATCTTATCTATCTTATTATTTTTATTCTTGTTTTTATTTTTATTCTTGTTATTCTTATAATTCTTTTTATTCGACTTATTCTTCTTAATCTTCTTATTCTTCTTATCCTTCTTATACTTCTTATTATTCTTATTTTTCTTATTCTTTTTTATTATTGTTATTATTTTTATTCTTGTTATTCATATAATTCTTCTTATTCTTCATATTTCACATAATCTTCATATTCTTCATATTCTTCTTATTCTTCTTATTCATCTTATTCTTCTTATTCTTATTATTCTTATTATTTTTTTTCTTCTTTTTTACCTTTTCTTCTTATTCTTCTTTTTTTCTTATTTTTTTTCTTTTTATTCTTCTTATTCTTGCAATTCTTCCTATTCTTCTTTTTATTTCTATTATTCCTATTCTTATTTTTATTCTTATACTTATTATTATAATTTTTTTTATTCTTGTTATTCTTCTAATTCTTCTTTTTTTTTCTTATTTTTTTATTTTCTTATTCTTCTTTTCCTTATTATTGTTATTATTCTTCACATTCTACATATTCTTCTATTCTTGTTTTTCTTCTTATTCTTCTAATTCTACTTATTTTTCTTATTCTTCTTATTCTTCTTATTCTTCTTTTTCTTCTTTTTCTTCTTATTCTTTTTATTCTTCTAATTTTTTTATTCTTCTTAATCTTCCTTTTCTTCCTATTCTTCATATTCTTTTTATTATTATTATTATTAGTATTATTCTTCTTCTTCTTATTCTCTTAATTCTTCTTATTCTTTTTATTCTTATTATTCTTCATTTTCTTTTTCTTATTTTTATTCTTCTTATTCTTCATTTTCTTCTTATTCTTTATATTTTTCTTATTCTTCTATTTTTTTCTTATTCTTCTTATTCTTATTATTTTTCATATTCTTCTCATTCTTTTTTTTACTCATGCTTCATATTCTTCTTATTCTTATTATACTTCATATTCTTCTTATTCTTCTTATTCTTCTTATTCTTCTTATTCTTCTTATTCATCTTATTCTATATATTCTTTTTATTCTTTTTATTCTTTTTATTCTTGTTTTTATCTTTTTTATTGTTATTCTTATACTTCTTCTTATTTTACTTATTCTAATTATTCTTCTTATACTTCTTAGTCTTCTTATTCTTCATATTCTTCTTATCCTTTTAATTTTTCTTATTCTTCTTCTTATACTTCTTATTGTTCTTTTTTTTTAAAATAATACTGTTGGTCTTGATGTTCGACAAAATTAGTAAAAGAGAAATACATAAGGAAAAAGTAGAACCACAAATCATGTGTAGAGAGATATTTTTATAGATTTTTTAACCAGCCAAAAAGTGGAGAAATGCCCCAACCAACAAGTGGAGAAATGCCCATCAATTCTTACTCTAGAATATGTAATGACCATTCTTTAAAGTGTCACCAATGTGAATGGCATGGTCGCACCACGCCGATAATCTTGACTGCTTTCATCGTACGATGTGTAGTCTCCACCTCACTGCTCTGCTCTTCCTGATCCATTTGCATGTATCGATGATAGTTAGCTAACAGCATGGCAGCCCTACCTTTTTGTCATTGTCTCTGCTGTGAGTTCAATTGTAGTTGCATGCCCACAACCCTTGGGCGATCACATACCTGTGAGTAAGCAATTGCAATTTTTACATCACAGAAGACCATTTTCATTGAAATTTAAAATCTAAATTTGAATTGACACAACTTGGATCCACCCTAATCTATATCTGAAGACAAACGGAACAATCCCTTATTCTTCTTATTCATTTTATTTTTTTTATTCTTCTTATTGTTCCTATTTTTATATTTCTTTTTATTATTCTTTTTCTTCTTATTCCTCTTTTTTTTTTATTCTTTTTTTTCTTCTTTTTCTTCCCATTCTTCCTATTCTTCTTATTATACATATTCTTCTTATTCTTCTTATACTTCTTATTCTTATAATTCTTATTATTCTTCTTATTCTTTTTTTATTTTTCTTATTCTTTTTATTTATTTTATTCTTCTTATTCTTCTTATACTTATTAATCTTTTTATTCGTCTTATTCATCTTATTCATCTTATTCTTTTTATTCTTGTTGATCTTCTTATTCTTCTTATTCTACTTATTCTTCCTATTTTTCTTTTACATCTTATTCTTCTAATATTCTAATTATTCTTGTTAATCTTATTCTTCATTCTTCCTATATTCTTTATTCTTCTTATTTTTCCTATCCTACTTATTCTTCTTATACTTCTTTTTCTTCTTATTCTTTATATTCTTTTTATACTTCTTATTCCAATTATCTTTTTATTTTTTTATTCTTCTTATTCTACTACTTCTTCTTCATATTCTTGTCATTCTTCCTTTTCTTCTTATTTTTTCTTACTCCTCTTATTCTTCTTATTCTTCTTATTCTTCTTATTCTTGTTATTTTTCATATTCTTCATATTTTCCATATACTTTATATTCTTCATATTCTTCATATTCTCTCTATTCTTCTTATTTTTCTTATTCTTTTTTTAAGGTTTATTTTATTAATTATAAAAGCCCTCTCTTTTGGCAGAAGAATACCATTGTTACAATATAAGACACTACCCTTTGCCCATTTACACACAACAATATTAAAAAAAATTAAAATTACATTCTAATTCTGTATAAAACTGTAAGAAAAGTAAGGAGATCTAGCTTTGATACTCTCCTCGATTTAATTTTCATGAAATATAGCATGATTTCGATCTATTTGAACTTTCTTTTTTCCTATCAATTGGAGACTCTCTATTCTTCTTGATTTTTTGTTTAAGCCTTCTACATGCCTATCTTCTTGTGAAAAATTACATATGCTTTTTTTATTTCTTTCATAGCTACAGCTAGCTTTTCTGCTAGCCATTCTAATGCTGCTCTGATTTGATCTTTAATTCCGGCAGCCTCTCTGCACACTTGTCAGGTTCTAGCTCAAGCTCAACTTTGTGTTCCCTTAGCTTTATCTTACTTTTTTCTTGTTGCTGGCTCATATTGCCTTTGTCAACTATAGACCCTGCATTCCATAAAACATACAAGCACAACCTCCTACTAAATAGCAGGCTTTTCTATCAAAATTAAATACCAGTGCAGGCAACATAGTGCAGCAAGCCTTTTATTTTAGGCTTTCTGTTTCATCTTTAGAACTATTTTGAATGATTTTTGTCCTTACATACAGCTATACTTTAACTTCAATAGGTGAAGCTAATCTACCAAGCAATCCATATAAACAAAAATATAGTGCAAGCATAATCAGCTGTAATAAAACTTTTAGATTGATAAGCCACCTGCTTTAATAAAATAGGTGTAAGATGATCTTCCTGCCTTAATAAAATAGAATAATCTTTAATTTTTATTAAAGACAGCTACTTTAATAAAACCATTTAGCTTCAATCTATAAAAACCAAACCAATCCACCAAGTAAAAGTGCAAGTAGAATCAACTGTAATGCTGCTTCTATTGATCCATTATACTATCACCTGCACGACCACAACCATGTCACAAACATCTTTTAAATTATATGCCTTAAGGTTGTATAGAGTTCTCCTCTTTGATTCTTGCCATGCCTCCTGTTTTCAACCATTGAAGCTTCAAGCTACTTTCCATGCTCCTCATTTGTAGCAGATGTTTCTATTTGAACTAATTAAGCAAAACAGCAAATATAAAATAGTAGTTTAAAAACCCCAGCCTATGCCGGTTCAATTTTCTGTAGTCTCCCCATAGGTCCAGGGAACTCTTAAGTTTTAGGGGGCTTTGCCACTTTCTCTTGTTAATTTATGTATCTATTTTTTATTGCTTATAAACATACAGTTTAGTTCCACAAGTCATTTTATTTCTGTGCAATTATTTTGCCTTTTGCTTATGAGCTTCTATTTTTGATCCATCTCTTTGGAGCTTGCCTATAGATACCTGTAAAAAAAATCAAAAAGCAATATATATCTTCCTTATCCCTTCTTTTCCTCGACACCTCCTAATGTTTTTGAATTCTATTATAAGGGAATTATATTCTATCTAGTGAGATTATTCCTTTGTATTTATCCGGTATATTCTTCCTAGCAAACACCTGTAACCCCTGATTAATGCCTTCCTAAGCTAATTTGTCTATGAAAGCAATTGCTTCCCTAAACATATGTACTATTTCCCCTTTTAGCTCTATTAAAAGGCTTTTAATTATACTAATATACCCATCATACTGCCACATCTCTAATTTGCTTGTTGCAAGATATAATAGTAAGGTGGAATCCACCTGTGCTCGAATATTTGTTTGTAAATATTCTTTACATATTTGTATGCCCTTAAGCAAGGCTAATGTTTCAGCATGTCGTGCTGAAAATGCTTTTTCTTTTATTGTGAATGCATTTAATACTTTCCCTTGCTCATTCCTTATCACTCCACCCCCTCCTGCTATACCCATATCCCTTTTAAAGCTCCCGACCATGTTTAGAGCAAAGTTTAGACTCGGCACTCAAGATGATTCAATGAAGATGCCTCAAAAAGAGTGGGAGGGGTTACTGAATAGTAGAGATAGTGCAATGAAAAAAATAAAGTTGATGAGTTTTCAAATAAGCAAATTAAATTTAGTAAGTAGAAATGAGCAGCCTAAATCAAATGTAAATAAAAGTTCAAGAAATAGGAAAAAATATTTAAATATGTACTATGAAACAAGATGCATAACCAAAGCGCAAGCTAGACTTAACAATATACAATAGTTTATCCAGGAACATAAGAGGAGTAGGAAATACTCTGTCGATAAATATAATTAAAAACTAATTAAAATCTATAATATTAGAATTGTAATAATAGCAGAGAACCTATGGTTAGTAAGGATTCAATAAAAATATATAAAAAGAAATTAGGACTAGAAAATATATTCTCTAATAATAATGGTAAGATATTGTTATTATGGAAAAATAAAATCAATGTAGAAGTTATTTCAGAGGTGGATCAGATCATTAATTTTAAGCTAAGGAAAAATATTGATTCAATTATATCAGTGGTATATGCCAGCAATTAGAAGGAAAAAAGAAAGATCTTTGGGGTGAAATGAAGGAGATAACTGAAAGAATTACTCTATGGATCATAGAAGGGGACTTTAACGTAGTTAGAAATGTTAAGGAAAAAAAAGGAGGAAAGTCGCCTGACCCCTCAGCTCTAGCCCAATTTAATGAGGTAATTAATAATACGAACCTCATGGAGGTTGAGTATTTGGGTCCTAATTTCACAGGTGTAATAAACAGAAAAACAAGTGAATGATCTGGTCTAGACTTGACCGTATTCTCTACAACATCAAAAGGATAGAATACTGTGGAGGGTTGTGTGTGTAGAGGTGTCATTTGCCCGACCTGGCACGAGGCACGACATGGTTTGGCCGTGCCTGGGCCGAGCGGGCATGGGAAAATCCCATGCCCGGGTAAGGCACGAGCCATGCTGTGCCGTGCCTGACCCGGCATTGTTCGGTGCCCGTGGCACGGCACACCGACATGGGTTAGTCCCGTGTGGTGTCTCGTGTCCGGTGTCCCCTGTGCTTTGGCCCTCCCGCAAAAAAGACCGTGGGTCAGGTCTGATTGGACCAGACCCGCGGTCCCCTGAACCGACCCAATCCCCCCCCCCCCCCAACGGAAAAAAAAATTTAAAAAAAATTTAAATTTCAGCCGTTAGATCTCGCCTCCAACGGCTAGGGGGCAGAATCCAACGGCCTTCATGATTCTGCCCCCTAAAAAAATTCAAAAAAATTACTTTTTTTAAAAAAATCTATTTTCTTTAATCTATAAATTCCACCCCCCCTCTCTATAACATTTATGTTTTTCATAAATATTTTTTCTCTCAAATCTCTTATTTTCTCTCTCAAAAATCTTGATCCTCTCTCTCGGAACTCGGGATTTCGGTATTCTGCTTGGATTTTCGGGAATCTCAGCTTAAGTTTTGTATTTTGAGTTTGACTGTGGTGCACCGTGCACATGACCGACCTCGCTGCTTTTACCATGTAATTTATTTTAAGTTTTTTTTCTCTCTCTCTAGTTTTTCTCTCTATACTAAAAATAGAAAATATTAAAATCAGTCATTTAGTCTCTAAATAACTATTCTGAATAACAAAAATCCTAAAAAATAACAAATACTAATGAAACATATTTAAATTTAGAAAATGTAAATATTACACAGAGGTCTGAGGCTGCTGAAACTTTGGTTTCTCTAGTCGTCTCAACCCAAACTTCTAAAAAACAAAAAAGTATGACTTCTGTAGTTTGGACTCATTTTAATATAATAAAACAAAAAAATATTAGGGGTGAGGAAGAAGAAATGGCACAGTGCAAATATTGTATGAGACTTTTTAACATGTAAAAGTTCGTTTGGGACTGTGACCTTGAGAGGCATGCCGAATTATGCACCAAAAAATATGGTCCATTAGATCCTAGGCAAACCCAACTTGGCACTACATTTTTTGAGATTGGATCGAGTTCAATCTCAAAGTTTACTCCTTTCATATACTCTAGCGAGTTGGGTAGGGACGACATGGCCATACTTATCACATTGATGAGTCTTCAGATCAGATTTTCGGAAGATCCAAGGGTAGTGTGCATCATGCATACATATTTTCAGTCTGCTTATCGTAGGATTCCTAGGTCCACATCTAGGAATGACATACTAAAGATATATAAGTTAGAAAAACAAAAAATAATTAATGAATTTATGGCATATAGTGGAGTGGTGTCCGTGACGTCCGATATCTGGACAAGTCACGATGAATCATCTTATGCATGTCTTACCAGTCACTATGTAGATTCTTACTGGACTATGAATAAAAAAATTTTAGGATTCTCTGAGATTCTTCATCCTCATGATGGCCTGGCCATTTTTGAGTGTATGATAAAAATATGTAGGGAATATAAAATTCAAAATAAAATTTTTAGTGTCACATTTGATAACGAATCTAATAATTGAGTAGCGATTAATATGTTTGTTAGGAATATTAGAGATGCACCATTAAGAGAGATCTTTCATGTCAGATGCATGTGTCACGTGATTAACCTGATTGTTCAAGCGGGTATGAAGGTGTGTTCCCCCGCATTGGATAATATACGTAATGCACTAAAATATATTCGCACTCCTCGCAGACAACAAGAGTTTGGTAGTCTCTGTTTGTCTGCGAATCTTAAGAAGAAGAAATTCTAATCGGATGTGAGACATCATTGGAATTACACGTACCTGATGTTGGAATCATGTGTTGGATACGAACACGTGATATCTGACTACGTCAATAGTAAGAGTGACGAACTTATTATTGACGACAATGATTGGGCTTCAATATTTTTTTATGAAATTTCTGAAGATTTTGTATGACACGACGAACATGTGTTCGTTAGTTTAAATGCCCACGACTTGCATTGCACTCCGGTGCATATGCAACAGTAGTAGCATGTTTAGGAAGTATCTAGCTGACCCGACACTTAGACATATGGTTGCATAGATGGAAACCAAGTACTTGAAGTACTAGTCCACCGTACCATCTCTTTATTGCCTCGCTGCATGCATGGACCCTAGGGTCAAGGTGGAAGGGGTAGAAAACACCACGACTTACATTTCCTTGGGCATGAACCTGCAAGAGCCACTTGAAGGGTTCATTCACAAGAAGTTGACTGACCTGTTCACATACTACGATACTAGGTATGGTGGTGGTGGTGGTGAGACTGTGATTACGGACATTGATACCTTGTTCAGAGATGACAATTTTTCTATTCAGCTAGCGAGGGGGAAACGTATGGGTGGACCATCACATAGGAGCGAGCTGTCTCGGTACTTAGATACCGATTACTGCTCAATCCTATCACATTCTGATACTAAGAATCTTGATTTATTACAGTGGTGGAAATCATATGAGTCCACATTTCCCGTGCTATCTAGGATGGCACGGGATCTGATGAATCCTCCGGTGTCGAGCATAGCATCGGAGTCTGCTCTTTCTCTTGCAGTGAACATGATTTTGGATAGGAGATAGAGATTATGTCCAGATATTGTTGAGGCCTTTGCTTGTTTGAAGGATTGAAAGGATTCGAGGTTTAGCACCCATTATCGTGTTGGAGCTGGGACTAGGACATGGACGGCAGCCGCATCCACTGTGATAGCAGAGGATTTGATTGATGATGATGATGATCCATATGATACTGATCATGATGCTGCGGCTGATGATGCTCATGATATGCCGATTAACGATTGATGATGATCTACTATTTTTTAATTTCGATGTTTTATTTTTTATTGATCGTACGCTTTATTTATACCTTACGTTGAAACTGTAATTTGTTTGGTTCAGACTTTCGGTATCTAATGACTGATTAGTCATTTTTTATTTGGTTTGCTTATGTTTTTTAAAATTTTTAATTTTTTTTAACATTATTTATTGATTTATTTATTTTTTTGTTTTAATTTTTCATTTAAAAATTTATAACTATATTATATAATTCTAATAAATTTTAAACTAATTTTATATTACATTATAAAAAAAATTTTAACTTTGTAATTCTAATAAATTTTAACATTTTTCATATTATAAATATATAATATTATACATTATATATAATTTTATATATAATTTAATAATTTATATAAATAAAATAAAAATTAAAACAAAATAATTTAAAAAAATAAATTTTTTACTGGCCCGTAGGGCCAGGCCAGGCCCGAGCGGGCCGGCACGGCACGACACATCCCGCCGTGCCTGCGGGCCATGCCGGGCCAGGACCGGCACGTTATAGTAACCGTACCGTGCCTGGCCCGGCAAGAAAGCAAGCTCGTGCTCAGAAAAAATGGGCTGGGTCGGCCTGACCCATCCCGTTCGACACCTCTATGTGTGTGAAGAACTTAAGTAGAACATGCACAGATCACAGCCCACTTCTTCTAAGATTTAAAGTTAGAGAGAGAAAAAATAAAATATTCAAATATCTAAACATGTGGGGTTTGCATAAAGTAATTAATGAAATAGTAAGAAACTCATGACAAAAGTCAACAAATGGGAATCCCATGCAAGTACTAGCTATAAAATTGCGTAGGTTAAAATTAGATCTTAGTAGGTGGAATAGAGATAGATTTGGGAATATAAATAAGAATATTCAGGATATTGAATCTAAAGTCAGCATATTAGAAATAGAGCATAAGAATAATCAAGACAAACCTTCTATAATTAATTTAAATAAAGCAAATACATCATTAAAATTATTGTTGCATATGAAGGAAATTTTATGGAAACAAAGGGCCAAAGTAAAGTGGCTCAAGGAATGAGATAAAAATACTAAGTTTTTTAACACAGTTGCGAAATTAAAAAATCAAAGACAAGAAATAAAAGTAATTAAGAATGATATTGGCAAGTGGATAGACGAGGAGAGAGAGTTTATAAAAGTCTTGGAAGATTTTTTTTAAAGTCATCTTTGTGGTTACAGCTAACAAGGGGATGACTCCTTAATTCGACAAATAGATAAAAGAGTAATTGAAGAGCAAAACAAACTATTAGAAAAGTGCCCTAGTGAGGAAGAGATAAAAGCTGCAGTCTTTAGTGGAAATAAAGACAATGCAGTGGGTCTAGACGGATGGAATAATGGGTTTTATAAACAAATCCGGTATATAATAAATAAAGAGCTGACAACCATAATTGTTTGGGTTATTGCAGGAGTAGAAATCACAAAATCATGGGTCATCTAATTTATCATACTGATACCCAAGAAGTATAATTTGCAAATAAGTGAGTATTATAGACCTATAAGTCTATGTAATTTGGTGTATAAAATTCTGAAAAAAGTCCTTCAGAATATATTAAATAGGATAATTCTCTCCATTATATCAGTAGAACAAGCAGGATTTATTAAAAATTGACTAATGATGGAAAATATTAATTTAACTACAGAATTGATGAAGGAAATAGGGGCTAAAGTTAGAAGTCATAATGTGATTATGAAGTTAGATTTCTCTAAAGCATTTGATAGAGTTGAATGTGATATTTTATTTTACACAATGAGAAAAATGAGATACTTAGAATTCTGGATAGATTTAATGTACAGATGCATCTCTAGTGCATGAGTTAAAATTTTAATTAATAGGGAAGCAAGTGGAGAATTTAAGCCAGTTAGAGGACTTAGACATGGGGATCCTTTATCCCCATTATTATTTTATATATATATATATATATATATATACACACATAGAATTGCTAATAACAAATTTAAAAGGAAAAATGAATGAGGGTAATATTATTAGCTTTAAACAACCTAGACACACTCTGAATGTAAGTTGCCTATCATATGCAGATGATTTAAGATTTTTTACAAATGCTGGGAGCACATCACTGAAGAATATGATGAAACTTTTTGATATAGTAGAGGAAGAAACAAGATAACAACTTAATAAAAATAAAAGCCAATTTGTGGTTTCGAGAAAATCACCTGAAAGGACAATCCAAAGAGTTAAAAAATCATAGGCTTTGAGCAGAGTAAAGGTTCGTTAATTTATTAGGGATGTCCTATATACGAGGGCAGAAAGAAAGAAGAATATCTAACCTTCCTAATGAATAAATTAAGAGGTAAAATAGCGGGATGGAAGGAGAACATGTTAAGTATGGCAGGACGAATCACATTAATCAAACATATTCAACAATGAACTATTGTACATATCTTAATGTCCTTACAGCCATCGAAGAAAGTCTTGAACAGATTAGAAAAAGAAATGGCTAACTTCTTATGTAGTAAAAAATTAGGAAAAAATAAGCTACATTGAAAAAAATAGGAAGATATATGCTGTTTAAAGGAGGAAGTGGGTCTAGGTTTGAACAAATTAAATGATATGGCCAAAGCCTGGGCATGTAAGAACTGGTGGAGGCTCAAGCCGAATGATAGTATGTGGGCGAGATATATGAAATCTAGATATCGGTCAGGAAATAAAACATGTAAGAATGCTAAAAAAGCATCTAGAACATTGGAACATGATGCTTAATAAAAAACATTTAGTTGAAAGTAATGCATGCCTGATCAACAATGAATGCTCTAAATCCACGGGGTGGGGGGGGGGGGGATATTAGTAAGAAAAGAAAAAATTAGTCATGAAGTTTTTAAGTGAGCCTGGGTGAAATAGATCCAACAAAAAATTAATGTATTTATGTGGAAGCATTTATCAAATGTCATTTTGGTAGACTCAAATATTCAAATGAAAGGGGTTAAATTAGATTCTAGATGCGAATGCTGTTATACTAGCATAGAAAGCACAAATCAATTATTTTCAATAGGAAAAATAGCGGTGAAAGTCTGGGATTATCTAGGAAGGGATGCTCAAGTAAGCAACAAGTTAGAAGATATCAAGGAGAGATTAATGAGATGGAGGATAAGTCACACAAATAATAAAGTATGTAATTGGCTAAGGGATTACATCCTGCATATCACAGTGTTGAATCTGTGGAAAGCCAGTAATATAAGTATGTTTGAGAATATTGAAATGAACGCTAATCATATAATAGAAGAAATTTAAAAAGAATGTTCATAGATATCAGCAGGATTCCCATTAAAACTTAGTAACATTGAAAATGAAGATGAAAAAAGAAGGATACGGGGATTACATGCAACTAAAGAAAAAATTCCGGAGGTAAGAATCATATGTTGGAAAAAACCTTTACGGGGAAGGTTTGCTTTAAACACAGATGGTAGTTTTAAGAGGGATATGGGAGAGGTAGGGAAAGGAGGTGTGATAAGAAACGAGTATGGTATAGTTCTAAAAGCTTTTACAATGAAAGAAAAATATCTTTAGCCTTGAATGCAGAAATTTTAGCCTTACACAAAGGCCGTAAAATATGCAAAGAAAACTCTTATATAAATATACGAGTACAGGTGGATTCTAGTATACTAGTGAATTTTGTCACAAATAAGATAGAAATGTGGTAGTATGATGAATAGATTGAGTCAATCAAGAGTATTTTAAGCGACATAAAAGGGAAAGTTATGCATATATATAGGGAAGCTAATGCTTTAGCAGACAACTTAGCAAAAGAAGGCTTGAATAAGAGGATACAAGTGTTTGAGGGGGCTAATATACCGGAGAAATATAAAGGCATAATCATATTAGATAAATTAGAATATCTATATATTAGAATCAAAAAGTAGTAGTTGGAAAAGAAATCCTTGATCTCCTCGGTCCTGTGGGAAAATTATAAAAATATACATTGCTCTACATTGGTTTTAAGGATTACAAGTATAGGTTAAGATGAAAGTATATGGAAAATGGACTATGGCAGGAAAGTAAAAATGGGTAGTGACTTAATGTTATTGCCTAAGTAGATATGAGTTTTAAATAAGTTAAAACTATGTGAAGTTCTTATTGTGTGGTTGGCCTGCTATATTAAATAGTGTAAGGAACAGTGTTGTTAGTCAAGAGACAATATATATTCTGCTAGTTTTGAATGCTTAAAGTGTAGGGGATGCACTGGTCATTACAACACAAGGCATAGAGTGAGGCTGCCAAAATTTAATAGTAATACCTGGAGTTATTGGTCAGGAAGTAATTTAAATAAAGATACCTGATTTTCTATGTTTTTGGCTTTGTGGGCTTGAGGTGCAGTGAATACAGTTAAATGCATACATGAGGCAAAGGACGATAGGTGAAAATGAATAGAATAGCAAAGAGGATGTCAAAATTTTACAAAATATAGGATGATAATTAAAGCTACAACAAGAAGAACCACTTCAAGCATAATGTACATGCTTCATTTATTTCATCTTCAAGGGTGTAAAAGGGAATAAGGATAGTTTAGAGTCAATATTTATTCTTTTATGGCTGATTGAAGTGCAGGGACTATAGTGGATACAAAATAAGGTAGAGAGGCTATCAATTAAAATAGCCTGCTATTGGTCAGAAATAATAAAGGGTAGAGAAGGAGGATATGCAGTTTGTCAGAAAGAATATATATTGATATCAGTTGTTTCTATGTCCTTGGATTTTTGTGCTTGATGTACATGGTCAAATACATAAACAACATAAGGTAGAAGAGGATAGGATGAATATGGAAAAAACAGCAAATAGGCTGCCAAAATTTTTAAAGGTAGGATGTCAGCAGATGGGTGGCTGCAGATAGGAAAGGGGCTAGCAAAAAAGCATAAGGGGCATAGAGATAAAAGAAAAACAGGCCAAGACAAACCTCAAGTAAAGCAGTCTAAGCACATAATCAAAGTGTAATGGTGTATTTAAAGTTAGGATAAGAAGATACACATCAAGCATAATGGGTATTGTTTCATTTATTTTATTTAAGGGTGTAAAAGGTGATATGGGTAGTCCTGTGTTGTAAGAATGGTATTCTTCCACCAAAAGAGAGGGCTTTTTTTAATAAAACAAAGTTTGCAAAAAAAAAATATAATAAGAAAAATTAGAAGAATATGAAAAGTAAGAAGAGTAAGAAGAATAAGAAGATAAATAAGAATAATAAGAATAAGAAAAATAAAAAGAATAAGTAGAATAAGAAAAAGAAGAAAAAGAAGAAAAAGAAGAAAAGGAAGAATAACAAGAATTAAATGAATAAGAAGAATAAGAAGAATAAGAAGAAATAAGAAGAAAAAAAAGAATTAGAAGAATAAGATAAATAAGAATAATTAGAAGAATTAAAAGAATTAGATGAATTAGATGAATTAGAACTATTAGAAGAATAATAAGAATAAAAGGAAAAAGAAGAATAAGAAGAATAAGAAAAATAATAAGAATGAGAAATATAAGAAGAAGAATAATAATAATAATAATAAGATGAATAAGAAGAATATTAAGAATAAGAAGAATAAGAAGATTAATAAAAAGAAAAAGAAAAAGAAGAAGAATAATAATAAGTAGAATAAGAAATATAATAGAATAAGAAGAATAAGAAGAATAAGAAGACTAAAATAAATAAGTAGAATAAGAAAAATAAGAAGAAAAAGAAGTATAAGAAGAAAAGAAGAATAAAAAGAATATGAAAAATAAGATGAATAATAAGAATAATAAGAATAAATAGAATATGAAGAATAAGAAGAATAAGAAGAATAATTAGAATAATAAGATTAAAAAAAAAGAAGAAAAAGAATAATAAGAATAAAAAAGTATAAAAATAATAAAAATAATAAGAAGAATTAGAAGACTAGGTATAAAATGTAAAATTAGAAAAATTAAAAAAATAAGAAGAATACGAAGAATAAGAAGAATAAGTAGAATATGGAGAATAAGAAAAATAAGATAAAAAAGAAAAATAAGAAGAATACGAAGAATAAGATAAATAAAAAAGAATAAGTTGAATAAAAAGAATGATAAGAATAAGAAGAATAAGAAGAATAAGAAGAATTATGAGAAAAAAAGAAAAGAAGAATAAGAATATAAATAAGAATAAGAAGACTAAGAAATATAAGAAGAATAAAAAGAATAAGAAGAATAAGAAGAATAAGAAGAATAAGAAGAATAATATGAAAATGAAGAATAAGAAGAATAAGTAGAATAAGAAAAAAATAAAGAATAAGAAGTATAAAAAAATATAAGAACATTTTGAAGAATTAGAAGAATACGAAGAATAAGAAGAATAAGAAAAAATTCAAGAATAAGAAGAATAAGAATAAGAAGAAATTAATAAGAATAATAAGAGGAAAAATAGAATAAGAAGTCTAAGAAAAATAAGAAGAATAAGAAGAATAAGAAGAATAAGAAGAATAAAAAGAATAAGAAGAATAAGAAGATTAAGAAGAACAAGAAGAATAAAATGTCTAAAAAGAATAAGAAGAAATAAAAAATAATAAAAATAAAAGACTAATTAGAATAAGAAGAATAAGAAAAATCAGAAGAATAAGAAGAATTAAAAGAATTAAAAGAATTAGAAGAAAAAGAAGAGAAAGAAGAGAAAGAAGAGAAAGAAGAGAAAGAAGAGAAAGAAGAGAAAGAAGAGAAAGAAGAGAAAGAAGAGAAAGAAGAGAAAGATAGAAGAAGAGAAAGAAGAAAGAAGAAAAGAAGAAAAAAAAGAAAAAGAAGGAAAAAGAAGGAAAAAAAAGAAAAAGAAGGAAAAATAAGGAAAAAGAAGAAAAAAAAAGGAAAAAAGAAGGAAAAAGAAGAAAAAGAAGGAAAAAGAAGAAAAAGAAGGAAAAAAGATGGAAAAAGAAGAAAAAGAAGGAAAAAGAGAAAAAGAAGGAAAGAAGAAAAAGAAGAAAAAGAAGGAAAAAGAAGAAAAAAAGAAAAAGAAGAAAAAAAGAAAAGAAGAAAAAGAAGAAAAAGAAGAAGATAAAGAAGATGATGATGAAGAAGAAAAAGAAGAAGAAGAAGAAGAACAAGAAGAAAAAGAAGAACAAGAAGAACAAGAAGAAAAAGAATAACAAGAAGAAAAATAAGAACAAGAAGAAAAAGAAGAACAAGAAGAAAAAGAAGAAAAAAAAAGAACAAGAAGAAAAAGAAGAAAAAGAATAACAAGAAGAACAATAAGAAAAAGAAGAACAAGAAGAAAAAATAAGGAAAAGAAAAGGAAGGAAATGAAGAAAAATAAGAAAAGGAAGAAAAAGAAGAAAAAGAAGAAAAAGAAGAAAAAGAAGAAAAAGAATAAAAAGAAGAATAAGAAGAATAAGAAAAAGAAAAATAATAAAAATTAAGAATAAGAAGAATAAGAATAATAAGAAAAAGAAAAATAATAAAAAATAAGAATAAGAATAATAAGAAAAATAAGAAGAATAAGTAGAATAAGAATAATAAGAAGAATAATACAAAACAAGAATAAGAAGAATAAGAAGAATAAATAGAATAAGAAGAATAAAAAGAATAGGATGGATATGAAGAAGAATAAAAATAATTAGAATAAGAAGATAAAGAAGAATAATAAAAATAAGAAGAATAACAAGAATTAATTGAATAAGGAGAATATGAAAAATAAGAAGAATGAGAAAAAAAATTAGAATAAGAAGAATAAGATGAAAAAGAAGAATAAGAAGAAAAAAAAGAATAAGAAGAATAAGAAGAATAAGAAGAATAAGAATAATAAGAAGAATATGATGAATATGAAGAATTATAAGAATATGTTGAATGAGAATAATTACAAGAATTAGAAGAAAAAGAAGAATTAAAAGAATTAAAAGAAAAATAAGAAAAATAAAAATAAGAAGAATAAGCAGAATAATAAGAAAAAAAAGAATAAGAAGTATAAGAATTATAAGAATAATAATAATAATAATAACCATTATAAAAAAATGAATAAGTAGAATAAGAAGAATAAAAAGTATAAAAAGAATAAAAAGAATAATAATAATAATAATAATAAAAAGAATAAGAATAAGAATAATAATAATAATAATAAGATCAATAAGAAGAATAAGAAGAATAAAATGAATAAGAAGAAAAAGAAGAATAATAAGAATAAGGTGTATAAGAAGAATAAGAAGAATAAAAAGAATACGAAGAATTAGAAGAATATGAAGTATAAGAAGAATAAAAAAATAAAAAGAATAAGTAGAATATTCAGAATAAGAAGAATAGGAAGAATAAAAAGAATAAGAAGAATAAGAAGAATAAGAAGAATAAGAAGAAAAGTAAAAACAAGAAGAATAAGAAGAATAAAAGAATATGAATAATAAGTTGAATAATAAGAATTAGAAGAATAAAAATAAAAAGAAGAATAAGAAGAATAATTAGAATAATAACAGTAAAAATGAGAAGAATAAGAATAATAAGAATAATAAAAAGAAAAAAACTATAAAAATAATAAAAAATAATTAGAAGAATTAGAAGACTATGTTTTAAAAGTAAAATTTGAATAATTAAAAGAATAATAAGAATTAGAAGAATTATAAGAATTAAAAGAAAATGAAAAATAACAAGATTAAGAAAAAAAATAAGAATAAAAAAATTAGAAAAATAAAAAGAATAAGAAGAATAAGTAGAATAAGAAAAATAAGAACGATAAGAAGAATAAAAAGAATAAGAAGTATAACAAGAATAACAAGAATACTAAGAATATGATTAATAAGAAAATAAGAAAATAATAAGAATAAGAACAATAAGAAAATAAGAAGAATAATAAAATAAGAAGAATATTAAGAATTAAAATATTAAAAAAAATAAGAAGAATAATATGAATAATAAGAATAAAAAGAATAAAAAAAATAAGAAGGATAAAAACAAAAAAAAATAATAAGAAGAACAAATAAAATAAGAAGAATTAAAATACTTTTAAAAATAAGAAGAATAATAAAAATTAGATTTATAATTAGAATAATAATAAGAATAAGAATAATAATAATAATAATAATAATAATAATAAGAAAAAGATGAATAAGAAAATTAACAAAAATAAGAAGAATAAAAAGAATTAGAATAGTAATAAAAATAAAAAGAATAAAAAAATAGAAGAATAATATAAGTAAAAGATAAAGAGGAATAAGAAGAATAAGAAGAATAAGAAGAATACAAAAATAACAAGAATACAAAAATAATAATAATAAAATAAAAAAAAGAATAAGAAGAATAAGAAGAATAAGAAGAATAAGTATAATAAGAAAAATTAGAATATTTAGAAGAATTACAAGAATAATAAAAATAAGAAGGATAGTAAGAATAATAAGAATAATAAGAATAAGAAGAATAAGAATAATAAGAATAATAAGAATAATAATAAGAATATAAAAATAAGTAGAAAAAGAATAGTAAGAAAAATAAGAAAATAAGTAGAATAAGAAGAATATAAATAAAAAGAAAAATAAGAAGAATAAAAAGTATAAGAAGAATTAGAAAAATAAGTAGAATTAAAAGAATAAGAAGAATAAGAAGAATAAGAAGAATAATAAGTATAAGAATAAAAACTTATAGAGAGAGAAAGTTCAATTCTAGAGAGAGAAACTGCCATTGTTTTGCGATTTGAGCTCAATTTGGAGCAAAAATGGATGGTTCGGATCATTTATTCAACAAAAAATTTTTCAGTTCAATTACCAATGAGACCGCCCTCCTGTTTCCGAGCTGTGATGCAAAGGAAGCATCGCCTGCATTGTTGCTTACCAAAGAGGAATTCCAAAAACTTGCCTAGCCTTTCAAGCTAACACTTATTGGGAAGTTTTCTCATGGCAGGCCGAGCTACGAAGACATATATGCATTTATCACGGCATTGAAACTAAGGCAGGTTGTGAAAATAGCTATATATGACGAGAAGCATGTTTTATTTCAACTTAAGGAAGAAGATGACTTCCTGAGGTTATGGATTAGAGAGCAGTAAAGCGTGGCTGGTTATCCCAAGCGCATCCTCAAATGGTCGCCCGATTTCTCACCAGTCGATGAGCCTGCCGATGCCCTGGTATGGTTTGCTTTGCCAAAACTACATATACATCTATTTAGCAAACATTTTTTACACTCCATTGCATTATGCATTGGCAAGCTGTGGCTGATTGATGAGGCCACAGCTTACATGAAGAGACCAAGCACAGCTAGAATCCTCATTGAGGTTAACTGCAAGAAGCCTCTTCCAAACAGGATATGGGTAGGTAGAGACTTAGTGTATGGATTTTGGCAGAAAATAGTGTACGGAAACATGCCTCATTATTGTCTTAATTGCCTTAAAATGGGTCATGTAGAAGAAGATTGTATGCTGATAAACCCGAGGAAGATAAAGGAGAAAGCTTGGGTAAGGATAGAGCGTAGGAATGACGAGGCAGAAATGGGCCAAGAGGGAGGAGAGAAGTTAGAAGAGGGGGTGAAAGAGAAAGAATGGGAAGGGGAGAAAGAACTGATAGAAGAGAGAGAAAATGATAGGAAGGAAGGAGAGGAGAGAGATGGGCTAGGAAGAGTGGTGGGAATGAGCGAGGAGAATGATTTAAGTATAGATATGAGGGATGAGATTAGTAAATGGCTGGAAAAGATGCCAAGGGAGGCGGAAGGGGAAGGAAGAATAGGGAAGGAAAAAACAATGTCTAGAAGGAGGAGGAAGGATTTTTTAAAACATATAGAGCAACACAATTGGGCTGAGGACGACTTATTTTCAGAAGAGGAAATGGAGGTGAAAAGTTTTCCATTAGCCAGCAGCATTAATGAAGGCAACAAACTGGATTTTCAGGCACCACTTGATGATTTGGGGCCGAAAAAATAGCCTTGCAATTATGCACTTAATAGAAAGGGAAAAGCCTTGGAGGAAATAAGAAAATTAGAATTGAGTCTAGAAAAATTATTTATGCCAAAAAAGCTAGAGCAAGCCCCACCGAGCTCAAGCAAGTCTATGAGGAACAGGAAAAAATACTTAAACATGAAATATGAATCAAAATGCATCACAAGAGCTCAAGCTAAATTTACTTAAAATGAATTGCTTATATTGGAATTTAAGGGGAGTAGCGAACACTTCTACGTTAAATAGAATTAGAAATTTAATTAAAATTCATAAACTTAAAATAATTGCATTAGCGGAACCAATGGTAAACAAAAATCAGATTGATAAATATAGGGCAAAGATAGGTATTCAAAAGGCTTTTTCGAATAAAAATGGTAAGTTATGGATTATGTGGGAAAACTATATGGATCTAGAAATTATAACAGAAAATGATCAAATATTTAGCTTTAAAATAGGTAAGCAAGATGATATGATTTTTTTCGATAGTTTATGCGAGCAACTCGAAGGAAGAAAGGAAAATACTCTGGCATGAGATGAATAAGATATTATCTTTGAAGTTCCCGTGGATAATAGGAGGTGACTTTAACGTAATTAAAAATATTACGGAAAAAAAGGGAGGTAGATCACCAGATCCGACAGAAATAACTCAATTTAATGAGGCAATTGCATCTGCAATATTAATGGAGATAGAGTATCTTGGATCAAATTATACATGGTGTAATAACTGGAAGAAAAGGGGAGCAATCTGGTCTAGGCTAGGTCGGGTATTAATTAATGCACAGTGGCTAGACAAGATGGGCGAAACCAAAGTTCAGCAGTTAAACAGAACCTGTTCAGATCATAGCCCGCTACTAGTGACACTTCAAACAAGAAAGAGGAGACAGGAGGCTTTACTTTTCAAAACATGTGGGGTATGCACAAAGACTTTGAGGCCATAGTTAATGATACATGGGGGAAACCGTCATTGTGTAATCCCATGCAAATACTGGGGAAAAAACTCCGAGCATTGCGGTAGGCCCTTAATAAGTGGAATAAAGAGGTTTTTGGTAATATATTTAAAAATATTCAAGAAACAGAACAGAAAGTATCAGCCCTAGAAATAGACTATGAAAATAAACAAGATATTATACCCAATATAGAATTGAGTAAAGCTAAAGCTGAATTAAGACTTAAAATACATATGGAAGAGGTATTCTGGAAACAAAAAGCTAAAATAAAATGGTTGAAAGATGAAGATAAAAACACAGTTTTTTAACACAATGGCAAAGATTAAAAATCAAAGAGTAGGCATAAAATGTATTAAAAGAGCTAATGGAGAGTGGATAGAAAAGGATGAAGATATAAGAAATGAATTAGAAAGCCTTTTTAAAAGTCACTTATGTGGGTCAAATACAGATAGGAATCAAACATTAATAACAAATATTAAAAGTAAGGTTACAGAAAAAAGATAAAATATTATCAGAATTGCCCATGGGAGAAGTGAAAGAGGCAATATTTAATGCCAACAAAGATGGCTCGGCTGGTCCAGATGGTTGGAATAATGGGTTCTTTCAGAGGTGCTGGAGCATAATAAATAAATAAGTCATCGCGGCCATAGCCTGGGTATTTGCAGGTGCGGAAATTTCAAAATCCTGGGCAAGTTCATATATAGTATTAATACCCAAGAAAGATAATCCGTAGAAAGGAGAGGACTTCAGACCAATTAGTTTATGCAATACCATCTATAAAATATTAGCTAAAGTATTACAAAATAGATTGAGCAAGATTCTTCCCAAAATAATCTCCCCTGAAAAAGCAGGCTTTATTAAAAACAGATCGATGTTAGAAAATGTTAATCTTACATCAGAAATGATAAAAGAATTAGGAGCCAAGATTAGAGGACATAATGTAATAATTAAATTAGACTTGTCAAAAGCATTTGATAGAGTTGAATGGAACATTTTATGTTATCTAATGAGAAGAATGAGTTTCTCAGAATTTTGGATAGATCTTATATATAGATGTATATCTAGTACTTGGGTTAGAATGTTGATAAATGGAAAATCAGGGGAAGAATTTAAACCATCCAGAGGTCTCAGGCAGGGGGATCCATTATTGCCCTCTTTGTTCAATATATATCTAGAAATCTTCATAATAAATTTGAAGGAACAAGTTAGAAATGGTAGTATTTTAGCTTATAAACATCCTAGAAATACTCCATTGGTATGCTGCTTAGCTTACATGGATGATGTAATTATATTTACAAATGCCTGTTGCAGATCAATGAATAATCTAATGGGGCTACTGCATTTGCTAGAAAAAGAAACAGGTGAAATGCTAAATAAAAATAAATGTCAATTTATGATAACAGCTAGAGCATCAGAAAAAGTAGCACAGGGGGTTAAAAGAATCACGGGCTTTGTGAATAGTAAAGGAGTTATAATGTACTTGGGATGTCCGATTTATGAAGGAAGAATGAAGGAGGAGCACCTATCCTTCTTATTAGAAAAGATTAGAAAAAAAATAGCTGGGTGGAAAAAAGATTTATTAAATATTGTAGGAAGAATTACGTTAATAGCTCATGTGTTATATGGATCATTAGCACATATCTTAATGATGACACAACCACCAAAGAGTATCACAAATAAATTGGAAAAGGAAATGGCTAATTTTCTATGGGAGAAAAAAGAAGGGAAGAATAAGTTACATTGGAAAAAATAGAAGGATTTATGCTACCCTAAAGAGGAAACAAGTATATGCTTTACAAGTCTAAATGATATAGCCAGAGCTTGGGCATGCAAAAACTGGTGGATGCTAAGGAAAAATGAAAGTATCTGGGCACTATATGTGAAAGCCAAATATGTGTTAGGAAACAATGCATTTAAAGATTCCAAAAAAGCTACCAGAAACTGGAAATTGATGCGGAAACAACAAAACATAGTAGAAAAGTACATTATTTCAACAAAAAGTGGGTGGAAATGGTCGTTGAATCCTCAAGGAAAGTTCACATTAAAAAGTGCCAAAGACCTGATTAGAAATAGTAGATCCGTACATTTTAAGGAAATCTGGATAAAAGACCTGCCACAAAAACTGAATGTGTTTATGTGAAAAATTATCTCCAATATAACCCCAGTAAATGAAAATATTCAGAAAAAAGGCATAAAACTAGCATCTAGATGTGAATGCTGTCATCTAGATATAGAAAGTTCTGATCACCTGTTCTCTATAGGCAAGATTGCAATTGAATTATGGCACATATTAGAGACTGAAGCAGAAATTAAAAATAGTAAAAAGTCTCTGAACGAGAGACTAGAAATTTGGTCAAAAAAGAAAACAAAGAATAAGATATTAAAATGGTTTAGAAACTATACTCCTCATATAGCGGTTTGGTGCTTATGGAAAGCTAGAAATAGAAGCAGGTTTGAAAACGTGGAAATGAAAGTTAAAGATGTATTGGAAGAAATTAAAAAGAAATTGCTTTTATTATTGCTTGTAATCCAATAAAAGTGAGAAGAATGAGTATGGATGAAGATAAAAGAAGAGCATGGAATTTAACAACATTAGCAAGAAAAATGCCAGTCATCAAAAAAGTTAGCTGGAACAAACCCCCGCCAGGAAGCCTAATGCTTAATACAGATGGAAGCTTTAAAAGAGAAATGGGGGAGCCAGGTGGAGGAGGAGTTATAAGAAATGAGGAGGGCAAAGTATTAAAAGCTTTTACATTATTGAGTACTGCTTCATCTACGTTACATGCAGAGATAATCGCCCTGCATGATGGCTTAAGAATCTGCAAAGAAAATACTTACTCAAATATTCAAGTACAAGTTGACTCGAAAATACTGGTTCAGCTTGTGCAAAACAAGTTACAATTATGGCTATTTGAAAAAGAAATTGAAGATATTAAAAACATTTTAAGTGAATTAAAAGGAGAGATTAAGCATATATATAGAGAGGCTAATGTGGTGGCAGATAAATTAGCTGAAGAATGAATGAAAAAAGGAATGCAAGAATTTGAAGGGGATGAGATCCCTGAAAAAGTAAAAGGTTTAATAGAACTAGATAAAGCTGAATTCCCGTATATTAGGATTCAAAAATCCTAATTTAAAGGTCAAAACTTAAGAAGAATATTAGAGGTTTGTTTTTTAAAATGCTGTTTGTTGCTTTGCTTTGACTTGCATTTCAGGTGGAAGTTAGCAAATGGATAAACAATTATATCAAAGTAAGTAATCCATGTTATTAATTTAAACTAATAATTGACAGAGAAGGAAACTATCATCGGTTCTGTGGGGAGTCCAAAAGGTAATAAGGTATATGGTTTATGGTTTATACATGTTGGATTTTAACTTCTCTGTGCAGTTATGTATTGCTGAAATAAGAGCTTGTTAAATGAGGAGAAGCTGATGGTGGAGTAAATCACTAAGTATTTCAGTTATGGTTTATATATGTTGTATCTTAATTTGTCTATGTAGTTGTTTGTTAAGGGTATATCTCTAAGCGAAAAGGAGAAGAGAAGCAAATGGATAATATCTTCTATTTGTGTATGCTAGCGTTTATAAAGTCTAGTTTTGCGGGAGTGGGTAATAAGTGTCTCGCCTATAATGAGTAGCCTATAGTAATGGTTCGTGTCTATATGGTAAGGAGTCTGGTGAGTATGGTTTTACGGTTCGTGTCTATACGGTAAGGAGTCTGGTTTTATAGGGTCTGTAATAAATTTAATCTTGCGGGAGTCTGTATGGTAATGCATCTATAAGCACGGTCTGTATACTCGCCTGTCTAAGCTCGGAAAGAAAGGGGAAAGAGATCAGGAGCAAGCCGAAACTTATGACATGACAAGGATTATCCTATTATAAGACCAAGGTAAAGCCCAAACAAAAGTCCAAAGCTTCAAGGCATAATCTTTAATAGAAATTAGGGCCTATGTTCAATTTATAATCAAGACTAGTCTTAATTTGAATTATCCTATTATAAGGCTTAAGGTGTTAGATGGGTGTAAAAGGGTTAAGGGTAGAAGTGGTTTGTAAAAATGATATTCCTCCGCCAAAAGAGAGGGTGATAATAATAATAAAAACAACCTTTAAAAAAAAGAATACGAAGTATAAGAAGAATAAGAAGAATAAGAATAATAAGTAGAATAATAAGAATAATAAAAAGAATAAGAAGAAAATGATGTATAAGAATAATAAGTAGAATAATAAAAATATGAAGTATAAAAAGTATAATAATAATAAAAATTATTAGAAGGATAAGAAGAATAAAAAGAATAAGAAGAATATGAAAAATTTGAAGAATAAGAAGAATAACAATAATAAGAAAATAAGAAAAATTAGAATAATAAGAAGAATAAAAATCATAAGAACAATAAGAAGAACAAGAAGAATAAAAAAAAAGAAGAATAAGAAAAATAATAAGAATAAAACAATTAACAAGAAGAATAAGAAGATAAAGAAATTTAATAAGATTAAGAAGAATAAATAGTTTAAGAAGAATAAGAAGAATATGAAGATATGAAAAAAATTAAAAAAAATATTAATTAGAATAATAATAATAAGAAGAATAAGAAAAATTAAAAGAATCAGAAAAATAAGAAGAATAACAAGAATAAGAAGTATAAGAATATAAAAAGAATAAGAAGAATAAGAAGAATAAGAAGAATAAAAAGTATATGAAGAATTATAAGAATACAAAAATAAGAAGAATAAATAGAATAATTAGAATAATAAGTGTAAAAAAAATAAGAAGAATAAGAATAATAAAAATAATAATAATAATAAGAATAAAAATAATAAATAGAATTAGAAGAATTAGAAAGACTAAGTATAAAAAGTAAAATTTGAAGAATTAAAAGAATTAAAAGAATAAGAAGAATTAGAAGAATAAGCATATAAATAAGAATAAGAATATTAAGAAAAATAATAAGAATAAATAGAAAATGACGAATAAGAAAAATAAGAAATAAGAACAATAAAAAGTATAAGAAGAATAAGAAACAAGAAGAATAATAAGATGAGTTTTTTGAATTTGCTTCTCTCTCAATTCTAGAGAGAGAAAGTGGGGTTTGTAAAGAGAAAAACTCCATTGTTGAAGCTTTCATGCTTGAATTATGGAGAACCTTTCTATGATATTTAACAAAAAATCATTTACTTCGATTATCAAATATTCTAATATGCTCATTCTATTTTTTTTGTATGAAAGAGTAGGCGCCAGTAGTCTGCTTCTCGAAGGAGGACATAGAGAAGCTTACTGCCCCATTGAATCTTACACTCCTAAAAAAATTTTCTCACGGGAGTCCCAAATTCTAAAAAAACTATGCATTGTTTCTAGCTTTGATGCTTTGGGAGTTGGTAATGATTGCGTGGTATGACGCAAAACATATAATGATTCAAATTAATTAAGGAGGAAGAAGATTTCCTTAATTTATGGTTACTTGTGCAGTGGAATATCATGGGATATCTAATGAGGATGTTCAAATGGACGCCCGAATTCAACCCTAAGGAAGAATCTGCACATACTCTGGTTTGGTTTTCTCTCCCTCATTTCCCATTTCATCTATTCTGTAAGTCCTTATTCCATATTGATTGATGTGTGGGTAATACTTGGATAAAGGATGAAGCTACGGCCTATACGAGGAGGCCGAGCGTGGCAAGGGTGTGTGTGGAGGTGGATTTTTCTACATATATTCCGAATAGAGTGTGGGTGGGTAATGGGCACTCAAGTGGACATTGGCAAAAAATAATTGCTGAAAACCTCCCCCATTATTGTTTAAAGTATAAGAAACTGGGTCACACAGTTTTGAATTGCATTGTTAAGGGAGGGGGAAGAGAAATAGGCAGAACAAATTTGAGGGAGAGGGGAAAATGGGTTAGAAGAAGGCATGAGTATAGGGAAAATAGGGCAAATGAGATGATGGTGGAGGAGGGGCTGAAGAAGGGTTTAGGCAGTAGTGGGGGGGAGGAAGGAAAGTGTTGGGGGGTGGAAGATACTAGAGAGGGCAAGGAGGAAGGGTTAGAGAGAAGGGAGGAAGGGTTGGTGGGAGGGAGGCAGTAGGGGCTGAAGGTTGTAGGGCATAAGAGTTGGGGGGAGGGAAAGAAGAGGGGGATAGAGAGGAAGGCCGAAGAAGAATACTATAAATAAAGAAGTGGCTAGATGAGGGGGCTAAGGAGATGGAGAGGGTAGGGAGGAAGGGTTTCAGGAAGAGAGGAAAAAAAAAGTAATAGAAACTGATTTTGTAAAAGAAATTATAAATTTTAATGGGGGAGAAGATGACCTCCTAATTAATTTTAAGCTAAAAAATTACGGATCCAATTATATCAGTGGTATATGCCAGTAACTCGAAAGAAAAAAAGAAAGATCTATGGGATGAAATGAGGAAGAGAGATGATAAAAATACTTCATAGATTATAAAAGGAGACTTTAACGTAGTTAGAAATAGTAACGAAAAAAAAGGAGGAAAATCTCTTGACCCCTCAGCTATAGCTCAATTTAATGAGGTAATTAATAACATGAATCTCATGGAGGCTGAGTACTTGGGCCCTAGCTTCACATGGTGTAATAATCGGAAAAATTTGGGAACGATCTGGTCTAGACCTGACTGTATTCTCAATAACATTAAATGGGTGGGCTACTATGGAGGGGTTAGTGTGAAACTATTGAGTAGAACATGCCCAAATTACAGCTCCCTTCTTCTAAGATTTAAAGTTAGTGAGGGAAAGAATAAAACTTTTAAATATCAAAACATGTGGGGTTTGCATAAATAGTTTGATGGAATAGTAAGAAACTCATGGCAAGAGCCAACAAATGGGATCCCATGCATGTTCTAGCAATAAAATTACATAGGTTAAAATTAGAGCTTAGTAAGTGGAATAGAGAATGATTTGGGATTATAAATAAGAATATTTAGAATACCAAATCTAAAGTAAGTAAATTAGAAATAGAGCATGAGAATAATCAGGATGACCTTTCTAGAATTAATTTAAATAAAGTAAATGCGGAATTATAATTATTGCCACATATAGAAAAAGTTTTTTGAAAATAGAGGGCCAAAGTAAAGTGGCTCAAGGAAGGGGGTAGAAACACTAAGTTTTTTAATGCAGTTGTGAAATAAAAAAATCAAAGACAAGAAATAAAACGTATCAAAAATGATAGTGGCAAGTGGATAGACG
This sequence comes from Sapria himalayana, assembly GCA_029783825.1. Taxonomy (NCBI): domain Eukaryota; kingdom Viridiplantae; phylum Streptophyta; class Magnoliopsida; order Malpighiales; family Rafflesiaceae; genus Sapria; species Sapria himalayana. The sequence continues at coordinate 338,614 of JAREIK010002957.1, forward strand.
AGGAAGGATAACTTAAAAATATTTTGGAAGATTACTTTTAAAAGACATCTCTGTGGTCACAGCCAACAAGGGGATGACTCCTTAATTCGACAAATAGACAAATGAGTAACTGAAGAACAAAATAAACTACTAGAAGAGTGCCCTAGTGAGGAGGAGATAAAAGCTGTAGTCTTTAGTGGAAATAAAGATAGTGTAGCGGGTCTAGACGGATTGAATAATGGTTTCTACTAGCAATCCTGGAATATAATAAATAAAGAGTTGACGACCGCAATTGCTTGGGTTTTTGCAAGAGTAGAAATCACAAAATCATGGGCCAACTCATATATTGTACTAATACCCAATAAAGATAATCCGCAAAAAAGTGAAGATTATAAACTTATAAGTTTATGTAATTCGGTGTATAAAATTTTGACAAAAGTCCGGTAGAATAGACTAAATAGGGTAATTCCCTCCATTATTTCGGTAGAAAAAGTAGGATTCGTTAAAAATAGATTAATGATGGAAAATATTAAGTTAATTGCAGAACTGATAAAAGAGACAGGGGTCAAAGTCAGGGCCCATAATGAGGTTATGAAATTAGATTTGTCTAAAGCATTTGATAGAGTGGAATGAGACATATTATGCTACATGATGAGGAAAATGAGATTTTTAGAATCCTGGATATATCTAATGTAAAGATGCATCTCTAGCGCATGGGTTAAAATTTTAATTAATGGGGAGGCATGTGTTGAATTTAAGCCAGTTAGGGGACTTAGACAGGGGGATCATTTATCTCCATTATTATTTAATATATATATATATAATTCTTAATAACAAGTATAAAAGGAAAAATGGAGGGTAATATTACTAGCTTTAAACAACCTAGACACACCCCGAATGCAAGCTGCCTAGTTTATGCAGATGATTTAATTATTTTTACAAATGCCGGGAGCACATGACTGAAGAATATGATGAAGATATTTGACACAGTAGAGGAAGAAATGAACTACAACTTAATAAAAATAAATGTCAATTTGTGGTTTCAAGGAAAACACCTGAAAGAACAATTCAAAGAGTAAAAATAATTACTAGCTTCGAGTAGAGTAAAGGGGCGTTAATATATTTGTGTTGTCCTATATATGAGGGTAGACTAAAAGAAGAATATCTAACATTTTTAATGAATAAATTAAGAGGTAAAATATTGGGATGGAAGGAGAATATGTTAAGTATGGCGGGATGAATCACATTAATTTAACATGTTCTACAAGGAACTATAGCATACATCTTAAAGTCTTTGTAGCCGCCAAAGAAGATATTGAGCAGCTTAGAAAAGTACATGGTAACTTTTTATGGGGTAAAAAATCAAGAAAAAAATAAGCTATATTGAAAAATATGAGAAGATATATGTTGTTTGAAGGAGGAAGTGGATCTAGGATTAAATAAATTAAATGATATGGCCAAGGCCTGGGCATGTAAGAACTGGTGGAGGCTCAAACAGAATGGTAGCCTATGGGTGAGGTATATGAAAGCTAGATATGGGTTAGAAAATAAAACATGTTAAAATCCTAAAAAAACATCTCGAAATTGGTACATTATGCTTAAACAAAATGATTTAGTTGAAAGTAATGCACATCTAATCAGCAATGTATGGAGATGGACTCTAAATCCACAGGGGAGGTTCACGCTTAAAAGAGCAAAAAATTTAATAAGAAAAAAAAAATCAGTCAAGAAGTTTTTAAGGGGTCCTAACTGAAAGAGATCCCACAAAAAATGAATGTATTTATGTGGATGCTCTTATCAAATGCTTTTTCGGTGGACTCAAATATTCAGTTGAAGGGGGTAAAATTAACATCCAGATGTGAATGCTATTTTACTAGCATAGAAAGCACAAATCATTTATTTTCAAAAGGGAAAATAGTGGTGGCAGTCTAGAATTATCTGGGGATAAATGCACAAGTAAGCAACAAGTTAGAGGATATTAAGGAAAGACTAATGAGATAAAAGATAAGCCACACAAAGAATAACGTATGTAATTGGCTAATGGATTACATTCCACACATTATAGTATGGAATATGTGGAAAGCCATCAATAGAAATCAATTCGAGAATATTAAAATGAATGCTAAGCATATAATAGAAGAAATTAAAAAAGATTGTTTACGGGTATCAGCAAGTTTCCATCTAAAACTTAGAAACATGGAAATGGAAGACGAGAAAAGAAGGATATGAGGATTATATGCAATTAAAGAAAAAATAACTAAGGTTAGAATGGTGTTTTGGCAAAAACCTCCACGTGGAAGGCTTGCTTTAAATACAGATGGTAGTTTTAACAAGGACATGGGAGAGGCAGGGGGAGGAGAGATGATAAGATCTCAGTAGGGTAAAGTTATAAAAGCTTATACAATAAAAGAAAAAGCATCCTCAGCCTTGCAAACAGAAATTTTAGACCTCATAAAGGCCTTTAAGATATGCAAAGACACCTTTTATATTAACTTACGAGTATAGTTGGATTCTAGTATACTGGTGAATCTAGTCATGGATAAGATAGAAATGTGGCAGTATGAAGAACAGATAGAAACAATTAAGAGTCTTTTAACCGACATAAAATGGGAAATTATGCATATATATAGGGAACTAATGTTGTAGCAGACAACTTAGCCAAAGAAGGCTTGAAGAAGGGATTTCAAGAGTTTGAGGTAGATGATATACCAGAGAAATATAAAGGCTTAATCATATTAGATAATTAGAATTCTCATATATTAGAATTCAAAAGCAGTTGCTGGAAAATAATATATATAGATTGCTCTGCTTTGGTTTTTAGGTTTATAGGTATAACTCAAGATGAAAGGATATGGAAATGGCCTATGGTAGATATCCTGCTATATTAAATAGTGATAAAACTGTACTTTATGTATGCTTAAAGTGCAGGGACTACAAAGCAATATAAGGTAGAGAGTGAGGATGTCAAAATAAAGTAACACTATCGGCTAGGAGGCAATTAATTTATATAAATCTATTTTCTATGTTTTGGCTTGTGGTGCAGGGGAGACAGTTGAATGAAAACATGAGGCAAAGAAGGCTAAGTGAAAATGAAGGCTGTCAAATTTTAAAAAATTCATGAAGATAGATAAAGCTTCAACTAGAAGAGCAGATATGTAGGCTTTGCTTATTTTATGTTTAAGGGTGTAAAAGGGGTTAAGGGCTGTAAAAGAAGCAACATATATTCTGTTATGCTGATTGAAGTGTAGGGGTATACGACAGAGAGGCTATCAAGTAATAAAATAACATGCAAGGGGTAGTGAATGGTTTTGATGCTGGCAGATCAGTAGTTTCTATGTTCTTGCTCTTGTGTCTGTTATGCAGGTTCAAATGCATAGATGATAGAAGGGAGAGGAGGAAAGGAAAGATGAACAAAAAAGTAAAGAGGTTGCCAAATTTTTAATAAAATGCAGGATGACAAAATGGTTGTATATGAGAAAGGGGCCAACAAAAAGCATAAGGGACAGAGAAATATAAGATAAACAGACCAACCTTCAAGTAAAACAGCCTAATGTACAGAATCAAAGTGAAGTGATGCATTTAGATATAGGACAAGTAAAATCATTTCAAGCAAAATGTGTATTGTTTTATTTATTTTATTCAAGGGTGTAAAAGGGGAAAAGGGTAGTTCTAGATTGTAAAAATGGAATTTCTCCAGCAAAAGAGAGGGTTTTTTTATTAATAAAACAAACTTTCAAAAAAAGAAGAATAAAAAGAATAAGAAGAATAAGAAGAATAAGAAGACTAAGAAGAATAAGAATAATAAGAAGAATAAGAAGAATAAGAATAATAAGAAAAATAAGATGAATAAGAAGAATAAAAAAATAAGAATAATAAGAAATAAGAAGAATAAAAAAATAAGAAGAATAAGAAAATAAGAAGAATAATAAGAATAATAAGAATAAGAAGAATAAGAAGAATTACTAGAATAAGAAGAATAAGGATAATAAGAAGAATAAGAAAAATAAGAAGAATTGGAAAAATAAGAAGAATTCGAAGAATTAGAAAAATAAGAAGAATAAGAAAGAAAAGAATAATAATAAGAATAATAATAATAAAAATAATAAGAATAATAATAAGGATAAGAAGAATAATAAGAAAAAGATGAATAAGAAAATTAAGAAGAATAAGAATAATAAAAAAGAATAAGAAGTATAATATAAGAAAAAGAATAAAAAGAATAAGAAAAAAAGAAGAATAAGAAGAAAAATAAGAAGAAGAATAAGAATAATAAGAAGAATAAGAAGAATTAGATGAATAAGAAAAATAAGAATAATAAGAAGAATAAGAAATAAGAAGAATATGAAGAATAAGAAGTAAGAAGAATAAGAAGAATAAGAAGTAAGAAGAATAAGAAATATAAGAAGAATAAGAAAAATAAGAAGAATAAGAAGAATAAGAAAAATAAGAAGAATAAGAAGAATAAGAAGAATAAGAAGAATAGAAAAATAAGAAGAATAAGAAGAATAATTAAAATAAAAAGAATAAGAAAAATAAGAAGAATAAATAAAATAATAAGAAAAAAAAGTATAAAAAGAATACGAAGAATTAGAATAATAAATATAATAAGAAAAATTAGAAGAATACGAAGGATTAGAAGAATAAAAAGAATAAGAAGAATAAAAAGAATAAGAAGAATAAGAAGGATAAGAAGAATAAGAAAATAAGTAGAATAAGAATAGCAAGAAGATTAAGAAGAATAAGAAAATAAGTAGAATAAGAAGAGTATAAAGAATAAGAAAATAAGTAGAATAGAAACAGTAAGAAGATTAAGAAGAATTAGAAAATAAGTAGAAAAAGAAGAATATAAACAATAAGATAAATAAGAAGAAAAAGAAGTATAAGAATAATTATAAAAATAAGTAAAATTAGAAGAATAACAAGAATAAGAAGAACAAGAAGAAAAGAAGAATAATAACAAAAGAAGAATAAGAAGAATAAGAAGAATAAGAAAAAGAAGAATAAAAAGAATAAAAAAAATAAAAAAAATAAAAAGAATGAGAAGAATAAGAAGGATAAAAAGAATAAGAAGAATAAGAAAAATAAAAAAAAAGAAGAAAAAGAAGATGATGAAAGATAAGAAGAATAAGTAGAATAAGAAAAAAGTAAAGAATAAAAACTAAAATAATAAAAAAGTTATTTGAAGAATAAGATGAATAAAAAGAATAATAAAAATATTAAGAATTTGAAGAATAAGAAGAATAATAATAATAAGAAAATAAGAAGAATGAGAATAATAAGAATAATAAGAAGAATAAAAAACATAAGAAAAATAATAAGAATAAGAAGAAAAATAAGAATAAGAAGAAAAGAAGAATAAGAAAAATAAAAAGAATAAGAAAATTAAAAAGAATAAGAATAATATGTAGTATAAGAAGAATAAGAAGATATGAAAACTATTAATAAAAAACACTAATTAGAATAAGAATAACAAGAAGAATAAGAAAAATAAAAAGAATAAGAAGAATAAGAAGAATAAGAATAATATGAAGAAAATAAAGAATAAGAAGAATAATAAGAATAAGAAGAATTAGAAGAATAAAAGAATAAAAAAACTTAGAAGAAAAAGAATAATAAGAAAAATAAGATATATAAGAAGAATAAAAAAAGAAGAAAAAGATTATAAAGAAGAATAATAAGAATATGAAGAATATGAAGAATAAGATAAATATGAAGAATAAGGTGAATAAGAATAAAAAGAGAAAAATGAAGAATGAGAAGAATAAGTAGAATAAGTAGAATAAAAAGAATATGAAGAATAAGAAGTATAAAAAGAAAAAAAAGTATAAAAAAATAAGAAGAATAAAAAATTTGAAGAATAAGAATAATAAAAAAATAATAATATTAAGAAAAATAACTTTAATAAAAAGAATAAGAAGAATAAAAAAAATAAGAAGAATTAGAAGAATAAAAAGTATAAGTAAAATAAGAAGAATTAGTAGAATAAAAAATATAAGAAGAATAAGAAGAATAAGAAGAATAAGATGAATAAGAAGAATAAGAAGTATAAGAAGAATAAGAAAAATAAGAATAATAAGTAGAATAAAAAGAATAAGAAGAATAAGAAGAATAAGAAGAATAAGAAGAATAATAAGAATAAGAAGAATAAGAAGAATAATAAGAATAAGAAGAATAATAATAAAAATAATAAGAATAATAATATGGATAAGAAGAATAATAAGAAAAAGATAAATAAGAAGATTAAGAAAATAAGAAGAATAAAAAGAATAAGAATAATAAAATGAATAAGAAGTGTAATATAAGAAAAAGAATAAGAAGAATAAGAAAAAATGAAGAATAATAAGAAGAATAAGAACAATAAGAAGAATTAGATGAATAAGAAAAATAAGAAGAATAAGAAGAATAAGAAGTAAGAAGAATAAGAAGTAAGAAGAATAAGAAGAATAAGAAGTAAGAAGAATAAGAAGAATAAGAAGTAAGAAGAATAAGAAGAATAAGAAGAATAAGAAGTAAGAAGAATAAGAAGAATAAGAAGTAAGAATTATAAGAAAAATAAGTAGAATAAGAAGAATAAGAAGAATAAGAAAAATAAGAAGAATAAGAAGAATAAGAAGAATAAGAAGAATAAGAAGAATAAGAAGAATAAGAAGAATAATAAGAATAATAAGAATAGAAAAATAAGAAGAATAGGAAGAATAATTAAAATAAAAAGAATAAGAAAAATAAGAAGAATAAATAAAATAATAAGAAAAAAAAGTATAAAAAGAATAAGAATAATTAGAACAATAAGTATAATAAGAAGAATTAGAAGAATAAGAAGGATTAGAAGAATAAAAAGAATAAGAAGAATAAGAAGAATAAGAAGGACAAGAAGAATAAAAAAATAAGTAGAATAAGAACAGTAAGAAGATTAAGAAGAATAAGAAAATAAGTAGAATAAGAAGAATATAAAGAATAAGAAAAATAAGAAGAAATAGAAGTATAAGAATAATTATAAAAATAAGTAAAATTAGAATGATAACAAGAATAAGAAGAATAAAAAGAAAAGAAGAATAATAAGAATAAGAAGAATACGAAGAATAAGAAGAATAAAAAGAATAAAAAGAATAAAAAGAATAATAAGAATAAAAAGAATAAGAAGAATAATAAAAATAAAAAGAATAAGAAAAAAAGAAGAAAAAGAAGAAAAAGAAGAAGTTGAAAGATAAGAAGAATAAGTAGACTAAGAAAAAAATGAAGAATAAAAACTATAATAATAAAAAAGTTATTTGAAGAATAAGATGAATAAAAAGAATAAATAAAATATTAAGAATTTGAAGAATAAAAAAATAATAATAATAAGAAAATAAGAAGAATGAGAATAAGAAGAAGAATAAGAATAATAAGAAGAATATAAAACATTAGAAAAATAAGAAGAATAAGAAGAAAAATAAGAATAAGAAGAATAAGAAGAATAAGAAAAATAAAAAGAATAAGAAAATTAAAAAGAATAAGAATAATATGTAGTATAAGAAGAATAAGAAGATATGAAAAATAATAATAAAAAAACACTAATTAGAATAAGAATAACAAGAAGAATAAGAAAAATAAAAAGAATTAGAAGAATAAGAAGAATAAAATGAATAAGAAGAATAAGAAGAATAAAATGAATAAGAAGTATATGAAGAATATAAAGAATAAGAAGAATAAAATGAATAAGAAGAATATAAAGAATATAAAGAATATGAAGAATATGAAGAATAAAAAGAATAAGAAGAATAAAAAATAAGAAGAATTAGAAGAATAAAAAGAATTAGAAAAAAATAAAAACTTAGAAGAAAAAGAATAATAATAAAAATAAGATGTATAAGAAGAATAAAAAAAAGAAGAAAAAGATTATAAAGAAGAATAATAAGAATATGAAGAATAAGAAGAATAAGATAAATATGAAGAATAAGGTGAATAAGAATAAAAAGAGAAAAATGAAGAATGAGTAGAATAAAAAGAATATGAAGAATAAGAATTATAAAAAGAAAAAAAAAGTATAAAAAAATAAGAAGAATAAATAATTTTGAAGAATAAGAATAATAAAAAAATAATAATATTAAGAACAATAAGTTTAATAAAAAGAATAAGAAGAATAAAAAAAATAAGAAGAATTAGAAGAATAAAAAGTATAAGAAAAATAAGAAGAATTTGAAGAATAAAAAGAATAAGAAGAATAAGAAGAATAAGAAAAATAAGAAGTATAAGAAGAATAAGAAGAATAAGAAAAATAATTAGAATAAAAAGAATAATAAGAATAAGAAGAATAATAAGAATAATAATAAAAATAATAAGAAGAATAATAAGGATAAGAAGAATAATAAGAAAAAGATGAATAAGAAGATTAAGAAAAATAAGAATAATAAAAAATATAAGAATAATAAAAAGAATAAGAAGTATAATATAAGAAAAAGAATAAGAAGAATAAGAAAAAAAGAAGAATAAGAAGAAAAATAAGAAGAAGAATAAGAAGAATTAGATGAATAAGAAAAATAAGAAGAATAAGAAGAATAATAAGTAAGAAGAATAAGAATAATAAGAAGTAAGAAGAATAAGAAGAATAAGAAGTAAGAAGAATAAGAAAAAAAAGAAGAATAAGAAAAAAAAGAAGAATATGAATAAAAAAAATAAGAAGTATAAGAATAAGAAAAATAAGAAGAATAAAAAGAATAAAAAGAATAAGATGAATAAGAAGAATAAGAAGAATAAAAATAATAAGATGAATAACAAGAATAGAAAAATAATAAGAATAATAAGAATAATTAAAATAAGAAGAATAAGAAAAATAAGAAGAATAAATAAAATAATAAGAAAAAAAAGTATAAAAAGAATAAGAAGAATTAGAATAATAAGTATAATAAGAAAAATTAGAATAATAAGAAGGATTAGAAGAATAAAAAAAATAAGAAGAATAAAAAGAATAAGAAGAATACGAAGGATAAGGTGAATAAGAAGAATACGAAGGATAAGGTGAATAAGAAGAATACGAAGGATAAGGTGAATAAGAAGAATAAGAAAATAAGTAGAATAAGAATAGTAAGAACATTAAGAAGAATAAGAAAATAAGTAGAATAAGAATAGTAAGAAGATTAAGAAGAATAATAAAATAAGTAGAATAAGAAGAATATAAAGAATAAGAAAAATAAGAAGACAAAGAAGTATAAGAATAATTATAAAAATAAGTGTAATTAGAAGAATAAGAAGAATAAGAAGAAAAGAAGAATAATAAGAATAAGAAGAAAAGAAGAATAATAAGAATAAGAAGAATAAGAAGAATAAGAAGAATAAGAAGAATAAAAAGAATAAAAAGAATGAGAAGAATAAGAAGAATAAAAAGAATAAGAAGAATAAAAAGAATAAGAAGAATAAGAAAAATAAAAAGAATAAGAAGAAAAAGAAGAAAAAGAAGAAAAAGAAGAAAAAGAAGAAAAAGAAGAAAAAAAAGAAAAAAAGAGAAAAAGAAGAAGATGAAAGATAAGAAAAATAAGTAGAATAAGAAAAAAATGAAGAATAAAAACTATAATAATAAAAAAGTTATTTGAAGAATAAGATGAATAAAAAGAATAATAAAAATATTAAGAATTTGAAGAATAAGAAGAATAATAATAATAAGAAAATAAGAAGAATGAGAATAATAAGAATAATAAGAAGAATAAAAAACATAAGAAAAATAAGAAGAATAAGAAGAAAAATAAGAATAAGAAGAATAAGAAGAAAAAGAATAATAAGAAGAAAAAGAATAATAAGAAAAAAAAGAATAAGAAAATTAAAAAGAATAAGAATAATATGTAGTATAAGAAGAATAAGAAGATATGAAAAATATTAATAAAAAAACACTAATTAGAATAAGAATAACAAGAAGAATAAGAAAAATAAGAAGAAAGAGAAGAATAAGATGAATAAGAAGAATATGAAGAATATAAAGAATAAGAAGAATAAGAAGAATAATAAAATTAGGAATAATAAAAATATGTAGGAATAATAAAATTAGACCGAAAAGAACTTCCTTATTTCAGAAGGTTCACAGAATAATACTTGTTTATATATCTCCTATAATTAGTGCTTTTTTTTCGATTCATCTAACAAATGCAGATAAGAGTTTCACATCTAAAGAATCTCCCCGGTCCTGAGGGGTGATTTATCTGATCTCCGGTGAGAATAATTAATAGGGGCAAGCTGTAAGAAATTTAATTATTAGATTATTTTTGCGTTGTGTTTCTTCTCTATTTTATAGGTTTGGAAGCTAGCTGTTAATCTTAAAAAAAAAAGAACAGAACCTAGCCTGGGCAACAACACAAGCAGTCTGTCTAATCTTGCTACTTTCTTCTTCAAAGATCATGTCTGCCGGATCTTGCTATTTTGGATAAGAATTTCACATCTAAACAATCTCTCTGGTCCTGAGGGGTGATTTATATGATTTTTGGTTAGGAAGCTAGCTGTAAATCTTTAAAAAAAAGAACAAAAACTTGCCTGGGCAACAGCACAAGCAGTTTGTCTGATCTTGCTGTTTTCTACATGTTTTCCGGATCTTGTTTTCTGTTTTTTGTGGGTTCTGGAAGTCTGTCTGTTATGGTTCAGGTTGTCCGTTAAGGCTCGAGTATGGTTTAATCAGGAAGTCTGTGTTAATTTTCTGGTGGTTTGCTTTCTGGAGGTCTGTGTTATCTAGTTGGAAGTCTGTGTTAACTTTAGAAGGGTCTTAGCATGTGTGTCCTAGCATGTGTTAGCTAGCTAGAAATCTGTGTTACTATGCATCAATCCATGGGGATGATTAGCAAAGGGAGCTCAAAGACAGCTGGGATTAGATCTCAAGAAATTTCAAAACGAAGCATGATATAAAAACCAAGAGCTATACTCTTCGTTGTAATGGGTAAAGGAAAGGTAAGTAATGCATTATCTACTCAAAAGAATTGATTCTTATGTTTTAAGGAGGACATCCTTCAATATTACAACTGGATACACATAGAGAAATGGAAAAGAGAGTAGACACTCACAAATAATAAAGAAAAGCAAGGGCAAGAGTTATAAATGGAGATGCTGTAAGAGGAAGTAAGTTTGGAGATGCTGAAAGGGAGTAGGTTCGTCATGTTGTTAGTGGAAGACCCCTCATGGGGTTTGATAAAGAATTAAATATTGCACGGAAAAGATTTATACAAATGAGAGCAAGGGGGGCTCCCTTCAAAGCATGCTCTACCAATAGAATTGACAAGCTTCATTTAATTGTTAAAGCCATGAATCTCAAAAAAGATTAAAAATCATAGCATATCGATTATAACGTTAGGAAATGCAATGATTTAATGTAAATTTTGTATTGTTACATATCTTAGCACTATGAATAGGGTGTAAAAGAAAAACATGTAGACGCAGCTTGTATAAATGGTATTCCTGCGCCAAAAGAGAGGGTCTTAATTAATAAACAAAACATTAAAAAAAAGAATAAGAAGAATAAGAAGAATAATAAAAATAAGAAGAATTAGAAGAATAAAAAGAATTAGAAGAATAAAAAAACTTAGAAGAAAAAGAATAATAAGAAAAATAAGATATATAAGAATAATAAAAAAAAGAAGAAAAAGATTATAAAGAATAATAATAAGAATAAGAATAATAAGAAGAATAATAAATAATATGAAGAATAAGGTGAATAAGAATAAAAAGAGAAAAATGAAGAATGAGAAGAATAAGTAGAATAAAAAGGATATGAAGAATAAGAAGTATAAAAAGAAAAAAAGTATAAAAAAATAAGAAGAATAAAAAATTTGAAGAATAAGAATAATAAAAAAATAATAATATTAAGAACAATAAGTTTAATAAAAAGAATAAGAAGAATAAAAAAAATAAGAAGAATAAAAAGTATAAGAAAAATAAGAAGAATTAGAAGAATAAAAAGAATAAGAAGAATAAGAAGAATAAGAAGAATAAGATGAATAAGATGAACAAGAAGAATAAGTTGAATAAGAATAATAAGAAGAATAAGAAGAATAAGAAGAATAAGAAGAATAAGAAAAATAAGAAGAATGAAAAAAATATTAAGAATAAGAAGAATAAGAAGAACATGAAAAATAAAAGAATAAGAAAAATAAGAAAAATAAGAAGAATAATAAAAATAAGAAGAATTAGAAAAATTAGAAGAATATGAAAAATAAGAAAAATTTAAAAGAATTAGAACAATAAAAATAATAAGAAGAATTAGAAAAATAAAAATAATAAAAAATAATAATAATAAGCTAAATAAGAAGAATAATAAGAAATAGATAAATAATAAGAATAATAAGAATGAGAAGAAAAAAATATAAAGAATAAGAAGAATACGAAGTATAATAAGATTAGAAGAATTAGAAGAATATGAATAATAAAAAGAATTAAAAGAATAAGATGAAATAGAAGAATAAGAAGTATATGAAAAATTAGAAGAATAAGAATAAAAAAAGAATAAAAAAGAATAAGAAGAATAAAAAGAATAATAAGAATAAGAAGGATAGGTAATATAAAAAAAATAAATAAGAATAAGAAGGATAGGTAATATAAGGAAAATAAAAAAGAAAAAGAAATATAAGAAGAATAAGAAGTATACGAAAAATAAAAAAAATAAAATGAATAATAAGAATAAAAAGATTTAGAAGATTAAGACTAGTTAATAGAATTAGAAGAAATAAAAAAAAGAATTAGTAGAAAAATAAAATAAAATGAATAGGACGAAGAAAAAGAATATGAAGAATAAAAAGAATAAGAAGAATAAAAATAATAAGAAAAAATTGAAGAAAAAAGAATAAAAATGCTCTCAACTTTCTATAGATAGAAAATTTGCTTTCTAGAGAGAGAAGCAACCATTGTTGAGTGAAGAAGCTCAATTTTCAATCTAAAATAGAGTAATCTGGTTTACTCATTAATAAAAACTCATTTGCATCATTATTCAATGAGATCGAGCCAGTATTACTAATATTTGATGTGAAAAAATGGTGAGCCTTCTGTAATCTTTTTGAATGAGGAAATAACAAAGCTTGCTGATACATTTAAGCTCATGCTTAATGGAATGTTCTCTCATGGCTGACCCATATTCAAACACATTCATGATTTTCTTGCTTCAAATTGAGGTAGGCGGTAAGTATGGCTTTGTTTAATGGGAAGCATATCTTCCTCTGTTTCAAGGAGGAAGAAGACTTCCTTCGAATATGGCTTACAGGATAGTGGACAATCGTGGGGTACCCTATGTGTGTCCTCAAGTGGTCACCATGCTTCACTCCTCAGGAAGAATCAGGACATGCCCTAGTATTGTTTAATTTACCAAATCTCTCTCTTCATCTTTTTAACAAACTTTTTCTATACTCAATCGGCCCTTGCTTTTGCAAACCATGGTTCATTGATGAAGCCACGACATGCATGACTAGACCAAGCAGGGCCAGGATTTGCATTGAAATAAACATTAGAAATCTTTCCCAAATAGAGTATGGATTGGCAGTAACTCCTCAAATGGATTCTGGCAGAAGGTTATCCCAAAATTTATGCCGAGTTATTGCAAAATTGCCTTAGAATGGGACATGAAATAACATAAAGTATGGTGGAAGGAAGAATGAAAAGAGATGGGTTTAAGGAAGGGAAAGGCCGAAGCAGGGTATGTGTGAATAGGGAGTAGAGAGAAGAAGAAGGAGCTATGAAATTGGACAGGGAGGAAAGTGTAGAAGAGAGAAGAAATGCTTTGTATTGTCACAGTGAAAAAGGGGTAGAAGGAAGGGAGGGTAGGGCTAATAGGCAGATTGTGAGTGTTAGAGAGAGGGATGAAGAGAATATAGAAGGGGCTTTGGAAGAAATTGAAGATGGGTCTGCTAGAAATCAGAATGATGCGAAGGGAGAGGGGAAAAAGGGAGAGAAAGAGGTAGAGACAAGTGTAGAAAAGGATATAGAAAGGTATAGAGTGGAAGGAATTAGGGAATGGCTTGCTGAAACAGGAAGGATGTTAGAAGGAATAGGGGCAGAAGAGAGGATAGTAAATAGTAAGGTCGGGGTAGGCTGAAGGAGGAAGGAGAAGATAAAAGGAACAGTAAAAATTAAAAAAAATAGAGAGAAATAAATGGGGGGATGATGACGTTCTCTCGGAGGATGGCTCGGTGGCAAAAAGCTGGCCGTTTATAAGACAGGATAAAGAGGAAGTGAGGGATATATATAATCTGCCTCAGGATGATGTAAATGAACACAATATGTTCATATTAATCTCACAGAACAGAGAAAGTGCAATTGAAGAATTAAGAACAATGGAGAAAGGCCTGGAAAAAATGAAACTAGGAAAAGAGCAGGCACCACCTAGCTCAAGTAAAGCATCAAGAAATAGGAAAAAATATATAAATATGAAGTATGATTCAAAATGCATCACTAGAGCACAAACTAGATTTACATAGATATGTTTAATAGCCTATATTGGAACATCAGAGGAGTGGTGAATACTTCTATGATAAATAGAATTAAAAGGCTAATTAAAATACACAAAATTAATATTGTAATCTTAGATGAACCAATGGTAAAAAAAGAAGAAATAGAAAATATAAAAATTTGATTGGATTCAATCAGGCCTATTCGAATCTGAATGGTAAGATATTGGTCATATGGAATAAGTCAATGGAGGTTGAAATATTGGCAGAAGCTGAAAAAATTATCAGCTTCAAATTAGGTAAATCAAATTCGATCATTTCAGTGGTGTACGCTAGCAATGCTAGAGAAGATAAAAAATTGCTATGGCAAGCAATGGATGATCCAGCCGCAAAGAAAACTCCGTGGATTATAGGATGATATTTTAATGTGATTAGAAATCCTAGCAAAAAAAGGGGGGGTAAAACTCCCGAACAGATTGCTTTAGATCAGTTTAATGAGGCAATTGCAAGAGCAAATTTAATGGAGGCTAACTTTCTTGGGTCAAAGTTTACATGGTGCAATAATTGGAAGAGGAGGGGAGCAATATGGTTCAAGTTGGATCGAGTTCTACTTAACACACAATGGATGGAGAAGAAGGAAGGAATAAAAATAAAACATCTAAGTAGAACCTGCTCGGATCATAACCCGCTCCTTATGACATTTGAGGTAATTAAAGGGAAAAACTATTGGTTTAAATTTCAAAACATGCCGGGATTTCATAAGGGATTTTAAGTCATAGTAAAAGAATCATGGGAAAAACCAGCTTCGGGCAACCCTATGCAAATTCTGGCAAAAAAACTTCAAACCTTGCGAATAGCACTTGCTAAATGGAATAAAAAGATTTTTGGAAGTATTAGTAAAAACATTAAAGGAAGTTGAACAGATGGTTGAGATGCTTGAAATAGAAAATGAGCAAAGGAAAGATGACGTCTCTAAAATTGAGTTATGTAAAGTGAGAGCACAACTAAGGCTTGAAATGCACATGGAAAAAGTTTTTTGGAAACAGAGAGCCAGAGAGAAGTGGCTAAAAGACAGACAAAAATACGAAATATTTCAATGTTATGGCAAAAATAAGAAGGTAGAAACAAAAAATAAAAGGATTAAAATTAGCAAATGGGCAATGGCTAGAAAAGGAAGATGAAATAAAAAATGAACTAGAAAAGTATTTTAAAAATCATTTATGCAGTGCAAACACACCTAGAAGGGCTTCATTAATGCAATATATTGAGAGGAAGGTCTCAGAAGAAGATAACAAAAAATTGGAAGAATGTTCCACATAGGAAGAGGTAAAGGAGGTAGTGTTTAGTGTGAACAAAGATAGCACGATAGATCCAGATGGGTGGAATATAGTTTTTTTTAGCGTAGTTGGCATTTTATCAAAAAAGAGCTGCTAATGGCTATTGCTAGTATCTTTGCTAGCACGGATATTACAAAAGCGTGGACTAATTCTTTCATAGTAATGATTCCTAAGAAGGAAAATCCATAGACAGGGGAAGATTATAGGCCAATTAGCCTATGTAGTTCAATTTATAAGATTTTAGCTAAATTACTACAAGGTAGGCTAAGCAAAATTCTCCCCTCTATCATATTTGTTGAACAAATCAGTTTTTTCAAGGATAGGTCGATAATATAAAATATTAATTTAGCTTCAGAAATGATAAAGGAAATATGAGCTAAATTAAGAGCGCATAACGTAATATTAAAACTGGATTTGTCCAAAGCATTTGATAGAGTTGAATGTGATATTTTGTGCTATTTGATGAGAAAGATGGGCTTTTTGGAATTCTAGATAGCCTAATGCAAAGATGCATTTCTAGCACATTAGTTGAAATTCTCATAAATGGACAGGCTAGTGAAGAATTTAAACCAACAAGAGGGCTTAGACAAGGGGACCCGCACTCGCCATCCTTATTTAACATGTATCTAGAGCTCTTTATAGTAAATCTAAAAAAGGATATGAGAGAAGGAAAAATCATTACATATAAATAGCAAAGGAGCACACCGACTATGAGCTGCTTGGCATATGCGGATGATATTATTGTCTTCTCAAATGCAAGTAGTAGATTCATGAGAAATTTGATGAAGTTATTGTAGGATTTGGAGGAAGAATCAGGGCAAGTGTTAAATATAAACAAATGCCAATTTATAATTGCAAAGAACACGCCTGAAAATATAGCCACAAAATAAAAAATCTCACGAGCTTCATGCATAAAAATGAAGCTCTAAGCTACTTAGGTTGCCTGATTTATGAGGGAAGATGGACGGAGGAGTATTTAGTAGGCATGGTTGAAGTGTTTAGGCAAAAGATTGTGGGTTGGAAAGAAGATCTACTAAATATGGCAAGAAAAATTAAGATAATCACGCATGTGCTACAAGGCACACTAGCATACACATTAATGGCTTTACAACCACCAAAAAACATAATCACAAAGCTTGAAAGAGAAATGTGTAATTTTTTATGGGGTAAAAGGGAAGGAAAAAATAAACCCATTGGAAAAGATGGGGAGAGCTCTATTTACCGATGGAAGAAGGTTGTTTAGGTTTCTATAGATTGAATGATATAGCAAATGCTTGGGCTTGTAGAATTGGTGGAGTTTAAAAAATAATAAAAGTGGTAGTTTTTGGGTGGCATATATGAAAGCTAGATATAGCCTGAGTGATAAAGCATTCAATAATCCAAAAAAAGTGACAAAAAGCTGATGTGCAAGCAGCAAATCATTGTGGAGAAACATGTGATACTAAAAAGCTCCAGTTGGAAGTGGTCTCTTAACCCACAAGAAAAATTTATGCTGAAAAGTGCTTAAGAGCTTGTTAGAAATAAAAAACCTCCAACAATAAGAGTTAACTTGGGGTATCTCTACATGTGTTAAAAAAATGCCAGCAATAAGAGTTATCTGCTGGAATAAGCCCCTACAAGGAGGTTTAGTTATAAACACTATGTGAGCTTTGAGAGGGATATGAGAGTAGCAGGTGGAGAAGGTGTGATTAGAAATCAATAGGGAACTATAATAAAAGCATTTACAATGGGGGGCATGGCCTCCTTAGCCTTGCACGCTGAAATTAAAGCATTATACAAAGGAATGACAATTTGCAAGGATAATAACTTTTTAAATATTCATGTTCAGGTTGATTAGAGCCTACTAGTTGATTTAGTGACAGGTAATTTAGATTTATGAAAGTTTGGGGATGACATTAATAAAATTAAAATTTTAATAGAAGATATAAATGGTAAAATCACTCATATTTTTAGGGAGGCAAATGCTATGGCTGATAAATTAGCTAATGAAAGTAGAAAGAAAGGAGCACAAGAATTCGACGGTGTTAATATTTCGAATAAACTCAAAGGATTAACAAATTTTGATCAAATAAGTTTCTCTTATATTAGACTTCAAAAAATTAAAGATTAGAACGAAATAAGTTGAAGCTAGGTGGCAATGTTTAATTCTTGGTTTTTTTAACCTATTTATTTGTAGTTATTAACATATGCAAGAGAAGTTATCCAAGAGTCCCCTCGGTCCTGAGGGGGGACAATGAAGAGATAGACTGCATTAAAAAAAATGACATGGTTATTTGCGGCAAGCTATTTTGTAGGTTTTACTTAGGAGGGCAATAAGGCACAGTTGTTTGCTGCAAACTGTCATTATGCTTACAGTGGAGTGGTATGGCTTTGAGGGTAGTGGATTATATTTGTAGTTGCTGGAATATGTTTTGTAGGTTCTTACTGAGGAGGTCAAGAGGGCACTGCTATTTGCTGCAAACTGCCATTATAATTGTGGCAGAGCAAACAAGCTGCATGTGCTAGTCATAAAGGGTATGAAGTAATGAAACATGTAGAATGGAAGGATGCTTGTTATTTGTTTTGCAGATTCATTTACTTAAAGAGCAAGCAAAGAATGGAGGTATGAAAGATGCAAGGCACTGAATGAAGATTGAAGTACGAGGAATTGGGTAGGAATTGAGGGTGTTAGTGTCTGTAAAATGTTTGAAAGATGTACATGGTTGTGTGTATAGGTTTGAAAAGTAAGTGTCTGTTATGATAGTAGAAAGGGCAGGTAAGTGGGGGTGTGTTAAGCAGTGTGTTGTGTGAGAGTCTGTTAAGTGTCTGTGGTAGCAGTGTTTTTGGTAAAGCTTTAGTAGTGCTAAGGAAGGAAGCATGACTAAAGGGTAGATCTTGGAGGAGCTTAGGAAATGTAGGAGCTGAGAAGGGCACGAGAAAGACAAGAAAACAGATTATTAGAGCCTTGAAATTCAACTAAATCTAGCACAATGCATGGCCCAATGTAGAAAATGAAATAGTAAAGTATTTAACTTGTTATGTGTTTTTATTTTGAGAAAGGGTGTAAAAGGGAAAAGGGTAGATTTTAGTTTGTAAAAAATGGTATTCCTTTGCCAAAAGAGATGACTATTATAATAAATTAAACCTTAAAAAAGAAGAAATTGAAGAATAAAAAGAATAAAAATAATAAGGGTATAATAAGAATAGAAAGAATATGAAGATTAAGAAAAATAAGAAGAATAACAAGAATAACAAGAAATAGAAGAATAAGAAGTATAAGAAGATTAATAAGAATAAGAAGAATATAAATAATAAAAAGTATTAGATGAATAATAAAAATAAAAATAATTAGAAGAATAAAAAGTATAAGAAAAATAAGAAGAAAAATAAGAAGAAAATTAAGAAGAAAAAGAAGATGAGAAGAATAAGAAAAATAAGAAAAATAAGAATAATAAGAATAATAAGAATAATAAGAATAATAATAATAAGTAGAATAAGAAGAATAAGAAAAAGAAGAATAAGAATAATAAGAAATATAAAAAGAATAAGAAGAAAAAGAAGAGTTAGAAGAATTGGAAGAATAAGAATAATTAGAAGAATTAGAAGAATAAAAAAAATAAGAAAAATAAAAATAAAAAGAAAATTAAGAAGAATGAGAAGAATAAGAAGGATAAGAAGAATAAGAAGAATAAGAAGAATTAGAAAAATAAAAAGCATAAAAAGAATGAGAAGAATAAGAAGAATAAGTAGAATAATAAGATTAAGAAGAATAAGAAGAATAAGAATAAAGAAGAAGAATAATAAGAAGAAGAAAAAAAAGAATAAAAAGAATAAGAAAATAATAAGAATAAGAGGAATAAGAAGAATAAGAAGAAATAAAAGAATAAGAGGAATAAGAAGTATAAAAAAAAGAAAAAAAAGAATAAGAAGAATGCAAATTATAAAAAGTCTTAGATGAATAAGAATAATAAGAAGAAGAAAAAAATAAAAATAATAAAAAATATTAGATGAATAAGAAGAATAAGAAGTATAATAAAAATAAGAAGAATAGAAAAGAAGAAAAAGAAGAAAAATAATAATAATAGGAAGATAAGAAAAATAATAAGAATAAGAATTATAAGTAGAATAAGAAGAACAAGAAGAATTAGAAGAATAAAAAAAATAAGAATAATTAGAAGAATTATAAGAATTAGAAGAATTATGAGAATTAGAAGAATTAGAAGAATAAGAAGAATAAAAATAATAAGAAAAATAAGAAGAATTAGAAGATTAAGAAGAATAAGAAGTATAAGAAGAATAAGAAGAATAAGAAGATTAAGAAGAATAAGAAGAATAAGAAGATTAAGAAGAATAAGAAGAATAAGAAAAATAAGAAGAATATGAAGAATATGAAGAATAAGAAGAATATGAAGAATATGAAGAATAAGAAGAATAAGAAAATTAAGAAGAATAAAAATAATATGAAGAATTAGAAGAATAATAAAAATTAAAAGAATAAGATGAATTAAAATATTAAGATAAATAAGATAAATAAGAAGAATAAAAGAATAAGAAGAATAAAAAGAATAAGAAGAATAATAGGAATAAGAGAATAAGAAGAATAAGAATTGCATTAATGTCAGTGTAATTCAGAGTCTGTTGTCTGTGAGTGTCGGTCTGCGTCTGGCTGGTGTTTCTATTTTCCTACTTTTTCTGGAATAGGACAAGATTTACTCTGTGGAAGGAGCATGGACAAAGGGGATAGAGGAAGTATCTCATGAATGGAAAAGAAGATGATGGCAGAAGTAAAGCTAAGAAAGAATCAAGTTTCTAAAGTATGGCTTAAATCCATTGGTCCAGCATGAAAGCATTTTTTCAATATCAAGCTATTAGAAGGAAATCGATAGAACACTTTTTTACAATCTTAAGATAGCCTATGCCTCTTTTCTTTTAGTTTTGCAAAGTGGGTGTAAATGGGGAAAGGGTAGTATTAGCTTGTAAAAATGGTTTTCCTCCGCCAAAAGAAATGGTTATAAAAAAAAACTTTAAAAAAAGAAGAAGAATAAGAAGAATAAATAGAATAACAAGAATAAGAAGAATAAGAAGAATATGAAGAATAAGTAGAATAAGTAGAATAAAAAAAAAGACGAATTAAAATAATTAGAAGAATAAGAAGAATTAGAAGAATAAGAAGAATTAGAAGAATTAGAAGAATTAGAAGAATTAAATGAAAAAGAAGAATTAGAAGATTTAGAAGATTTAGAAGAATAACAATAATAAGAAGAATAAAAATAATAAGAAAAATAAGAAAAAGTAAAAAAATAAAAAGTATAAGATGAATAAGAAGAAAAAGAAGAATAAGAAAAATAAGAAGCAGAAGAGAAAGTTTTGCTCTAAAGTTTTGCTCTTAAGTTATAGAGAGAGAAACACGTTTTTTTAAGAGAGAAACAACAATTTGTATTTAGGAAGAAGCCGATTTCATGCTAAAATGGAGCAATTTGATTTATTAAGTGATAAGAAATCATTTGCTCATCAAATTAAAAGGACCGCGCATCAATTTTTTGATTCTTCGGAAATCCATCGGAAAAAAATGGAGAACCCTCAATAGAGTTCTCCCCTCCCGACATCGCCATGCTTGCTGAAGCTCATAAATACACGATAGTGGGCAAATTCTCCCATGGGCGTCCTCGCTTTGAAGATATTAGAGCATTCTTCACTTCACTGAATCTTAAAGGCTTGTCAAAAACCGGTGTTCTGGATGCTAAACACATTCTAATTCAACTATTCACCGAGGAGGATTTTCATAGAGTATGGCTGAAGGCAATTTGGTATATCTTGGGCTATCCTATGAGAACCTTCATATGGACGCCTTCCTTCACAACCAATCAGGAATCGCCATTACACCCAGTTTGGTTTCTCTTCCCTATGCTGCCTATTCACTTCTTCGATAAGCTCTCCCTCTATCATATAGCTAGTGCAGTTGGCACCCCTCTTCTCCTTGATGGTGCCACTGCCATGTTATCTCGACCAAGTTTAGCCCGGCTTTGCATAGAAGTCAACTTACTGCAACACATTCCTCACCGTATATGGATTGGTAGTAAGAACGGGGATGGTTTCTGGCAAGAAGTGATTCAAGAAAATCTTCCAAGCTGCTGCTCCTACTGTAATAAATTTGGACATTCAGGTGAGCATTGTTTGGTTAAAAAATATATAGTAGATAAATAGAGTTATGTCCCTAGAGCAGAAACAAGAAATAGGAGGGAAGAATATAGAATTAAACCCCCTCAAAGTAATGAATAGAACTGTATGGGAGTAGTTACATGAATGGAGATAGTGGAATATGTTCCCACTAGGAAGGAAGTTATTGAAGAGGCTATAAAAATCAGTGATTTTGAGAAAAATGCTAAAAATACTTAGACAAAAATGCTAAAAATATGTTAGAAGAAGATCCCGAAGTAGCTAAAAATCATGAATTAATACTAAAAATAGCTGAAATAAATAAAAAATTTAGGAGAGGTAGATTTGAAACCAAAAAAAAGTGTGTGGGGAGAAGGAAAGGACTAGAGGACTTAGGCAATAATTTAGATGAAAATCTAGAGGTCAGAAGCGATTTCATGTTAAATATAAATGAGGAAGATTTTGAATCTATAAAAGCCACTAAAGATGATTTTGAAATTGATAATTTGACAAACATAACGAGAGATAGAGATTGCGCCATGGAGGAAATAAAACTCATGGCATTACAACTAGGCACGGGATGGAAAAATGAAAAATCAGGAGGTTTTAGTTCAATTAAAAAAATCTAGAAATAGGAAAAAATACTTAGATAAAACATATGAATCAAAATGCACTACAAGAGCTCGGGCTAAATCCACTTCTAATGTTTAGATTCATCTACTGGAATGTGAGGGGTATTACAAATCCCTCCTCAAAAAAAAGATTAAAAAATTGATTCAATTATATAAAACTCCAATTATTATTCTTGCCGAACCCATTGTAAATAAGGATAAACTGAATACTACAAAAAGCTTTTAGGGTTTGATTACTCATTCTCTAATAAAAATAACAAAATCTAGATTTTCTGGAAAAGCATATTCAATATAATTATTTTAGAAGATACGAACCAAATTATTAATTTTTCTTTAGATAATACCCAAGAGGAGATCATCTCAGTGGTCTATGCCAAATATACTAAGAAGGCAGAAAGGAGATTTGGAATGTTATTCTTAAAACTGCTAAAATAAATAAACCATGGATAATAAGATGAGACTTCAATATTATAAGAAATGCTAGCGAGAAAAAAGGGGGCAACCCCCCCAATAAAAAAGATATAGCACACTTTAATAATACAATATCAAAGGCTAGTTTGATGGAAGCTAGCTTTTCAGGCCTCCAATACACTTGGTGTAATAACTGGAAAGTTAAAGGCACCATATGGGCAATACTGGATAGAATTCTTCACAATGTCAAATGGCTAGAAGCTTATGGCACCACAACCGTTAGACATTTGAATAGAACCTTCTCTGACCACAATCCATTATTAATTTCAATAGAAAAAAATAAATTCAAGAATAAGTCATTTAAATTTCAGAATGCATGGTCTTTACACCATGATTTTATCAATACTGTCAAAAATTCATGGTCACAAGAGATAACAAGTAACCCTGCTCAAATCTGCAATAAAAAATTAGATAGGCTAAAAAATCATTTAAAAATATGGAATAGAGACTTCTTCGGTAACATTAACAAAAATATTACAGAAGCAGAAAAGTTAGTTGAAAAAAAGAGTTAGAATAAGAAATACTTCAAAATTCAGAAAGTAGAAAGGAACTAAATAAAGCACAGGCTGAGCTAAAATTAAAATTACTAATGGAGGAAGTATTCTGGAAACAAAAAGAAAAAATTAAATGGATAAAAGAAGGGGACAAAAATACGAAGTTTTTCCAGAAAATAGTCAAAATCAAAACCCAAAAACAAAGAATAAAAGGTATAAAAAACAATCTAAACAAATAGGTGGACACGAACTTAGAAATTAAAAACCACCTAGATGAATATTTTGAAAATCAATTTAGAGGAATTACAAATTTGAATGGAGACTATCTCCTAAAGAAGATAGATCATAAAATTACCAACGAAGAAAATGATGCACTCATCAAATTCCTAGATGAAGAACTGAAGTTTACTGTTTTTAGCATAGGAAAAAATAGTGCCCCGGGACCTGATGGGTGGAATAATGAATTCTATCAAAACTGTTGGCCAATCATTAAAAATGACCTTCTATGGGCTATACATTGGATTTTCTGTGGTGCAGAAATAGGCAAGAAATGAAGTGGTTCATACTTGGTTCTTATTCCTAAAATGGAAAACCCACAAAAAGCATAAGACTTTAGACCTATTAGCCTATGTAACTCCATCTATAAAATCTTGACTAAGTTACTTCAAAACAGATTAGCTGTGGTATTGCCAAAAATTATTTCTAAAGAACAATTAGGCTTTATGAAAAATAGATTATTAATTGAAAATATTTGTTTAGCTAAAGAAATGATCTGAGAAATAGGTTCAAAATCTAGAGGTCATAACATACTGCTAAAACTAGACCTCTCAAAAGCTTTTGACAGAATTGAATGGAAAATTTTATGTTTTTTCATGAGAAAAATGGGTTTTTCTGAAACCTGGATGGACTTGATCTATAGATGCATATCAAGCCCTTGGTTGAAAATTCTTGTCAATGGAGAACTAGAGAAAGATATCAAGCCGATGAGATGATTAAGGCAGGGTGACCCAC
This sequence comes from Sapria himalayana, assembly GCA_029783825.1. NCBI lineage: Eukaryota > Viridiplantae > Streptophyta > Magnoliopsida > Malpighiales > Rafflesiaceae > Sapria > Sapria himalayana. Next base: position 363,054 of record JAREIK010002957.1, read on the forward strand.
TTTCTCCCAAGCTCTTTAATATCAACTTAGAGCTCCTAACTGTGAATATAAAAAATAAAATGATCACAAGAAGTATAGGTCAGTTCAGTCATCCTATTAATACACCTTTAGTGGGATGCTTGGCTTACGCCGATGATGTGATTATTTTCACAAATGGAAACTCTAGATCTCTACATAATCTCATGGAATTGCTAAAAAACTTAGAAGAAGAAACGGGTTAGAAAATTAACAACAAAAAATGCCAATTTATGATTGCCAAAAAAGCTCCAAAAAGTCTAGGGCATAAAATTAATAAAATAACAGGCTTATCACAGATAAAAGGTGCACTTCAATATCTTGGATGCCCAATATACAAAGGAAAATTAAAATCAATATACCTAGATTTCCTACTTGAGAAAATTAAAAATAAAATAGCTGGATGGAAAGTGGAAACACTTTTAATGAGTCGTAGAATTTCTTTTATCACACATGTATTACAAAGCGTAGTCATGCAGAATTTGATGATTACTCACCTCCCAGTGTCGGATAAAAAAAGATTAGAGAAGAAATTGGCCCATTTCTTATGGGGTTCAAAAAGTGGCAAAAGAAAGTTACATTGGAAAAAATGGAAAGACCTTTGCTACCCCTTACAGGAAATAGGTCTCGGATTTACTGATTTAAATGAGCTAGCTAAAGCATGGGCGTGCAAAAGATGGTGGAAAATTAAAGAAAATAATAATCTATGGGTGGAATTTATGAGAGCTAAATATTGCATAGAGGATGATATATATAGGATCAGAAATAAGAGCAAAGCATCACAAATTTGGATTCATATGCTCAAACAAAGGGAATTAGTGGAAAAACACTCCAAACTCACTAAAAATGGTTGGAAATGGACTTTGAGTGCAGATGGAGCATTTTCACTTAAAACCATAAAAGAAAAAGTCAGAAGTAGAAAGGAAATCCAACCTTTATTTAAATGGATATGGGATAATGATAATAGTCAAAAAATAAAAACTAATGCATGGAATGTTCTCCCAAATATTATTCCTATAAATGAAAACATAAAAACAAATGGCATACAAATTGCCTCGAGATGTGAACGCTGTTTGCAAAAACTAGAATTGCTTGATCATCTGTTTTTTCAAGGGAAGGTAGCCATGGAAATATGGAGAAGACTAGAATCAGAAATGAGATTAAAACATGCATGTATCCCTCTTAGAAATAGATTAATTAAATGGAGTAATGCGCGCTTTCAACATAGCTCACAGAAATGGCTTAAAAATAACATCCCTCACATTGCTATCTGGTGTATATGGAAAGCTAGGAATAATAGTAGATATGAAGGACACAGAATGGAACCTGAAAATATATGGAAAGTAATAAAGACTAAAATAAAATCCACCTCGGAATCCTCCTTACTTGCACTTCAAATCCCTCTCCTAGATTCCCACACTCTAGAATTCTGGAATCTCACGGTGTCCAAAATAAAACCACTAAAAATCATAATAGTTAAATGGGTTAAACCATAAAAAGATAGATTAGCTCTAAATACCTATGGTAGATTTGACAGGAACATATGACTAGCTGGTGGAGGAGGCGCCTTAAGGGACTCTGGTGGTCACTTAATATTTGCCTTCTCAGGTCACAATAATGCGTCATCTGCCCTCCACGCAGAAATATTAGCATTAAGGAATGGACTTAGAATATGTTACTCTAAAGAGCTAACAAATATAGATATAAAAATAGACTCTAAAATATTGGTGGACTTAGTGAATAACAAAAGTAGCCTGTGGAAAGTGGAAGAAGAGTTAGAGGAAATTAATAAATTGATAATATTCTTAAATGCATCACCCATGCACATATATAGGGAAACAAATGCCTTAGCAGATAAATTAGCAAAAGAAAAAAAATTTAAAGAGCCCCATGTATATGACGAAGTCTCTCTTCCAAAGAGACTTAAAGGTATTATAAAAGTAGATAAAAAAGAATTCTCATACATCCGAATAACCAAAAATCATAAGATTTCAACATCACTATGATTTTTCAAGTTCTTTTTTCTTATAGCTGCACAGGGCAGCTGTTAGATTCGCTCAAGTCTTCCTGGTCCTGAAGGAAGACTTTGCATAATTGAATAATTACCTGCTCAAGTCATTGTTTTTTTTTATATTCTTATTGTTCAGAATTTCACTGTAGAAAGTAGATGCGGATATGGATATTTTGTTTTTTCTTAGCTGCAAGGTCACCTAAAACAGGAAGATAGGTCATGAGCACAAGTCTCTCCTGTTTTTAGTTCATAAACTTATTTGAACTCTGTTTTGATGTGGTCATGTTAAATGCTTTAAGGTTAGGAGTGGTTGGTGTTATAAGTTACTGCAGTTTGTGTTATAATGTTAAGGTATTTTAAAAGTCCACAAAAGTAGGCTAGGTTGGGTATAATATAGACAGCTGCTGTCCACAAGTGGGTGCAACAAAAAGTTGTGATGGAGTTGCTGAAAATAGAAACTTGCTGGTTTGAGGAGCAGAACGGAGAGATGGAAAACCAGCAGAATGCTGGTGGCTGGATTTTTTTTGTGTTTGTGGCATGCATGAAGGTGACAGGTACAAGGGTGGACTCCTAGTGCTATCACCACGCTTAACATAGACTTGCTGCAAAATCAAAATTCGGCAGCTCCTGTTTACATAAAACTGTTAGACAAAGTTAAAGTCACAAGAAGAGAAAGTTAGCTGGTTGGAAGAAAGTGATTGAAGGAAAAAGAATGATATTTCAACAAGCAACAAAGTGCAGTTTAATACAATGCTGAAAATTACTAAAGAAGCTCAAAATCGTTCTCTAGGGGGTTCAGAATCAGCATAGGGATTAGAATTAGCATAAAGATTCAAAATCGTACTCTTAGGAAAACTAGTTTTTGTTTGTTTATGTTTTATTACATTTACAATAACTAATGATTAGTGTAGGTGGAAAGGGTGTAAAAGACAACGGGTAGCAAGCATGTAGGTTGTAAAAATGGTATTCATTCGCCAAAAGAGAGGGTTATAATTAATAAATACTGTTTTTTTTTAAAAAGAAGAATAATAATAATAAGAATATGAAGAATAAGAAGAATATGAAGAATATGAAAAATATGAAAAATTAGAAGAATAAGATGAACAAGAAGAATAAGATGAATAAGAAGAATAAGAGGAACAAGACAAATATGAAGAATAAGAACAATAAGAAGAATAAAAAGAAAAAGAAGAATAAGAATAAGATAAAAAAGCAGAAAAAGAAGAATAAGAAAAATAAAATGAATAAAATGGATAAGAACAAAAAGACGAATAGTAAGAATTATAAAAATAAATAAAAAGAAAAAGAAAAAAAAGAAGAATAAGAATAATAAGAAGAATCAGAAGAATACGAAGAATAAAAAATAATAAGAATAAGAAAAATAAGAAGAATAAAATGAAGAAGAAAAATAAGAAGAATATGAAAAATAAGAAAAATAAGAAGAATAACAAGAATAATAAAAATAAGAAGAATAAAAAGAATAAGAATAATAAGAAGAATAAGAATAATAAAAAGAATAAGAAGTAAAAGAAGAAAAAGAAGAAAAAAGAAGAAAGAAGAAAAAGAAGAAAATTGAGATTAATTAGAATATGAAAAATAAGAATAATATAGAGAAAAAAAAATAAGTAGAATAAAAAAAAATAAAAAGAATAATAAGAATAAGAAGCATAAAAATAATAACAAGAATAAGAAGAATTATAAGAATTATAAGAATAAGGAGAATAAGAATAATAATAAGAATAAGAAGAATAAGTAGAATAAGAAGAATAAGAAGAAAAAGAAGAAGAAAAAGAATTAGAAGAATAAGAAGAAGAAGAAGAAGAAGAAGAATAATAATAATAATAATAATAATAATTAGAAAAAGAAAAAAAGAAGAATAAGAAGAATATGAAGAATATGAAGAATAAAAAAGAATACGAAGAATTAGAGGAATAAAAAGAATTTGATGAACAAGAAGAATAAAATGAAAAAAAGAATAAGAGGAATAAGAAAAATAAAAAGAATAAGAAGAATAAAAAGAATAAGAAGAAAATGAAGAATAAGATAAAAAAGCATAATAAGAAGTATAAAAAGAATAAAAAGAATAAAAAGAATAAAAAAATAAGATGGATAAGAAGAATAAGAAAAATAAGTTAAATAGTAAGAATTATTAAAATAAAATAAAAAGAAGAATAAGAAGAATAAAAAGAATAAAAAGAATAAGAATAATAAGAAGAATAAGAAGAATACGAAGAATAATATATAATAAGAATAAGAAGAATAAAATGAATAAGAAAAATAGGAAGAATAAGAAGAATAAGAAAAATAGGAAGAATAAGAAAAATAAAAAGAATAAGAAGAAGAATAATAATAATAAGAATAAAAAGAATAGGAAGAATAAGAAAAATAAAAAGAATAAGAATAAGAGGAATAATAATAAGAATAAAAAGAATAAGAAGAATAATAAAAATACGAAGAAAAAAAAGAATAAAAAGATTAAGAAGAATAAAAAGAATAAGTACAATAAAAAAAGAAAAAAAAGTTAAGCTTGTTTTCAAAAAATGCTCTCAACTTTCTAGAGAGAGAAAGTCAATTCTCTAGAGAGATAAAGTCCATTTTCATGTATTTTCAAGCTTGTTTTCAATCTTTAATGGAGTATAACAGCTTCTTGTCTAAGAAGAAGTCGTTTGCATCTGTTCTCAAAGATCCCGTGCCTAATTTACCCATGCTCGGGAAGAAAAATGAATATCCGGCAGTTATTTTTTCTAAGGCAGAGCTTCAAAGAATGGAGGAACCATTCAAGCTCAGCCAAGTGGGCAAGTTCTCTAATGGAAGGCCACGGTCAGCTGACATACGAGCATTTCTTAATACGCTTAAACTCAGTGGCAATGTCAAGACAGGAGACTTCTACTCGAGACACGTCTTCCTGCAATTTATGGAGGAAGAAGATATAACAGGATGTGGTTGCGTGGTCAATGGGTTGTCTCTGGATATCCCATGCGCCTGCTAAAGTGGACAATTCAATTCTCTCCAATGGAGGAAGCTCCGATAGCCCCGGTATGTCATTCTCTCCCTAATCTTCCATTACCATTTTTTAACAAAACCTCATTCTACTCCGTCGTGACGTGTATCGGGAAACCTATGCTCATGGACAAAGCTATTGCTTCGATGACACGACCTCACGGAGCAAGGATTTGTATTGAGACTAATCTCGAAATCCAGCACCCACAGAAAGTGTGGGTTGGTACTGAGGATGGATATGGTTTTTGGCAGCAGATTGTCCTCGAGGAGGCTCCTAGTTTCTGTAAAAATTGTAGGAGGCTCGGGCATGAGATGGATAGCTGGATTGAGAATGATGTTTTGGACTTTTCCGAAACAGAAGTTGATTAAAAAAATGATCTTAGATTGAACACAGCAAATCTAAGATGAATGAGGGTGCAAGCAGGGGGATTAAAAAATGGCATTCTTACTAAAGGGAGGAGGCAATGGAGGAGGTTAAGATTATGGCCCTTAAATTGGGCAGTACTCGTCTTAACAAATATCATGTAAGTGGCTCGAGTTCTATAAAATCATCTAGAAATAGGAAGAAATATTTAAATATGAAGTATGATTCTAAATGTACAACTAGGGCACATGCAAGATCAGCCAATAATGGATAGTTGTATTTACTAGAATATACGAGGGGTGGCGAATAAACCCTCTATAAATAGAATCAAGAAACTAATAAAAATTTACAAAGCTAAAATTGTCATTTTATCAGAACCAATGGTAGAGATTAAAGAATTAGATAACTATAAAAAAATAATGGGCTTTGATAATGCTACGGCTAATATTAATGGGAAAATTTGGGTTATGTGGAATGGGTCTCTGGGAATGGTAGTATTGAAATCTACAAAGCAGCTTTTACACTTTAAAGTAGGTGACTCAGAGACTCTCTTTACTGCTGTATATGCGAAAAACACCAAAGAAAGGAGAAAGCCATTATGGCAGAAGATGGCTGAGATAGTTAGAGTAGATCTTCCATGGATCATTGGAGGAGATTTTAATATAATTAGATACCCGAGAGAGAAGTTAGGAAAAAGACGGCCGGATGCAGAAGCCATGGCACATTTCAATGAAGCTATTGCTAACTCGAATCTCTTGGAAGTGAATTTTCTGGGCACCAATTTTACTTGGTGTAATAATTGGAAGAAGCGGGGAGCAATTTGGGCCAGGTTAGATAGAGTTCTCTATAATGCGAAATGTCTGGATATACACGGCTGTATGTCGCTGAGGAACTTAAACAGAACATGCTCGGATCATAGCCCGATGTTACTATCTTTACGGAAACGCCAATTAGCAACTAAAAGTTTCAACTTTCAAAACATGTGGAGCCTGCATCCCGACTTCGAGAAGATAGTAGAGCTATCATGGTCAGAACCTTCTGCTGGTAACCCTTTGCAGGTGTTAGCTACAAAGATGCGTAGATTGAGATTTAGGCTAGTCAACTGGAATAAAGAAATATTTGGTAACATAGATGAAAACATTATTCAAGCGGAGGAAGAGGTTGTAGTTAAAGAAAAAGAGTACGAAATTAATCAGTGTATTGAAAATAGGCAAGAGCTCAACAAAGCTAAGGCTGCTTTAAGGCTGCTTTAAGGCTCAAATTACATATGAAGTTTTTAGGAAACAAAGATCGAAAATTAAATGGTTAAAAGAGGAGATAACAATACCAAGTTTTTTCACTCTATGGCCAAAATTAAATCTCTAAAAAAGCGCATATCATGTATCAAAAACTCTGAAGGACGTTGGATAATAGATGGAGCAGAGATCAAAAGCCACCTAGAAGAATACTTTAAAAAGCATCTAACTAGCAAAGTAAATCATAATGGTCAACTGTTATTGCAAGTAATAAAATGTCAGATAACGTCGGAAGAAAATGAGAGGTTAGAGGAATTTCCGAAAGAGGAAGAAGTTAGAAATGCTGTATTTAGCATAAATAAGGATAGTGCAGCTGGACCAGATGGATGGAACAGTGCCTTTTTCCAGTTATCTTGGAATATCATTAAGAAGGATCTCCACCTTGCGATCTCATATATCTTCGCAGGAGCAGAAATATCCAAATCTTGGGCCCGCTCTTTTATTGTATTAATTCCTAAGATTAAGAATCTACAAAAATGTGAGGATTTTAGACCAATTAGCTTGTGTAATGTGGTTTATAAAATCTTAGCTAAATTTTTGCAAAACAGGTTAAGTAACATATTCGCTGGCATTATCTCTCCTGAGCAATCATGATTTGTTAAAAATAGAATAATGATGGAGAATATAAGCTTAGCATCCGAACTGATGAGAGACATTGGTATTAAAACTAGAGGCCATAATGTAGCAATTAAATTAGATCTCTCAAAGGCCTTCGATAGGGTGGAATGGTCTACTCTGTGTTTTGTCATGAGAAGAATGGGCCTGTGTTTTAGATGTATTTCAAGTGTGTGGGTAAGAGTTATAATAAATGGTCATAAAGGTGATGAGTTTAAGCTAGTAAGAGGGTTAAGGCAAGGGGATCCTGTGTCACCTTATCTTTTCAATGTTTACTTGGAATTACTACTCTTAAACCTTAAACTGAAAATGCAAGAAGGGAATATCTTGACATATAGGCAGCCAAGAGGGACTCCTTTAGTGAGTTGCCTAGCATATGCAGATGACGTTATTATTTTTACTAATGCTAGCACTAAGTCTTTATTTAACTTGATGGAATTAATGCAGATATTAGAGGAGGAGATGGGCATCGTATGAATAAAAAGAAATGCCATTTTATTATGTCTTCTAAAACACCAGAGAAAGTGGTACAACGAGTTAAAGAGATGACCAGTTTTACCCAAAAAAAAGGCGCATTGATGTATTTGGGTTGCCCAATACATGAAGGCAGACTAAAAGAAGAATATCTTAATTTCCTTCTAGAAAAAATCAGAGGTACGATTGCAGGTTGGAAGGAGGAAATGTTAAGTTTTGGCGGAAGAGTCACTCTCATTTCTCACATTTTACAGGGATCACTATCTCATATTCTATCGATAATCCAGCCCCCAAAAATAGTGTTCAAGAAATTGGAGAAAGAAATGGCTAATTTCTTATGGGGTAAACGGAAAGGTAAAGCTAAGTTACACTAGATAAAATGGGATTCACTATACAACCAAAAGAGAAGGCGGGCCTGGGTTTCACAAGTTTTGAGGTGGAGTCTGGAGCATGGGCTTGTAAAGGCTGGTGGAAACTAAAAGAAAATGATAGTCTTTGGGCAAGATTTATGAGGGCAAAGAATATATGGGGAAAAGAAAAGAATAACAAAAAATCTTCAAGGACATGGAAGATGTTATTAAAACAAAAAAACCTAGTTGAATCCCACACTAAATTAAACAAGAGTAGGTGGTAGTGGACTCTTGATCCACAAGGAGTTTTCACCTTGAAATCTGCAAAAGTACAGCTTAGAATTAAAAGGATGAGGTCACCATTGTTTAAATGGATCTGGGAAAATAACTCCCCTCAGAAAATGAAAATTTTGCTGTGGAAAACCCTTCTAGAATTATCCCAGTAGATAATAACTTACAAAGGAAGGGCGTTAGAATTGCTTCCAGGTGCGAATGCTACCTCTCAGAAATTGAAAGTATAGATCATTTGTTCTCTACTGGTAGGATAGCAAATGAAGTCTGGAGCAAAATAAAAATGGTTCAAGTAAAACAAGAAAAAGGTTTTAAAGATAGATTATTGTGCTGGCTTGGAGCTGGATCAGGTAATAAAGTTCAATATTGGCTTACGAAAAATATCCCTTTGGTAGTTGTTTGGTGTATCTGGAAGGCTAGAAATAAGAGCAGATTTGATAACATTCGAATGAACTCGAATGATATATTAAAGGATATTAAAAAAGAAATCTCTTGTATCTCGGAGGCTAGCCCTATTAAAATAAGGAAAGTTAAGTCAGAAATTGAATTAATAGACTATTGCTGCTTATCATATGAAAATAGAAGGGGGCTAAGGGTTAAGAGTATTAAGTGGGAGAAACCGCCTAAAGGTAAAATGTCACTCAATACAGATGGCAGCTTTAACAGAGACATGGGGGCAGGAGGAGGAGGTGTTATAAGGGATTCACAAGGAAAGGTTTTAAAAGCTTTTAAGATTAACCTAAAGTGTATCTCAATATTATATTCTGAGATTCAAGCTCTTCTTAAAGGTTTACAATTCTGTAGTGAGCTCAACCTTAGGGAATTTCAAATTCAAGTTGACTCAAAGTTATTAGTGGACATTGTTCATAAAAAGTTCAACCTCTGGCAATACGAAGATGACATAGAGTTAATAAATAATTATATAGAAGAAGGGAATGCGTCCATTGAGCACATTTACAGAGAGGCTAATTCCCTAGCGGATAGGTTGGCTAAAGAAGGTGCATATATAGGAGATGAGGTGTTTGACATAAGCAATCTCCCAAATAAATTTAGAGGCCTTGCAAGGCTAGATGAACTGGGGACTCCATATATTATGATTGAGAAATAATAAGTAATTTAAAATTCTGGTCTCTATATAGTTAACTAGTTAGAATTGGCTTTTACAGATTTGGCTTGGCATAACTCTGAAAAGGCTGATGAGGTGTTTTACAAATTTGGCCTGACATAAAGGTTATTCTTTAACAAGTACAGCATTTATCCTAGTGGAGTAATAGGTTAAACATTAACTCTGAAAAGACTTGGATTTTACAGAAATATATATCTGTATTTACAGATTTGTTTACATAATCTATAGCATATTGCTTTTACAGATTTATACTTTATATATATTTGGAAAGTCTATTATTTTGCAGATTTTTTTCACAGGAGATTGGAGGATAGGCAAATCTGTGTATACAAGCTAGGCTGAAAAGCTTGGTTTTTTTTCCATCTTGACTAACCATTTTGCAGATATGAAGCGGTGGAAAAGGATTTAAAGGGGGAAGATGTTGATATAGTCTTTGTAGATATGAAGATGTTGACTAACCATAATCTGTAACCTGTATACAGGCAATTTTGTTAAGGGTCTATCGCCATTTATGATGTCTGTAACTTGTCTATGCTGTGCGTCTGTAATGCTTATGTTGTTTGTATCTGTGTGTATTAATTTGGGTCAATTTGATGTGAAATGACTGCTTGCCGAGCAATCATGTAAATAGCCTATAAGGTGTTTGTAAAAAAGTCAGGCAAGCAGTGGTCTGAGTCTGCAACAAGTGTATGGGGGTGTTTGGTCGGTCGGTTGTTTGGAGTCTGCTCATCTTTGGGATTGGTTCAAGCCTCTTCACTATGCTGCGGAGGGAGGAAGATCAAAGGAAAATGAAGGAACTCTATGAGAAGAACAAGATGAGGAGAGCGGGAAAAGAGCCAAGAAGTTGCAAAATGAAGGGATAAGAAAATTTCCAAAGGGTTAGCAGAAAATCAGATTCAAAATCCAACATTACACATACGATTATTAGGGAATGATATATTCGAATATTAATATAGGCTAGAACTTGTCTTGTTTTTTATTTTAAGAACTGAGTGTAAAAGGAGAAAGGGTAGTCCTTAGTTTGTAAAAACGGTATTGCTCCGCCAAAAGAGAGGGTTATAATAATAAAACAAAAATTTATAAAAAAAAATACAATAAGAAGAATAAAAAGATTAATTAGAATAATAAAAATGAGATTAATTAGAATAAGAAAAATAAGAAGAATAAAAAAATTAAAAGAATAATAAGAATAAAAAGAATAAAAAGAAGAAAAAGAATAAGAATAATAAGAAGAATATGAAGAATAAGTAGAATAACTATTATAAGAAGAATAAGAAGTATATGAAGAATAAAAAAAGAAAAAAAAAAGAATAAGAAGAAAAAAAAGAATAATAAGAATAAGAAGAATAAGAAGAATAAGAAAAATAAGAATAATAAGAAAAATAAGAATAATAAGAAGAATAAGAAGAATAAGAAGAATGAGAAGAATATGAAGAATATAAAGAATATAAAGAATAAGAAGAATAAAAGAATACTAATAATAAGAAAAAGAAATACAAAGAATAGGAAGAATAGGAAGAATAGGAAGAATAGTAGAATAGGAAGAATAGGAAGAATAGGAAGAATAGGAAGAATAGGAAGAATTGGAAGAATTAGAAGAATAAAAAAAATACAAAGAATAAGAAAAATACGAAGAATAAGAAGAATAAGAAGTATAAGAAAAATATTAAGTATAAAAAGTATAAGAAGGATAAGAAGTATAAGACGAATAAGAGGAATACTAAAAAAAGAGGAAAAAAAAGAAAAAGTGGAAAAAGAAGAAAAAGAAGAATAAGAGCAAAAGGAGGAAAGGGAGGAAAGAGAGGAAAGGAAGGAAATGGAGGAAAGAGCGGAAAGGGAGGAAATGGAGGAAATGGAGGAAAGGGAGGAAAGGGAGGAAATGGAGGAAAGGGAGGAAAGGGTGGAAAGAGAGGAAAGAAAGGAAAGGTAGGAAATGAAGGAAATTGAGGAAAGGTAAGAAATGAAGGAAAGGAAGGAAAGGTAGGAAATGAAGGAAAGGGATGAAAGGTAGGAAATGAAGGAAAGGGATGAAAGGTAGGAAATGGAGGAAAGGGAGGAAAGGGAAGAAAGGGAGGAAAGAGAGGAAAGGGAAGAGAGGGAGGAAAGGGAGGAAAGAGGAGAGGGAGGAAAGGGAGAACAAGGAAAAGAAGGAAAAGAAGGAAAAAAGGAGAATGAGGAGAAGGAGGAGAAGGAGGAGAAGGAGGATAAGGAGGAGGAGAGGAGGGAGGAGGAAGGAGAGAGGAGAGAGGAAGGAGGAGAAGGAGGAGAAGGAGGAGAAGGAGGAGAAGGAGTAGAAGGAGGAGAAGGAGGAGAAGGAGTAGAAGGAGGAGAAGGAGGAGAAGGAGGAGAAGGAGGAGAAGGAGTAGAAGGAGGAGAAGGAGGAGAAGGAGTAGAAGGAGGAGAAGGAGGAGAAGGAGGAGAAGGAGGAGAAGGAGGAGAAGGAGGAGAATGAGGAAAAGGAGGAGAAGGAGGAGAAGGAGGAGAAGGAGCAGAAGGAGGAGAAGGAGTAGAAGGAGTAGAAGGAGGAGAAGGAGGAGAAGAAGGAGAAGGAGGAGAAGGAGAAGAATCAGTAGAAGGAGAAGGAGTAGAAGGAGGAGAAGGAGTAGAAGGAGAAGAAGGAGAAGAAGGAGAAGAAGGAGAAGAATGATAAGAAGGATAAGAGGAAAGAAGGAATAGAAGAAAAAGAATAAGGAAGAAAAACAAGAAAAAGAAGTAAGAAGAAAAAGAAGAAAGAAGAAAAAGAAGAAAGAAGAAAAGAAAGAAAAGGAAGAAAAATAAGAAAAGTAATAAAATGAAGAAAATGAAGAAAAATAAGAAAAAGAAGAAAAAGAAGAAAAAGAAGAAAAAGAATAAAAAAAAGAAAAAGAATAAAATTAAAAAAAGGAAGAAAAAAAAAGAAAAGGAAGATAAAGAAGAAAATGAATAATAAAAAAAATAAGAAGAATAAGAATAAAAAATAAGACAGAAGAATAAGAATAATAAGAAAAAGAATAAATAGAAAAATAAGAAGAATAAGAAAAATAATAACAATAAGAAGAATTCTAAGAATTATAAAAATCAAATAGTAAGAAAAAGAAAAATAAGAAAAAAAAGAAAAATAATAAGAATAAGAAGAAATAGAAGAATCTGAATAATCAGAATAATCAGAAGAATCAGAAGAATCAAAGAATCAGAAGAATATGAAGAATAAGAAGAATTAGAATAAAAAAAATAATATGAATAAGAAGAATAAGATAAATAAAAATAATATGAAGAATAAGAAGAATAATAAAAAGGAACAATAAGAAGAATAAAAAGAATAAAAATATATGAAGAATATGAAGAATAATATAAATAAAAAGAATATAAATACATGAAGAATAATATAAATAAAAAGAATAAAAATATATGAATAATATGGAGAATAAGTATAATAAGAAGAGTAAAAATAATATGAAGAATAAGAAGAATAAAAAAGAATAAGAATAATAAGAATAATATGAAGAATAAGAAAAATATAAAGAATATGAAGAATAAGAAAAATATAAAGAATATGAAGAATAAGAAAAATAAGAAGAATAAGTACAATTAGAAGAATAAGAAGAATAAGAAGATTAAGGAGAAAAAGAAAAATAACAAAATGAATAATTGGAAGAATAAGAAGAATAAGAAAAATAACTAGAATTAAAAGAATAAGAAGAATTAGAATGATAAGAAGGTTTCGAAGAATAATAAGAATAACAAGAATATGAATAATTAGAATAATAAGAAGAATATAAAGAATACAAAGAATAAGAAGAATAAGAAGAATAAAAAAATAAAAAGAATATAAAGAATATGAAGAATAAGAAGTATAAAAAAATAAAAAAAAATAAGAATTATAAAAAGAATAACAAGAATAATTAAAATTAAAAGAATAAGAAATATTTAGAAGAAATAGAAAAATAAGAAAGTTAAGAATAATAACAAGAATAAGAAGAATAAGAATAATAAGAAAATACGAAGAATATAAGAATATGAAGAATAGGAAGAAGAAGAATAATAATAAGAAAATAAAGAAGAATAATAATAAGAATAATAAGAAAAATAAAAAGAATTAGAAGAATAAAAAAAATAAGAATAAGAATAAAAATGAGAATGCAAAGAATAATATGAATAAGGAGAATAAGAAGATTAAAAAGATTAAGTATAATTAGAAGAATAACAAGAAAAAGAAGAAGAATAATAATAATAATAATAATAATAATAATAATAATAAATAAATAAGAATAAGAAGAATAAGAAAAATTGGAAGATGAAAAATAATAAGAAGAATAAGAAGAAAAAGAAAAATAAAAAGAATAAGAAGAATCAGAAAAATTAGAAGAATAAAAAAAAACAATAATAAGAAGAAAAAGATGAATAAAATGAATAATAAGAATAATAATAATAACAATAATAACAAGAATAAGATGAATAAGAATAAGAAAGATAAGAAGAATAGAAGAATAAGAAAAATAAAAAGAATAACAACAATAAGAAGAATAAGAATAATAAGAATAAAAAGATGAATAAAAAGAATAAAAAGAATATAAAAGAAAGAAAAATAAGAAGGTTAAGAAGAATAAGAAGAATAAAAAAAATAAAAAGAATAAAAAGAATAAGAAGAAAAAGAAATAGTAAGTAGAATAAATAGAGTAAGAATAAATAAAAAGAATAACAAGAATAAGAATAATAAAAATAGAAGAATGATAAAATAAAAAATAAGATTAATAAGTAGAATAAAAAGGTTAAAAAAAGTGTAGAAGAAGAAAAAGTAAAATAAAAAGAATGAGAAGAAAAAGAAGAAAAAATAAGAAATTGAAGAAATAGAAGAAATAGAAGAAATAAAAGAATAAAAAATAAGAAGAATAAGAAGAATAAAATGAATACCAAAATTAAAATAAATAAGATGAATTAGAAGAATAAAAAGAATAATGAAAATTAGAAAAAAGAAGAATAAGAAGAATAAAAAAATAAGAAATATAAGAAGAATAAGAAGAATAATAAGAATAGTAAGAATAAGAATAATAAGAATAATAAGAAGTATAAGAAAAATAAGATGAATTAGAAGAAAAAGAAGAATAATAAGAATAATAGGAATACGAAGAATAAGAAGGATAGGAAGAAGAAGAATAATAATAAGAAAAATAAAAAGAATTAGAAGAATTATAAGAATAAGAATAATAAGAAGAAAAAGAAGAAAAAGAATAATAATAAGAATAATATGATTAAGATGAATAATAAAAATAAGAAGATTAGGAAGATTAAAAAGATTACGAATAATAAGAAAAAAAAAAGAATAAGAAGAATAATAAGAATAAGAAGAATATGAAGGATGTGAAGAATAAGAAGAATAATAAGGATAAAAAGAATAAGAAGAATAAAAATAATAGGAAGAAAAATAATAAAAAAGAATAAGAAAAATAAGAAGAATATAAAAATAAGAACAATAAGAAGGTTAGAAGAATAAGAAGTATAAGAACAATAAGATGAATAAATAGAATAAAAAGAATATGAATAAAAGAAAAATAAGAAGGTTAAGAAGAATAAGAAGAATAAAAAGAATAAAAAGTATAATTTGAAAAAAAATAAAAATAGTAAGTAGAATAAATAGAATAAGAATAAATAAAAAGAATAACAAGAATAAGAATAATAAAAATAGAAGAATTAAAAAATAAAAAATAATATTAATAAGTAGAATAAAAAGGTCAAAAATAAAGTGTATAAGAAGAAAAAGTAAAATAAGAAATATGAGAAGAAAAGGAAGAAAAGGAAGAAAAAGAAGAAATAGAAAAAATAAAAGAATAATAAATAATAAGAATAAGAAGATTAAGAAGAATAAAATGAAAAACAAAATTAAAATAAATAAGAAGAATTAGAAGAATAAAAAGAATAAGAAGAATTATAAAAATTAGAAAAACGAAGAATAAGAAGAATAAGAAGATAAGAAGAATAAGAAGAATAATAAGAATATGAATAATAATAATAAGTATAAGAAAAATAAGATGAATTAGTAAAATAAGAAGAATAAAAAGAATAAGAAGAATAAGAAGAATAATAAGAATATGAAGAATATGAAGAATATGAAGAATAAGAAGAATATAAAGAATACGGAGAATAATAAGAATAAGAAGAAAAAATGTCATAATAAAAATAATATAAAGAAGATGAATAATAAGAATAAAAATAATAAGAAAAAAAAGAATAATAAGAATAATAAGAATAAGAAGAATATAAAGAATATGAAGAATAAGAATGATAAAAAGAATAAGAATAATAATAAGAATAAGAAGAATAATAAAAAAAGATTAAGAAAAATAAGAAGAATATAAAAATAAGAACAATAAGAAGGTTAAAAAGAATGAGAAGAATACGAAGAATAAGAAGAAAAAGAATAAAAAAAGAATAAAATGAATAAATAGAATAAATATGATAATAATAAATAAAAAGATAGAGAAGAATAAAAAGAATAAGAATAATAAGAATAATAAGAAGAATGAGAAGAATAAGATAAATAAGATAAATAAGTAGAATAATAAGGAGCCGCTAGCTCTCAAGCTTCAAGCTCGTAGAAAGAGAAAATCCCAATTTCTAGAGAGAGAATCTCACCATTGTTGCTCAAATCAAGCTCTTCTCAAGCTAAAAATGGAGCAAAAAGACTTATTACTAAACAATAAGTCGTTTGCATCGATATTAAGAGAGCCTGCGCCTCCCTCATGTTGCTTCGGAAACAAACTCTGGAGTCCCATGATTGTTTTTTCAACAGAAGAGATGCGCAAGTTCATGGAGCCCTTTGAATATATGCTTATTGGTAGGTTTTCTCATGGAAGGCCTCGCCCTAAGGAAATACAACAGTTTATCTCCTCGTTAAAGCTTACGGAAAGGGTGAAGCTAGCTGACTACGACGTGAAGCACATCTTCCTGCAGTGTTTTATGTTTGAGGACTCCTACCGCTTATGGCATAAAGGTCTATGGCAAGTTAACGGCTTCCCCATGCACATTTTGAGGTGGACGAAGGAGTTCAGTCCACTGGAGGAGGCGCCTTTAGCCCCGATATGGTTTTCCTTACCGAATCTCCCATTATATTTGTTTAACTCACAATCTCTCTACACAATTTCATCTTGTTTGGGTAAACCTGTAATTCATGATGAAGCTACTGTTTCTATGGCAAGGCCAAGCAAGGCTTGCGTGTGTGTAGAGTGTAACCTACTCACTCAGCCACCTAATATGATCTGGATTGGTAATGGAGAGGATGAGCAGAATAATGGGTTTTGGCAACCTGTTATTCCCGAAAATCTACCTACTTATTGCATAAAATGTAAGAGACTTGGGCATGAATCGAGGGTGTGTAAGATGGGTACAGGACAATCAGAAAATGTGCAAGGGTTAGAAGGTAGAAAAAGAATGGTAGAAAGATGGATTAGGAAGGAGGGAGGGGCTGGAGAGAAACCTGTAATTGAGGTAGGTTTAATGGAAGAAGAAGAGGGGTATATGAGAGAGAAAGTGAGTAAGTTATTAGGAGAGGGAGAGGCTAGTAACAGAATAAATCATGACAGAAGCATGGAGGAAGGAGATAAGCTAGGGGAGGAAGAAAAATGGGAAGAGGTAAAGGGTAGAAAGAAGTGGAACAAGAAAATTAAAACTAGAATAATTTTAAAAGAAAAGCTGGAGGACTATAACTGGATAGAGGATGACCTCTTGAAATTCCCAGAGGAAGATGCAGAGGTGTTTAGTTGTCCTTCAATAGGTAGAGAAGAAACGGATCATGCATTTTATATAGAAAATGGGAAGGATGATTTGGATATTTATGAGGAAGATTGGACAAAGTTCACTAGAACTCAAGCAAAGGAAGCCATAAAAATAATGGCATTGCAGCTTGGGTGGCAGGATAAATATTATGAAAAAATACAAGTAAACTCGAATGCAATTAAGACCCCAAGAAATAGGAGAAAATATTTAAACATAAAATATGAGACTAAGTGTATAACTAGATCCCAAACTAAGCTAGGAATTAATGGATAGATGCCTTTATTGGAACATCAGAGGGGTTGCTAATAATCCCTCGATAAATAGGTTAAAACAATTAATTAATATCCATAGAATTTCTCTTGTATTCATTGCGGAGCCTATGATCCAGAAGGATCAATTAATCAACTACAGCCAAAAACTAGGGTTTAACAATGCATATGCTAATACAAATAGTAAACTCTGGATAATGTGGCATAATTATTTGGACATTGAAATCTTAAAAGATATAGAACACGCAGTACATTTTAAAATAAATAAAGAAACAGATGAAATAATATCGGTTGTATATGCTAAAAATGATAAAAAATCAAGGTTAGCAATGTGGGAGGAAATGCAGAATATCGCAACTAGGAATGCACCCTGGATTATAGAAGGTGATTTCAATATAATCAGGAGCAATCAAGAAAAGAAAGGAGGTAAAACCCCGAATCCAATAGCAATGACACAATTTAATGAGGCGATTTCAAGCTCGAAATTAATGGAAATAGATTTCACAGGTTCAAGTTACACTTTGTGTAATAACCGGAGTAAAAGAAGCACAATTTGGGCCAGACTGGACAGAGTACTGTGTAATGCTAAGTGGGTAGCTTTGCATGGGGTTACAGGGCTAAGACATCTAAATAGAACATGTTCAGATCATTTCCCATTGCTCATTACAATCTATTAAGGATAATCGAGTCTCAGGTAACTTTAAATTTCAGAATATGTGGGAAAAGCACGCTGGCTTTGAAAAATTGGTAACTGAATCTTGGATGGAGCCAGCAATGGGGAAACCGATGGAGGTATTAATGGTTAAGCTTCATGGATTAAAAAAATGTCTAAAAATATGGAATAAAGAAGTCTTTGGAAATTTAAATCAAATAATAAAGAAAGCAGAGGAAAAAGTAGAAAAACTGGAATTAGAATACAATAATAATAACAAAGAGGTAACGAGACAGGAACTAAATAAGGCTAAAGGGAACTTGAGGCTTAAGTTGCATATGGAGGAAGTATACTGGAAATAGTGTTCAAAAATTAAATGGTTGAAAGATGGAGATAGAAACACTAAATTTTTTCATAACATGTGCAAAATAAAGGCTCAAAAAAATAAAATCAAGGGCCTAAAAACTAAAGAGGGAACATGGGTTGAAGATGGCAAGCAGATAGGAATCCTCTTTGAGGAATTTTTTAAAAGCCATCTATGCAGACAGGCTCCTCAGGTAGGAAACTCATTAATGTATGGGATCAACACAGTCATCTCACTAGAACAAAATCAAATGATGGAGAAGATCCCAGAGGAAGAAGAGATTAAAAATGCAGTGTTTAATCTGGATAAGGATAGTGCAGCAGGGCCAGATGGATGGAATAATTATTTTTTTCAGTTAAACTGGTCCATCGTCAAAAAAGATCTTGTTCCTACAATTGCCAGTTTTTTTGTAGGGGCGGACATTCCTAAGGTATGGGCAAACTCTTTCATAGTGCTAATCTCCAAAAAAGAATCACCACAAAAATGTGAGGATTTTAGGCCTATAAGTTTATGTAATACAATTTATAAGATCCTTGCTAAAATAATTCAAAACAGACTAAGTAATATTTTACCATTTATAATATCACATGAGTAAACAGGGTTTGTTAAGAATAGATTAATGATTGAAAATATTAGATTAGCATCAGAAATGATGAAAGAAATAGCATTTAAAACGAGGGGAAGTAACTTAGTAGTTAAGTTAGATTTATCTAAGGCATTTGATAGAGAAGAATGGCATACACTCTGTTTCGTTATGAGGAAATTTGGCTTCTCTGAAACATGTATTGATTTAATATATAGATGTGTATCAAGCATTTGGGTTAGAATCATTGTAAATGGAATGAAAGGTGAAGAATTCGAACCAAGACGTAGCTTGAGACAGGGGAACCCATTATCACCCTTATTATTTGATATGTACTTAGAATTGTTAATTGTTAATTTAAATAAAAGAATGTCACAGGGCAAAATAATCCCCTTTAGACAGCCAAAAAATACTCCGAGAATAAGTTGTTTAGCTTATGCAGATGATATTATTATTTTCACAAATGCGAATAAAAGTTCAATGAAGAACCTTATGGACCTTCTACAATTATTTGAGAAGGAAACAAGTCAAGCCCTTAATAAAGATAAAAGTCAATTTATGTTAGCAAAAAAATCTTCCGAAAAAGTGGTAAAAAAAAATTAAAAACATAACGGGTTTTAAAAATAAAAAAGATGCTTTAGTATATTTAGGTTGCCCGATATATGAAGGAAGGCTGAGAGAAAATTATCTAACACCTTTACATGATAAAATGAGAAGGAAAATAGCAGGTTGGAAAGTATATCTATTAGGGTTTGGTGGGAGGATTACATTAATCTCACACGTTCTTCAAAGTACACTGGCACATATTATATCAGTCATACACCCACCTAAGAAATTCACAAATAAACTAGAAATGGAAATGGCAAATTTTTTATGGGGTAAAAAAAACGGAAAGTAGAAAATTCACTGGAAAAATTGGAAAGACATCTGTTATCCAAAAGCGGAAGTAGGGTTAGGCATCCTTAATTTACAGGACATGGCGACTGCCTGGGACTGTAAAGGTTGGTGGAGGATAAAAGAAAATGATTCCTTCTGGGCAAAATATATGCGAGCAAAATATCTAGAACAAGAACACAATCGTGTTAAGTAGAAATCAAATAACTGGAAAGCATTGGAAAAACAAAAGGAAATAGTAGATGCTCACTCATTACTGAAAAAATCAGGATGGAAATAGACCCTTAATCCACAAGGTAATTTTATGTTAAAGTCAGCAAAAGAATTGATAAGAAGGAAAAAATCCGTGCAATCTTTATTTAAATGGGCCTAGAAAGCAGGTATTCCACAGAAATTGTGCTCGCTAGCATGGAAAGTTCTGGTAAATGCACTGCCAGTGGATACTAATGTGAAAAGAAAAGGTGTTAAAATGGCCTCCATATGTGAATGTTGCTTTGCAGAAGAAGAATCAATAGATCATCTTCTCTCAAGTGGAAGAATCGCTGCAGCAGTCTGGAGGGAATTAGGAGAACTTATACAAATAAGTAAAAAAGAGGATAGAATAATTGATAGAATTAAGAATTGGGAGAATGAAAACTCTAATAGTCATATCAAAAATTGGCTTACTCAGAATCTACCTCATATATTAATATGGTGCCTATTGAAAGCTCGTAATAAGAGTAAATTTGAGGGTATAAGAATGAATTCAAATGAAATTATAAAAGATATAATTAAAGAAATCAGGAATATATCTAGTATAAACCCTATAAAAGTTGATGGTTTTTGTTTAAATAAGGCAGCTGGAATGTTCTGGGGCCTCGCTATTACAAATACTAAACAGGGATGGGTAAAAAGTATAAGTTGGAATAGGCCTCTGAAAGGTAAAATATCACTAAACACGGATGATAGCTTCAATAGGGACACTGGTATAGCAGGTGGAGGGGGGGTAATAAGGGACTCAAACGGGAATGTGATAATAGCATTTACATCGGCTACTGAAGCATCCTCAGCTCTCCACTCGGAGATCAAAGCTTTGAATATAGGATTAAATGTCTGTAAAAAGTTAGATTTAGAAAATATACAAATTCAAGTAGATTCCATGCTTTTGGTAGATTTAGTAAGTGGAAAAATAACTCTCTGGAGGTATGAAGAAGAAATGTAAATAATTTTGAACCTCATTAAAGTGCTTAATGCATCAATCTTACATATATATAGAGAAGCCAATACTTTGGCGGATAGCCTTGCAAGATTAGGTTCGATAAGAGGATAATATGAATTTGATGAGGTTTCGATGCGAGAAAAACTAAAAGGAATAGTGAGATTAGATAGGAAGGCCTTCCCTTATATAAGATTTAGGAAGGGTAATATTAATAGAAAAAATAAAATATGAGAATTATAAGAATATAAGCTGTTAACTGTTATGGTATTGTTGTAGCTTCTGTGCAGGGGAATTTCTGTCTCTGCAGGTTAACAGCTATGAACAGTATGGAGGCGAAGGTAATAGGGTAAGGTAAGATATTGGTTGTTAGCATATTTTACTGTAATTTCTTTTTTCTTAGCAGCGAAGTTCCTTGTATAAATAACCAGAAAATCCAGTAGCTGCTGGAATTTTGGAATCTTAGAGCATGTGATGTTTTGTTATTAATGGTTTACAGTCTGTTTTAATGTATAAGTTAAGTGGTTATGTGTGAATGTTGTAAAAAGTCATGTGTTAATTTACGGTAGTTTATAGTTTATTTGGTCTTGTAAGTGTCTAGAATAGGAGACTGGTCTGGAAGCTGTCCAAAGCTGGAAGAATCAGCTTATTAGTTTAAAGGGGCACCGATGTAAGTAGAAATGGAGACAAGATAAAGTGCATCAGGATTAAAGAGCAAAGGATAACATCAAAGGCAGGATGCAAGAGCAGCCATAAGGTAAACTAGACGAATGTAGAGTATGTATACATGTGGCCTTCTTTTGCAGGAAATCAGTAAAGTCTATACAAAATAAGCATAAACCGGGAATCTAAGAGGGCAGAAACTTATGGAAACCTCACGTAGAAGTAGGAGCTCAATCGGATGCTAAAGAATATATCAAGGAATGATAAAGCTATACGCAAGAAATTAAAGCTAACCTCAAATAAGTGCATTCATTGCAAGTTATTCTTTAGGATAGATGATTAGCTATTTTAATTTTAATTTTAATTTTAATTTGATGTTAAAGATTAAGGTTGTAAGCGGGGAATGGGTATATTTTAGCTTGTAAAAATGGTATTCCTCCGCCAAAAGAGAGGGCTAATATTAATAAACTCCTTTTTTTTAAAAAAAGTAGAATAATAAGGTTAAAAAGAATAAGTAGAATAAGAAGATTAATAAGAATAAGTAGAATAAGAAGAATAAGAAGAATAAGAAGAAAAAGAAGAAATAGAGAAATAAAAGAATAAGAAAAATAAGAAAAATAAAAAGAATAAAAAAAATAGAAGAATAAGAAGAATAGTAAAAATTATAAATATAAAATAATAATAATAAGAATAAGAAGAATAAGAATAATAAGAATAATAAGAAGACTAATAAGAATAAAAAAAATAATAACAATAAAAAGAATCAAAAGAATAAAAAAAATAAGAATAATAAGAAGAATAAGAAAAATAATTTTAATAGTAAGAATATAAAAATAAAATAATAAGAATAATAAGAAAAATAATAAAAATAAGTATAATAATTAGAATTATAAAAATAAAATAATAAAAAGAATAATAAGAATAAAAAGAATAATATAAAAAATGTGTAAGAAGTAAATGAAGAATAAAATAAATAATAAAAATATGAAAAATAAGAAGAATTAGAAGAATACGAATAATAAGAATAATAAAATTAAAAATAAAAATAAGAAGAATTAAAAGAATAAGAAAAATAAGAAGAATAAGATGAATACGAATAATAATAAGAATAAGAAGAATAAGAAAAATAAGAAGAATATATCGAATAAGAAAAATAAGAAGAATAAGAATAATAAGAAGAATATGTAAAATAAAAAGAATATAAAGATTAAGTAGAATACGAATAATAAGTTGAATAATTAGAATAAGATGTATAAGAAGAATAATAAGAATAAGAATAAGAAGAAATAGAAGAATAAGAAAAATAAGAAGAATAAAAAGAATAAAAAGCATAAAAAGAATAAGAAAAATAAAAAAAAAATAAGATGAATAAGAAGAATTATAAGAATTATAAGAATTATAAGAATTAGAAGAATATGAAAAAAATAAAGATAAAAAAAAATATGAAAAATACGTACAAAAACAAAAATAAGAAGAAAAGGAAGAATAAGAATAATAAGAAGAATAAGAATAATAATAAGAATAAGAAGAATAAAAACAATAAAAAGAATAAAAAGAATTAGAAGAATAATAAGATTAATTAAAATAAGAAGAATTATCAGAATTAGAATAATAAAAATGTTAAATAGAAAAAAATAATAAGTTGAATATCAAAAATAAGAAAAATAAGAAAAATAAGAAAAATAAGAAAAATAAGAAAAATAAGAAAAATAAGAAAAATAATAAAAATAAGAAAAATAGAAAGAAATAGAAGAAAGTGAAAAATAAGAAGAATAAATATAATAAAAAAATAAAAAGAATAATAAGAATAAGAAGAATAAGAAGAATAAGAAGAATAAGAAGAATAAGAAGAATAAGAACAATAATAACAATAAGATGAATAAAAAGAATAAAAAGTATAATTAGAATAAAAAGGTTAAGAAGAATAAGTAGAATAAGAAGAATAAGAATAATAAAAAAAAGTAGAAGATTTAGAAGAATAATAAAAATAAGAAGAAAAAGTAGAATTAGAAGAATAACAACAATAAGAAGAATAGTAAAAATAATTAAAAATAAAATAATAATAAGAATAAAAAGAATAAAGAATAAGAAGAATAAAAAATTAAAAAGAATAAGAAAAATAAGAAGAATAAGAAGATTAAGAAGAATAATAAGAATTAGTAAAACAAGAATAACAAGAAGAATAAGAAGAATATGAAGAATAAAAACAAGTATAAGAATAAGAAAAATAAAAAGAATGAGAACTATATGAAGAATAAGAAAAATAATAAGAATAAGAAGAATAATAAGAAAAAAAAGAATTAGAAGAATAAGAAGAATAAGAAGAATATTAAGAATAATAAGAATAAGAATAAAAAGAAGAATAATAAAAATAAGAAGAATAAGAAGAATATGAAAAGTAAATTAAGAAGAATAAAAGGAATATGAAAAATAAGAAGAAAATGAATAATAAAAAAATAATATGAATAAGATCAATAATAAAAATAATAATAATTTTATGAATAATAATAATAATAATAATAATAATTAGAATAATTAGAATAATTAGAATAATATAAAGAATAAGAATAATAATAATAATAGCAGTAGAATAAGAAGATTAAGTAGAATAAGAATAAAAAGAATAAAATATAGAAAAAAAAATTCAAAGAATTAGTTGAATAAGAAGAAAAAGAAGATTTATGATAATAAGAATATTATGTAGAATAAGAATAAATAGAAGAATTCGAAGAATAATCGAATACAAAGAATTAGATGAATAGAAGAAAAAGAAGAATAATGAGAATAAGAAGAATATATAGAATAAAAAGAATAACAAGATAAAGAAGAATAATAAAAATAAGAAGAATAACAAGAATATGAATAATAAAATATTAAAATGAATAAGAAGAATAAGAAGGTTACGTAGAATAAGAAGGATAAGTAGAATAAGAAAAATATGAAGAATAAGAAGAATAATAAGAATAAGAAGAATATGAAGAATAAGAAGGTTAAGTAGAATAAGAAGAAAAAGAAGAATAAGAAAAATAAGAAGAATAAGAAGAATAAGAGGAATAAGAAGAATAAGAAGAATAAGAAGAATAAGAAGAATAAGAGGAATAAGAAGAATAAGAAGAATAACAAGAATAAGAAAAAAAAGTAAAAGAAGAATACAGAGAATAGTACGAATAAAAAGAATATTAATAATAGGAACAAAAAGAAGAATAAGAAGAATAATAAGAATAAGAAGAATAAGAAGAATAAGAAGAGGAAGAATAATAATAATAATAATAATAATAAGAAAATAGGAAGAAAAAAAAGAACAAGAAGAACAAGGAGAACAAGAAGAATAAGAAGAACAAGAAGAACAAGAAGAACAAGAAGAACAAGAAGAATAAGAAGAACACGAAGAAAAAGAAGAACAAGAAGAACAAGAAGAACAATAAGAACAAGAAGAACAAGAAGAACAAGAAAAACAAGAAGAATAAGAAGAACAAGAAGAACACGAAGAACAAGAAGAACATGAAGAACAAGAAGAACAAGAAGAACAAGAAGAACAATAAGAACAAGAAGAATAAGAAGAATAAGAAGAATAAGAAGACTAAGAAGAATAAGAAGAATAAGAAGAATAATATGAAAAAAAAGAATAGAAAGAATAAAAAGAAATTTTAGAATAAGAAGAATAAGAATAATAAGAATAATAAAAAGAATAAGAATAAAAAGAAGAATAACAAGGATAAGAAGAAAAATAAAATAAGAAGAATAAAAAGAATATGAAAAATAAGAAGAATAAGAAGGATAAGAAGAATAAGAATAATAAAAAAATATTATGAATAAGATCAATAATAAAAATAATAATCATATTATGAATAATATGAATAAAAAGAATAAAAAGAATTAGAATAATTATAATAATATAAAGAATAAGAAGAATAATAAAATCAGAACAATAAGAAGATTAAGCAGAATAAGAATAAAAAGAAGAAAATATAGAATAAAAAAAATACAAAGAATTATTTGAATAAGTAGAAAAGGAAGAATAATGAGAATAAGAATATTAAGTAGAATAACAATAAAAAGAAGAATATGAAGAATAAAAAGAATACAAAGAATTAGATGAATTAGAAGAAAAAGAAGAATAATGAGTATAAGAAGAATAATAATAATAATAAGAAAAATAAAATAATAAAATGAATAAGAAGAATAAGATGGTTTAGTAGAATAAGAAGTTTACGAAGAATAAGAAAAATAAGAAGAATATTAAGAATAAGAAGAATAAAAATAATAAGAATAATAAGAAGAATAAGAATAATAAGAATAATATGAAGAATAAGAAGAATATGAAGAATATGAAGAATAAGAAGAATATGAAGAATAAAAAGAATAAGAAGAATAAAAGAATAAGAAGAGTAAGAATAATAAATAGAATTAAAAGAATAAGAAGAATTAGACGAATAAGAAGAAAAAGAATAATAAGAAGAATTAGAAGAATTAGAAGAATAAGAAAAATAAGAAGAATTGGAAGAATAAGAAAAATAAGAAGAATTAGAAGAATTAGAAGAATTAGAAGAATAAGAAGAATAAGAAAAATAAGAAAATAAGAAGAATAAAAAGAAACAAAATAATATGTAGAATAAGAAAAATTACAAGAATAAGAAGAATAAAATAATAATAAAATAAGTAAAATAATATGAATAAGAAGAATAATAATAATTAAAAGTTTATATAGAATTAGAAGAATAAGAAGAATAAGAAATAACAAGATTAAGATGAATAATAAGAATATGAAATCTAAGAAGAATACGAAGAATAAGAAGAATAAGAAGAATAAGAAGAATAAGCAGAATAAGAAGAATATAAAGAATAAAAAGAATGTGAAGAATAAAAACAATATGAAGAATAAGAAGAAATACAAAATAAAGAAATACAAAATAAGAAGAAATAAAAAGTGGCATTCGTAGAGAGGGAAATCTCCATTGTTGAAGATTGCAAGCTTTAGCTATGGATAAAATCTCTAAACTATATTATAAATAATCCTTCTCTTTGGTTCTTAATGAAATCAGACTCTTTTGTTTGGAATTTGATGTGAAGGAGGGTGTCGGCTATTTACTTCCCGAAGGAAGACATGGAGAAGCTTACTGCTCCATTTAAATATACACTAATCGGCAAGTTTTAACATGACTACCATGAGTTTACGGACATATATGCAATCATTGAAGCTTTGAAGCTTTGGGACTCAGTTAGACTCACGTGGTATTATGCGAGATACATTTAGAGGTGTCAAACGGGATGGCCCAGCACGGCAAGGCCCGTTTTTCACGTGCCCCGCCATGCTGTCGGGCCGTGCCGGGCACGGCACGGTGTTTTAAAGTCGAGCACGGCACGGCCCGTGGGCACGGCTTGGCTTGGCCAGGCGGGGCACGGGCGCACGGCAGGCGTCCAGCCTGGATGCCTGGACCGGCTCAACCGGGGTCCGGGTCCCGGGAGCCAAGCACGGGCACGGCCCGTGCTTGGCACTTGGCAGATTATAAAATTTTTTTTTTTATTTTTTTTATTAAGTTTCTGTTATTCTGTATACAGTATATACTTTAGAGTATATGTAATAATTAAAAAATATAATTTTTTGTAAAAATTATAAAATTTAAAATTAAATAAAACAAACAAATATTAGAAAAAAAAAATTTTTTATTCAATTAAGTTTAGCTTTTTTTATTATTATAATTTATTAATTATATATTAATAATTAAAGTTATTAATTTTTAAAATAAAATTTAAATCGTAAAATAATAAATAAATACATTAAGTTAGTAAAAATTAAAATTAAAAAAAATTTAAACTACACAAATGAAAAATTACCATTCATGCTTTTGAAACCAAAAGTCCGAACAAAACATGTATAAGTTTCAACACAACGTATAATACAAAGTACAAACAAAGCGTATAAATAAAATAAATAAAAAAATATCGAAAAAAAAGAGCAGATGAGCATCAATCGTCAAGCGGCATATCATGAGAATAATCAGCCGCAACATCATGATCAGTATCATATGGGTCATCATCATCGGCAATCAGCTCCTCCACCATCGTAGTGGATGTGGATGCGACTGTAGTGTCTATCACAGTCCCAGTTTCAGCACGATCACTGATGCTAAATCTCGATTCCTCCCAATCCTTCAAACATGCCAAGGCCTCAACCATATCTGGACGTAATCTCGATCTCCTATCCGAAATCACGTTCACTGCAACAGAAAAAGCAGACTCTGATGCTACGCTCGATACCGGAGGAGTCAGTAGATTCCGTGCCATCCTAGATAGCACGGGATAGGCGGACTCATATGATTTCCACCATTGTAATAAATCAAGATTCTTATTGTCAGAAGGTGATAGGATTGAGCAGTAATCGGTATCTAAGTACCGAGACAGCTCGCTCCTATGTGAAGGTCCACCCCTACGTTTCCCCCTCGCTAGGTTAATGGAATAATCGTCATCTCCGAACAAGGTATCACTGTCCGTACTCACAGTCTCACCACCACCACCACCATACCTAGTATCGTAGTATGTGAACAGGTCTGTCAACTTCTCGTAAATGAACCCTTCAGATGGCTCTTCCAGGTTCATGCACGAGGAAATGAAAGTCAGGGTGTTTTCAACCCCTTCCACCTTAGCCCTAGGGTCCATGCATGCTGCGAGGCAATAAAGAGATGGAATGGTGGACCAGTACTTCAGGTACTTGGTCTCCATCTCTGCAACCATATGGCTAAGCGTCGGGCCCGCTCGATACTTCCTAAACATGCTACTAATGTTGCATATGCAACGGAGTGCAATGCAAGTGGTGGGCGTATAAACCGACGAACACATGTTCGTCGTGTCATAAAATATCTTCAGGAATTTTATAAATGAAATTCCTGAATCCCAGTCAGTGTCGTCAATAATAAGTTCGCCACTCTTACTATTGACGTAGTCGGATATCACGTGTTCGTATCCAACACATGATTCCAACATCAGGTACGTGTAATTCCAACGATATCTCACATCCGATTGGAATTTCATCTTCTTAAGATTCGCAGACAAACAGAGATTACCAAACTCTTGTAGTCTGCGAGGAGTGCGAATATACTTGAGTGCATTGCGTATATTTTCCAACGCGGGGGAACAGACCTTCATACCCGCTTGAACTATCAGGGTAATAACATGACACATGCATCTGACATGAAAGATCTCTCCTAATGGTGCGTCTCTAATATTCCTAACAAACATGTTGATCGCTACTCCATTATTCGCAGCATTATCGAAAGTGACACTAAAAATTTTATTTTGAATTTTATATTCCCTAAATATTTTCATCATACACTCAAAAATGGCCGGGCCATCATGAGGATGAAGAATCTCAGTGAATCCTAATATTTTTTTATTGATAATCCAGTTTGAATCTACATAATGACTCGTGAGACATGCATAAGAAGAATCATCGTGACATGTCCATATATCAGACGTCACGGACACCACTCCACTAAATGCCAAAAATTTCTTAATTATTTTTTGTTTTTTCTAACTTATATATCTTTAGTATGTCACTCCTAGATGTGGACCTAGGAATCCTACGATAGGATGGCTGAAAATAAGTCTGCATGATGCGCACTACCCTCGGATCTTCCGAAAATCTGATCGGAAGACCCATCAATGTGATGAGCCTAGCCATGCCGTCCCTACCCAACTCACTGGAGTATACGAAGGGAGTAAACTTTGAGACTGAACTCGATCCAGTCTCAAAAAATGTAGTGCCAAGTTGGGTTTGCCTAGGATCTAACGGTCCATGTTTTTTGGAGCATATTTCAGCATGCCTCTTGAGGTGCCCAGTCCCACATGTAATCTTGCATGTTAAAAGTCTCATACAATATTTGCACTGTGCCATTTCATGTTCCTCACCCCAAACATCTAATTGCATTATGATTTTAAAATGTGTCCAAACTACAAAAGTCCTCCTAGTTTTTTGTTTTTTAGAACTTTGGGCTGAGACGACAGGAGAAACCAATGTTTCAGGAGCCACAGACATATGTGCAACACTAACATTTTCATTTTCCAAATTTAAATATGTATTAGGTGTATTTGTCATTTTTTATTTTTCGTAAGTTTTTCTAAAGAGAGAATCTTTAGAGAGAGAAAGTACAAAAAAAAGTAAATTATATTACCCGGTAAAAGTAATGAGGTCACTCACGTGCAAGGTGCACCGCAGGAAGCTTTGATGTTCAAAACTCAAGTTGAGTTTCACGAAAATCCAAGCCGAAATCAAAT
The DNA here is from genome assembly GCA_029783825.1 of Sapria himalayana. Classification (NCBI taxonomy): domain Eukaryota; kingdom Viridiplantae; phylum Streptophyta; class Magnoliopsida; order Malpighiales; family Rafflesiaceae; genus Sapria; species Sapria himalayana. The sequence continues at coordinate 393,235 of JAREIK010002957.1, forward strand.
TCATGAGGGCCGAGAGAGAGATGCATGGTTTATGTGAGAGAGAAAATATTGAGAGATTTTATGTTTTTGAAAAACATAAAATGTTATAGGGAGGGGGGTAGATTTTATAGGCTAAATAAAGTTTTATTTTTTTAAAAAAAATATTTTTTTATTAATTTTTTTAATATATTTAAGGGGCAGAATCACGAGGACCGTTGGATTCTGCCCCCTAGCCGTTGGAGGCAAATCCAAGGGCTGAAAATCGCTCAAGTTTGAAAATTTTTTTTTTTTTTCCGTTGGAAATTTTTTTGGATTCGGGTTTCGGCAGAAAAGACCGCGGGTCGGGTCTGTTTGGACCCGACCCGCGGTCTTTTTACCGGCGGGGGGGGGGGCCTGTTGGGTCATGACTCAGTGAGTCGCGACTCGTGAGTCACGACTCATGCCACGGCACGCGTGGCACGCCACCAGTGCCACGCGTGCCTGGTGCCTGCGTGAACCGGCACGGGTCCATCTTCACCCGGGCACGGCACGGGCCTGGGCACGGTTTTTGAACGTGCCGGGCCGGCCCAGGCAGGGCCGAACCATGCCGTGCCTCGTGCAGGGCCGGGCCGGGCCGGCACGTTTGACACCTCTAGATACATTATGCTTCAAATTAAGGAGGAAGAAGACTTCCTCTGACGATGGCTTCGTGAACAGTGGAGTATTTCAGGGCTGCCAATGAGATTATTCAAATGGTCGCCCAAATTCACACCAAAGGAGGAATCCATGCAAGCCATTGTATGGTTTTCTCTCTTGCAACTCCCATATCATCTATTCATTATGCAGGCTCTATACTCTATTTCACGGTGTGTGGGAAAGCCATGGTTAATGTACGAAGCTATGGTTGTATGACCAGAAAAGCTACGTCCTATATTGAAATTAATGTATGCTCTTCTATTCCTAAAAGCGTATGGGTGGATAATGATCACACACATGGCTTCTAGCAGACCATAGTCCCAGAATACATGCCTAAATATTGTTCTAACTATAAAAAAATGGGTCAAATAAAATTGGAATGCATCACAAAGGTTAGGAGAAGGTCATTAGACATAATAGAAAAGATAGAGGGAGAAGGTCTAGCTAAAGTTGGTTCATTTGGTGGAGAGTTTGACTAGTAAAGGAGAAAGGGCAGTTGAAGTAGTAGGAGAGAGGGTTGAGGGAGGAAAGGTAGGGAATAAGGAGATGGAATGAGGAGGGGGAGAAGAAATGTGAATAATAGCGGGTAGTAGGGGGGAGGTCAGTTAGGAGGGGGTAGAAAGAGAGGAGAGTGAAGTGGGGATAGAGGAAGAGCGAGATGGGGAAAAAGAGGGGGGGAGAGAAGATTAGAGATTAAAAAATGATTATAGCAAGGGGCTAGAGCAGCTGAAGATGTAGGGATAGAGTGGAGGAAGGAGATAAAGGGGTTTGGGGCAAAAGATAGGAGAGAGGAAAGGAGAAGGGAAACAAAGCTAGAAAAAGAAATAGCAAGATTTAATGGGGAAGATGATGACCTTTTATCAGAAGGAGAGACTGAGGGCAAAAGCTAATTTATCATTGGCATGCATGAGGAGATGCATATTCTGGAATATGCACTGGCACAAGATGATTCAAGGTTGTGTAAATAGGATTAGCAAGAATGGATCCCGATTAACAGAGAGAGTGTAATGGAAAAAAATAAGATTGATGAGTTTACAGCTAAACAAGCTGAACATAAAAAGAAACAACAAACAGCCACAACCTAATGCAAATAAATCTTCAAGAAATAGAAAAATATACTTAAACATGAACTATGAAACAAGATGTATAACTAGAGCTCAAGCTAGATCTAGTAATGTATAATAGTCTATATTGGAAAATAAGACGAGTAGGAAGCTCTCCATCAATAAATTGAATTAAAAAATTAATTAAAATACACAATATTAAAATTGTGGTAATAGCTGAACCCATGGTTAATAAGGACTCATTAAAGAAGTATAAAAAGAAAATAGGTTGGATAAGGCATTCTCTAATAATAACGCCATGTTATGGTTGTTATGGAAAAATACAATTGATATTGAAATAATTTCAGAGGCAGAGCAGATTATTAGTTTTAAACTAGGAAAAAAGTCAGAACCAATTATTTCTGTTGTATATGCCATCAATGCGAAAGATAAAGGGAAAGAATTGTGGAGTGAAATGAAAGAGATAGCCACCAGGAAATCTCCATAAATTATAGAAGGGGATTTCAATGTGGTAAGGAATGTTAAAGAAAAAATAGGAAGAAGGTCGCCTGACACGATAGCTATAGCCCAGTTTAATGAGTCAATAGAAAACACAAATCTAATGGAAGCTAATTATTTGGGACCTAGTTTTACATGGTGTAATACCTAAAAAAAGAGGGGTGATTTGGTCTAGACTAGATCATATTTTGTATAATACCAAATGGAGAGATTATCGTGGAGGGGTGAGCATTAAGCACTTAAGTAAAACATGCTCAGATCACAGCTCTCTCCTCCTTAAATTTAAAAATAGAGATAGGAACCACAAGATCATTAAATATCAAAACATTTGGGGAATGCATAAAGACTTCGAGAGAATAGTAAGGATCTCATGAAAAATACCGAAGATCGGGAATGCCATGCAGGTTCTAGCCTTAAAATTATGTAGATTAAGACTAGCACTTAGTCTATGGAATAAAGAGAGATTTGGGAGTATTAACAAGAATATTCAAGATGCTGAATTAAAATTTAGCTCATCAGAAATAGAATATGAGGAAACTCAAGATGAATCCTCAAGAAGTAAAATGAACAATGCAAAAGCTAAACTAAAATTAATGTTATATATGGAAGAAGTATATTGGAAACAAATGGCTAAAATAAAGTGGCTAAAGGAAGGGGATAGAAATACTAAGTACTTTAATGTAGCCACACAAATAATAGCCCAAAAACAAGAAATAAAAGGCATAAAAAAGATAATGACAAATGGGTAGAAGAGAAGGGGGTAATTAAAAATGCAGTGGAAGACTATTTAAAAAGTCACCTTTGTGGCTATAGTCAACAGAGAAATGATACTTTAATACAACTCATTGAGAGAAGAGTAGCAAGAGATGATAACAAAGCTCTGGAAGAGATTCTTCGAGAGGAAGAGTTAAGGGCAACGGGCTTTAGTGGAAATAAAGATAGAGCAGCAGGACTTGATGGGTAGAATAATGGATTTTATCAACATGCCTGGAATATCATAAAAGAAGACTTGGCAACCACCATTGCCTAGATCTTCTCAGGCATAGAAATTACAAAAGCATGAGCTAGCTCATACATTATCTTGAATCCCAAGAAGGACAACCCACAAAAAGTGAGGATTATAGACCTCTAAGTCTATGTAATTCAGTTTATAAAACCCTTGCAAAAGTCCTTCAAAATAGACTTAATAGGATTATACCCTCCATTATATCGGCTAAACAAGCAGGATTTGTGAAAAATAGATTAATGATGGAAAATATTAATTTAACCTTAGAATTGATGAAGGAAATAGGTGCTAAAGTTAGGGGACATATTGTGATTATGATGATAGACATTTCTAAAGCATTTAACAAAGTAGAAAGAGACATCTTATGCTATACAATGAAATAAATGGGATTTTTGGAGTTTTGGATAGACCTAATGTATAGATGCATCTCTAGTGCTTGGGTTAAAATCTTGATTAACTGAGGCAGGTGGAGAATTCAAGCCAGTTAGAGGGCTTAGACAGGGGGACCAACTATTCCCTGTCTTGTTTAATATATATAGAGAAATATTAATCATAAATTTGAAGGAGAGGATGAAGGAGGGCAAGATTCTTAGCTTTATACATCCTAGATAGACGCTTAATGTGAGCTGCTTGGCATATGTAGATGATGTGATTATATTTATAAATGCTAGCAGCACATCATTGAGAAATATGATGAGTATTTTTGATACATTGGAGGAAGAAATGGGCCAATAGCTGAATAAAAATAAATGTCAATTTGTTATAACAAATAAAGCCCCTGAAAAGACAGCTCAAAGGATTAAAAGAATTACAGGCTTTGAATAGAAAAAAGGGGTGCTAATGTATTTGGGATGCTCAATTTATAAAGGAAGATTAAAGGAAGAATATTTAGCATTTATAATGAATAAATTAAGAGGAAAGATAGAAGGAATGAAGGAGGATATGCTGAGTATGGCAGGGTGAATTATATTAATCAAACATGTTTTACAAGGCTCAATAGCCCATATTCTAATAACTTTATAGCCTTTGGAGAAGGTTTTAAGAAATTTAGAGAAAGAGATGGCTAACTTCATATGGGGAAAAATCAGGAAACAATAAGTCACATTGGAAAAAATGGGAAGATTTATGTTGTTCAAAGGAAGAGGCGAGCCTAGGCCTAAACAAGCTTAATGATATGGCAAAAGCCTAGGCATGCAAGAATTGGTGTAGGCTTATACAAAATGATAGTCTATGGGTGAGATACAATAAAGCATGATACGGGGTAGGCAACAATGCATTCAAGAATTCCAAAAAAAAAATCATTTAAAAGCTGGAAAATGATGTTTAAACCGAAAAAATTAGTGGAAAACCATGCACTTTTAATTAACAATGAATGGAGATGGATTTTGAACTCATAGGGGAGGTTCACACTTAAAAGTACAAAATTAATTGTAAGAAAAGAAGTTGCCCTCAAGAAATCATTAAAGGAGCATTGGTGAAAGAGATTCCACAAAAAATTAACGAATTTGTGTGGAAGCTTCTATTGAATTCCATTCAGGTAGATATTAATATTCAGAGGAAATGAGTTAAGATGGCCTCTAGGTGTGAATGTTGTTTTGCTAGCACAGAAAGCACAAATCACTTGTTCTCAACAGGAAAGATAGTGGTGTAAGTATGGGGCTGTCTAGAAAAGGATATAATAATAAGTAATAAGACAAGGTGTCTCGAGGATAGATTAATGAGATGGAGGGTAAAATACACAAAGAATAGCATATGTGATTGACTAGGAAATTATATCTCACATATTATAGTGTGGTGTTTATGGAAAGCCAGCAATAAAAGTAGGTTTGAGGGTATTAAAATGAATGCTAATCATATAATTGAGAAAATTAAAAAAGAATGCTCATGGATTTTAGTAGGGATCCCTTTAAGACTCAAAAGCACTAAAATGGAAGACGAAAATAGAAAGGCATGGGGTCTTCATGCAATTAAAGCAAAACTACCTGTGATAAGGATGGTCAGCTAGAAGAAGCCTCCATGAGGATGGATTGCTCTAAACACGGATGAGAGCTTTAATATAGATATGGGTAAGGTAGGAGAAGGTGGAGTGATAAGGAATGAGCAAGGGAAATATTAAGAGCATTCACATTAAAAAATAAGCATTTTCAGCACTGCATGCTAAAATATTAGCCTTGCTTAAGGGCCTACAAATATGTAAAAACTATTCACTATCAAATACTTGAGCGTAGGCGGATTCCAGCTTACTGGTGGATCTTGCTACAAGCAAATTAGAGATGTGGCAGTATGATGGGTATATTGGTATAATTAAAAGCCTTTTAATAGAGCTAAAATAAAAAATTGTACATACGTTTAGGGAAGCAAATCCTCTTGCAGACAAATTAGCCGTGGAAGGCATAGAGAAAAGTTTACAAGTGTTTGAAAGGGAGAATATATCGGATAAATACAAAAGAATGATCACACTAGATAAAATCATTTTTCCTTAACTTAGAATTCAAAAACATTAAGAGGCATAGAAGAAAAGAGGGGATCGAGAAGATATATTTTGTTTTTTGATTTTTTTTACAGGAAATAATTGCACATATAGCAAAAGAAAAAATAATTGCACATAAATAATATGACTTTTGGAACTAAACTGTATGCTTATAAATAGTAAATATTAGATACATAAATTAACAAGAGAAAGCAGGAAAGCCCCCTAAAACTTAAGAGTTCCCTAGACCTAAGGGGAGACTACAAAATATTTAACTAGCATAGGTTGGGGTTATTAAACTACTATTTTATATTTGCATTTTTGCTTAATTAGTTCTAATAGAGAAATCGAACATCTGCTATAAATGAGGAGCAGGGAAAGTAGATTGAAGCTTCAATGGCTGAAAGAAGGAGGTAGAGTAAGAATCAAAGAGGAGAACATCATACAATCTTAAGGCATATAATTTAAAACTTGTTTGTGGCATGGTTGTTGTTGTGTAGGTGAGTGTATAATGGATCAATAGAAGCAGCATTACAGTTGATTCTACTTGCACTTTTATTTGGTGGATTGGTTTGTTTTTATAGATTTAAGCTAAATGGTTTTATTAAAGCAGTTGACTTTAATAAAAATTTAAAGATGATTCTGTTTTATTAAGGCAGGAAAATCATCTTACACCTTTTATATTAAAGCAGCTAGCTTTTAATTTTTAAGCTTTATTACACTTGATTATGCTTGCACTATATTTCTATTTGTAGGAAAGCTCAAAAAGATCTAAATCATGCAATATTTCATTGAAATTTAATCGAGGAGAGCATCAAAGCCGGATCACCTTACTTTTCTTATAGTTTTATAAAGAATTAGGCTGTAATTTTAATTTTTTTTTAATTTCGCTAAGGGTGTAAAGGGGCAAATGGTAGTATCTTAAATTGTAACAATGGTATTTGTCCGCCAAAAGAGAGGGCTTTTATAATTAATAAAACAAACGTTAAAAAAGAAGAATAAGTAAAATAAAAAAAATAAGAAAAATTAAAAAGAATAAGAAGAATAAGAAAAATAAGAAGAATAAGAAAAATAAGAAAAATAAGAAGAATAAGAAGAATAAGAAGAGTACGAAGATTATGAAGAATAAAGAAGAAATAGAAGAAATATAAGAATAATAAGAATAAGAAGAATAAAAATAAAATAAAAAGAATAAGAAGAATAAGAAAAATATGAATGATAAGAATAAAAAGAAAAATAAGAAAAAAAAGAAAAATAAGAAGAATAAGTAGAATAAGAAAAAAAAGAATAAGATGAATAAGATGAATAAGAAGAATAAAAAAAAAGAAGAATAAGAAAAATATGAAGAAAAAAAAGAATATGAAGAATAAGAAGAATAAAAAGAATAAGAAGAATAAGAAGATAGAGAAGAATAAGAATAATAAAAATAATTAGAATAATAAAAAAATGAAAAATAAGAAGAAAAATTTAATAAAAAGAATAAAAAGAATTAGAAGAATAAGAAGAATATGAAGATTAAGAAAATAAGTAGAATAATAAGAATAAGAATAAGAATAAGAATTAGAAGAATAATAAGAAAAAGAAATATAAACAGAATAAGAAGAATAAAAAGAATAAGATGAATAAGAAGAATATGAAGATTAAGAAAATAATTAGAATAATAAGAATAAGAAGAATAAGAAGAATAAAAGAATAAGAATAATAAGAAGAATAAGAATATAAGATGAATATGAAAAATAAAAAGAATAAGAGAATAATAAGAATAAGAAGAATAAGAAGAATAAGAAGAATAAGAAAAAAAAAGAAGAATAAGAAGAATATGTATTATAAAAAAGAATAAAAAGAATAAAAGAGAAGAAAAAGAACAATAAAAATAAAAAAATAAGAAGAATAAGAAGAATAATAAGAATAATAAGAATAATAAGAATAATAAGAATAAAAAAAATAAAATGAATAAAAAAATAAAAAAATAAGAAAATAACTAGAATAAGAAGAATATGAAGAATAAAAAGAATAAGAAGTAGAATAAGAATAATAATAATAATAATAATAAAATAAAAAAAATAAAAAAATAAGAAGAATAAGAAGAATAAAAATGATAAGAAGAATAAAAAGAATAAGAAGAATAAGTAGAATAAAAAGAATAAGAAGATAAGACAATACGTAGAATAATATGAATATGAACAATAAGTATAATAAGAAGAATAAGAAAAATAAGAAGAATAAGAAAAATAAAAAGAATAAGAAGAATACGAACAAAAAAAATAAGAATAAAAAGAAGAATATGGTGAATAAGAATAATAAGAATAATAAGAAGAATAAGAAGAATATAAAAAAGAATAAAAAAAAGAAATAATAAGAATAATAAGATTAACAAGAATAAGAACAATAAGAACCATAAGATTAATAAAAAAGAATAATAAGAATAATAAGAATAATAAAATTATTAAAAATAAGAAAAAATTAAAGAATTAGAAGAATAAAAAAAATAAAAAGAATGAGAGAATAAAAAGAATAAGAATAATAAGATGAATAAGATGAAAAAAAATAATACGAATAATAAGAAGAAAAAGAAAAAAAAGAAAAAAAAGAAAAAGAAGAAAAAGAAGAAAAAGAAGAATAAGTAGAATAAGAAGAATAAAAAAATAAAAAGAATAAGAAGAATACGAAGAATAAAACTAATAAGAAAAATAAGAATAATAAGAAGAATAATAATAAGAATGAGAAGAATAATAAGATTAAGAAGAATAAGAAGAAAAAAATAAAAAGAAGAATAAGAAGAATACGAAGAATAAGAATAATAAGAATAATAAGAAGAATAAGAAGAATAAGAAGAATAAAAGTAATAAGAAGAATAAGAATAATAAAAAGAATAAGATGAATACGAAGAATAAGAAGAATAAGAAGAATATTAAAAATATGGAGTAAAAGAAGAAGAATAAGAATAAAAACAATATGATGAATAAGAAGAAAAGAAAAAATAAAAAGAATATAAAGAATATAAAGAATATAAAGAATAAAAAGATTAAGAAGAATAAGAAGAAGAAAAAAATAAGAAGAATAAGAAGAAAAAAAGAATAAATTGAATAAGAAGAATAAGAAGAATAAGAAGAATATGATGAATAAGAAGAATATGATGAATAAAAAGAATTTGATGAATAAGAAGGATACGATGGATAAGAAGAATAAGAATAATAATATGAATAAGAAGAATGACACAAATAAGATGAATAAAAAAATAATTGGTATAATATAAATTATTAGAATAAGAAGTATAAAAATAATAAAAAAAACAAGAAAAATATGAAGAATAATAAAATAAGAAGAATAAGAACAATAAGTAGAAAAGAAAAAAAAATAATTAGAAGAATAAAAAGAATAGAAAGAAATAAAAGAATAAGTAGAATAAAGTGAAAGAGAAGGATAAGAAGAAAAAAAGGATAAGAAAAATAAGAATAAAATGAAGAATAAAAAGAATAAGCAGAATAAAAAAAAAGAAGTATTAGAAGAAAAAGAAGAATATAAAGAATAAGAAGAATAAGAAAAAAAAGAAGAATGTGTAAAATAATTATAATAAGAAGAATAAGAAGAATAAAAAACATAAAATGAATAAGAAGAATAAGAAAAAAATTGAATAAGAAGAATAAGAAGATAAGATAAATAAAGAGAATAAGAAGAAGAAGAATTAATTAATAATAATTATAAGAATAATAAAAAGAATAAGAAGAATAAGTAAAAAAGAAGAATAAAAAGAATAATAAGAATAAGAAGAATAATGAGGATAATAAGGATAAGAACAATAAAAAGAACATGAAGAATAAGAAGAATAATTAAGAAAAAAAAAGATGAATATTAAGAATAAAAAGAATAATAAAAATAAGAAGAATATAAAGAATAAGAAAAATAATAAGAATAAGAAGAATAAGAAGAATAAGAATAAAAAGAATAATAAGAAAAAGATGAATAAGAAGAATAAAATTAATACAAAGAATTATAATAAAAGAAGATGAAGAATAATAAGAAAAATTAGAAGAATAAAGGGAATGAGAAGTCAATAATAATAAGAAAAATAAGAAGTATAAGTAAAATAAGTAAAAAAATAAAAATATACTGAATAAGAAGAGTAAAAAGAATAATAAGAATAAAAAGAATTAAAAAATTAAAAAATTAAGAAGAATAAGAAGAATAAGAAGAATAAGAAGAATAAGAAAAATAAGAAGAATATGAAGAATGAGAATAATAAGAAGAATAAGAAGAATAAAAAGAATAATAAGAATAAAAATAATAAGAATAATAAGAAGAATTAGAAGAATATGAAGAATAATGAGAATAAGAATAAAAACGAGTACTAAAAGAATAAGAATAATAAGAAGAATAATGAGAATAAGAAGAAAAATAAGTACTAAAAGAATAAGCAGAATAAGAATAATAAGAAGTAAAATAATAATAAGAAGATTATGAAAAATAAGAAGAATAATATCCGATAAAGTAATGGCTTAAGTAAAGTGGCTTAAGGAAGTGGATAGAAACACTGTTTTTTAATGTAGTTGTGCAATTAAAAAATCAATGTCAAAAAATAAAAGGTATCAAAAATGATATGGGCAAGTGGATAGACGAGGAAAGAGAACTTAAAAAAGTTTTGGAAGATTATTTTAAAAGACATATCTCTGGTCACCGCTAACAAAGAAATGACTCCTTAATTCGACAAATAGACAAAAGAGTAACTAAAGAACAAAATAAACTACTAGATGAGTCCCCTAGTGAGGAGGATATAATATATGTAGTCTTTAGTGGAAATAAAGATAGTGCAGTGGGTCTAGATGGATGGAATAATGGTTTCTACTTGCAAACCTATAATATAATAAATTAAGAACTGATGACCGCAATTGCTTGTGTTTTTGTAGGAGAAGAAATCACAAAATCATGAGCTAGCTCATATATTGTACTGATACCCAAGAAAGATAATCCATAAATAATTAAAGATTATAGACCTATAAGTCTATGTAATTTAGTGTATAAAATTTTAACAAAAGTATCACAAAATAGACTAAATAGGGTAATTCCCTCCATTATTTCGATAGAACATGTATGATTCGTTAAAAATAATTTAATGATGGAAAACATTAATTTAACTATAGAATTGATGAAAGAAATAGGCACCAATAGGGGCCATAATGTGGTTATGAAATTAGATTTATCTAAAACATTTGATAGAGTCGAATGAGACATTTTATGCTAAACGATGAGAAAAATGAGATTTTCAGAATTCTATATAGATTTAATGTAGAGATGCATCTCTAGCGCATGGGTTAAAATTCTAATTAATGGGGAGGCATGTTGTGAATTCAAGCCAGTTAGGGGACTTAGACAGGGGGATTCTTTATCTCCATTATTATTTAATATATATATATATATATATAGAATTGTTAATAACAAGTTTAAAAGGAAAAATTGAGGGTAATATTACTAGCTTTAAACAACATAGACATACTCCGAATGTAAGCTGCCTAGCTTATGCGGATGATTTAATTGTCTTTACAAATGCCGAGAGCAAATCGATGAAGAATATGATGAAGCTATTTGACACAGTAGATGAAGAAATGGGACAGAACTTAATAATAATAAATGCTAATTTGTGGTTTCAAGGAAAACACCTGAAAGGACAATTCAAAGAGTAAAACGAATTATAGGCTTTGAGTAGAGTACAGGGGTGTTAATGTAGTTGGGTTGTCCTATAAACGAGGGTAGACTGAAAGAAGAATATCTAACATTTTTAATGAATAAATTAAGAGGTAAATAGTGGGATGGAAGGAGAATATGTTAAGTATGGCGGGATAAATCACATTAATTAAAAATGTCCTACAAGGGACTATAGCACACATCTTAATGTCCTTACTGCCACCAAAGAAGATCTTGAACAGCTTAGAAAAGGAAATGGCTAACTTTCTATGGGGTAAAAATCAGGAAAAAATAAGCTATAATGGAAAAAATGGGAAGATATATGCTGTTTAAAGAAGGAAGTGGGTTTAGGCTTGAATAAATTAAATGATATGGCCAAGGCCTGGGCATGTAAGTACTAGTGGATGCTCAAGCAGAATGATAGCCTCTAGGTAGGTTATATGATATGGATCAGGAAATAAAACATGTAAGAATCTTAAAAAAACATCTAGAAATTGGAACATGATGCTTAAATAAAAAGAATTAGTTGAAAGTAATGCATGCCTAATCAATAATGTATGGAGATGAACTCTAAATCCACAAGAAAAGTTCATACTTAAAAGTGCAAAAATTTTAGTAAGAAAAGAAAAAATTAGTCAAGAAGTTTTTAAGGGAGTCTAACTGAAAGAGATCCCACAAAAAAATGAATTTATTCATGTGGATGCTCTTATCGAATGCTATTCCTGTGGACTCGAATATTAAGTTGAAGGAAGTAAAATTAGTTTCATGTGTGAATGTTGTTTTTCTAACATAGAAAGCATAAACTATTTATTTTTAACAAGGAAAATAGTGGTGAAAGTTTGGAATTATCTGGGGATAGATGCACAAGTAAGCAACAAGTTAGAAGATATCAAGGAAAGACTCTAGAGAAGGAAGATAAGTTACGGAAAAAATAAAGTATGTAATTGGCTAAGGGGTTACATTCTACACATCACAGTCTGGAATCTGTGGAAATTCAGGAAAAGAAGTAGGTTTGAGAATATTAAAATACATGCTAAGCATATAATAGAAGAAATTAAAAAACATTGTTCATGGGTATCAGTAGGATTTCCACTAAAACTTAGAAACATGGAAATGGAAGACGAGAAAAGAAGGATATAAGGATTACATGCAAAAAGAAAAAATCTCTGAGATTAGAATGGTGTGTTGGGAAAAACCTCCATGGGGAAGGCTTGCTTTAAACACAGATGGTAGTTTTAACAGGGACATGAGAAAGGCAGGGGGAGAAGGGTGATAAGAAATGAGTAGGGTAAAGTTATAAAAGATTATACAATGAAAGAAAAAGCATCATCAGACATGCATGCAGAGATTTTAGCCTTACATAAAGACAATAAAATATGCAAAGGAAACTCTTATATTAACTTATGAGTACAGGTGGATTCTAGTATACTAGAGAATCTGGTTATGAATAAGATAGAAATGTGGCAGTATGAAGAATAGATAAAGACAATTAAGAGTCTTTTAACCGACATAAAAGGGGAAATTAAGCATATATATAGGGAAGCTAATGTTGTAGAATATAACTTAGCCAATGAGGGCTTTAAGAAGGGATTACAAGAATATGAGGGAGATGATATACCGAAGAAATATAAAGGCTTAATCATATTAGATAAAATAGAATTTTCGTATATTAAAATTCAAAAGCAGTAACTGATCTTTTATCTCCATGGTCCTGTGGGGTAATAATAAATATAGATTGCTCTGCTTTATTTTTAGGTATATAGGTATAAGTCAAGATGAAAGTATATGGAAATGGCCTATGGCAAATGGTCTACAATATTAAGCAGTGCATGAAACTATTCTTAATGTATTTTAAAGTCCAGGGACTACAAAGTAATATAAGGCAGAGAATGAGACTACCAAAATAAAGTAACACCATCGGCTAGGAGCAAATTAAATTATATATACCTACTTTCTATGTTTTGGCTTGTGGTGCAGGGGAGATAGTCAAATGTATACATGAGGCAAAGAAGGTTAAGCAAAAATGAAGGCAATCAAATTTTATTAAATTCATGAAGATAGATAAAGCTACAACTAGAAAAGTAGTTATAAATGCATGCTTTGCTTATTTTATGTTTAAGGGTGTAAAAGGGGTTAAGAGCTGTAACAGAGGCATTATATAATCAGTTAAGCTGATTTAAGTGCAGGGGAATGAGTCAGAGAGGTAAAACAGTCTACAAGGGTAGTGAATGCATTTGCTGCTGGTAATAGAAGGCATAGGTAAGATGCATAGATAATAGAAGGCAGAGGAGGAAAAGAAAAATGAACAAAATAGTAGAGAGGCTGCCAAAATTATAATCAAAAGCAGGATGATAAGGTGGCTGTAGATGGAAAGGGGCCAACAAAAAGTATAAGGGACAGAGCAATAAAAGATAAACAGGCCAAGCGTCAAGTAAAGCAACACAATGTACAGAATCAAAGTGAAGAGATACATTAAGAGATAGGACAAAAACAATCACTTCAAGCAAAATGTGTAATGTTTTATTTATATTATTCAAGGGTGTAAAATGGGAAAAGGGTAGTTCAATATTGTAAAAATGGTATTCGTCCGCCAAAAGAAATAATTTTGTATTAATAAAACAAACATTCCAAAAAAAAAGAAGAATAAAAAAAAGAAATAATAGTATAATAAGGATAATAAGAATAATATTAAGAATAAGAATATTGAGTATAATAAGAAGAATAAGAAGAATAAGAAGAAAAAGAAGAAAAAAAAGAATAAGAAGAATGAGAAGAATGAGAAGAATGAGAAGAATAAGAAGAATAAGAAGAATAAGTTGAATAAGAAGAATAAAAAGAATAAGAATAAAGAAGAATAAGAAGAAATTCAAGTTTTGCTCTCAAGTTCTAGAGAGAGAAACACGTTTTTAAAGAGAGAAACAACAATTTTCATTGAAAAAGAAGCCAATTTCATGCTAAAATGGAGCAAGTTGTTCTATTAAGTGATGAGAAGTCATTTGCTCATCAAATCAAAAAGACCGCGCCTCACTATTTTGATTTTTCGGAAATTTATGGGGAAAAAAACGGAGAACCATCGATAGAGTTCTCCCCCTCCGATATCGCCATGCTTGCTGAAGCTCACAAATACACTTTAGTGGGCAAATATTTTCATGGGTGACCTCGCATTGAAGATATCAGAGCATTCTTCACATCACTGAAGCTTAAAGGTCTATTAAAAACTGGCGTCTTGGATGCTAAACATATTCTCATTCAACTGTCCACCGAGAAGGACTTCCATAGAGTTTGGCTGAAGGCAATCTGGTATATTTTGGGCTATCCTATGAGAGCCTTCAGATGGATGCCTTCCTTCACAACCAAATAGGAGTCGCCATTACACCCAGTTTGGTTTCTCCTCTCAATGCTGCCTATTCACTTCTTTGATAAGCTCTCCCTCTGTCATATTGCTAGTGCAGTTGGCACCCCTCTTCTTCTTTATGGTGCCACTGCCATGTTAGCTCGACCAAGTGTAGCTCGGCTCTACATAGAAGTGAACCTACTGCAGCACATCCCTCACCGTATATGGATTGGCAGTAAAAACGGGGATGGTTTCTGGCAAGGATTGATTCCAGAAAACCTCCCAAGCTACTGCTCCTACTATAATAAATTGGGGCATTCATGTGAACATTGCTTGGTTAAAAAATTTACAGAAGAAAAACAGTGGAATGGTCCTAGAACAGAAACAAGAAATGAGAGGAAAGGATATAGAATTAAACCCTCCCCCCCCAACATAGTGAACATAACTGCAATGGAGTTGTTACATGAATGGAAATAGTGGAATATGTCCCCACTAGGAAAGAAGATTCCGAAGGGGCTAGAAAAACAAATAACTTAGAGGAAAATGCTAAAAACCATGAACTAATCCTAAAAATAGCTGAAATAAATAAAAGATTTAGGAGAGGTATAATCGAACCCAGAAAAAAGAGTGCAAGGTGAAGGAAAGGGGTAGAGGAGTTAGGTAATAACTTAGATGAGGATTTAGAGGTTAGAAGCGATTTCATTTTAAATAAAAGTGAGGAAGAATCTGATTTTAGAAAAGCCACCAAATATGATTTAGAAATTGATAATTTTAGAAATATAATGGGAGATAGAGATTGGGTCATGGAGGAAATAAAACTCATGGAATTACAGCTAGGCATGGAATGGAAAAATGAAAAATCAGGAGGTTTTAGTTCGATTAAAAAATCTAGAAATAGGAAAAAATACTTAGATAAAACATATGAATCAAAATGCACTACAAAAGCTCGGGCTAAATCCACATCTAATGTTTAGATTTCTCTACTGGAATGTGAGGGGTATCACAAACCCCTCCTCAATAAAAAGAGTTAAAAAATTGATTCAATTATATAAAACTCCAATTATTATACTTGCCGAACCCATTGTAAATAAGGATAAACTAGAATACTACAAAAAGCTATTAGGGTTTGATTACTCTTTCTCTAATAAAAATAACAAAATCTGGATTTTCTGGAAAAGCTTATTTAATATAATTATTTTAGAAGATACGAATCAAATTATTAACTTTTCTTTAGATAATGCCCAAGAGGAGATCATTTCAGTAGTTTATGCCAAATATACTAAAGAAGGTAGAAAGGAGCTTTGGAATGATATTCTTAAAACTGCTAAAATAAATAATCCATGGATAATAGGAGGAGATTTCAATATTATAAGAAAGGCTAGCGAGAAAAAAGGGGGCAACCCCCCCCCCCCCCCCCAATAAAAAGCAATCGCTCACTTTAATGATACGATATCAGAGACTAGATTGATGGAAGCTAGCTTTTCAAGCCCCCAATACACTTGGTGCAATAACTGGAAAGTTAAAGTCACCATATGGGCAAGACTAGATAGAATTCTACATAATGTCAAATGGCTAGAAGCTTATGGCTCCACAGCTGTCAGATATTTAAATAGAACCTGTTCTGACCACAATCTACTATTAATATCCGTAGAAAAAAATAAAATCAAGAATAAGTCGTTTAAATTTCAGAATGCATGGTCCTTACATAATGCTTTCATCAATACAGTTAAAAATTCATGGACGCAAGAAATAACAGGTAACCCAGTTCAAATCTAGAATAATAAATTCGAAAGACTAAAAAAGCACTTAATAATATGGAATAGAAACTCCTTCGGCAATATTAACAAAAATATTATAGAAGCAGAAAAGAAAGTTGAAAAAAAAGAGTTAGAATATAAAACACTTCAAAATTCAGATAGTAGAAAGGAACTAAATAAAGCACAGGCTGAGCTAAAATTAAAATTGCTAATGGAGGAAGTATTATGGAAACAAAAAAGCTAAAATAAAATGGATTAAAGAAGGAAATAAAAATACGAAGTTTTTCTAGAAAATAGCCAAAATCAAGACTCAAAAACAAAGAATAAAATGTATAAAAAATAACCCAAATAAATGAGTAGACACTAACTTAGAAATAAAAACCCACCTTGACGAATATTTTGAAAACCAATTTAGAGGAATTACAAATTTGAATGGAGATTATCTCCTAAATAAGATAGATCATAAAATTACCAACGAAGAAAATGATGCACTTACCAAATTTCCAGATGAAGAAGAACTGAAGTTTATTGTTTTTAGCATGGGCAAAAACAGTGCCCCAGGTCTTGATGTGTGGAACGATGAGTTCTATCAAAACTATTGGGCAATCATAAAAAATGACCTCCTAGGGGCTATACATTGGATATTCTGTGGAGCAGAAATAGGCAAGAAATGGAGCAGCTCGTACTTGTTTCTTATTCCTAAAATGGAAAACCCCCATAAAGCTAAAGACTTTAGACCTATCAGCCTGTGTAACTCCATTTATAAAATCTTGACCAAGCTACTTCAAAACAGATTAGCTGTAGTATTGCCAAAAATCATTTCTAAAGAACAATCAGGATTTATGATAAATAGATTACTAATGGAAAATATTTGTTTAGCTAAAGAAATGATCAGAGAAATAGGATCCAAATCTAGAGGTCATAATGTATTGCTAAAACTAAATCTCTCAAAAGCTTTTGATAGAATTGAATGGAAAATTTTATGTTTTTTCATGAGAAAGATGGGTTTTTCCTGAAACCTGGATTGACTTGATTATTAGATGCATATCAAGTCCTAGGATTAAAATTCTTGTCAATCGAGAACTAGGAAAAGATATCAAGCCGATGAAAGGATTAAGGCAGGGTGATCCTCTTTCTCCCTCCCTCTTTAATATCTACCTAGAGCTCCTCATTGTTAATGTCAAAAATAAAATTATCTCAGGAAGTATAGGTCAGTTTAGTCAACCTATTAATACTCCTTTAGTGGGATGCTTGGCTTATGTTGATGATGTGATCATTTTCACAAATGGAAGCTCCAGATCCATGCATAACCTCATGGAGTTGTTTAAAGTCTTAGAAGAAGAAACGGGACAGAAAATTAATAACAAAAAGTGCCAGTTTATGATTGTCAAAAAAGCCCCAATAAGTCTAGGTCATAGAATTAACAAAATAACAGTTTTCACACAGATAAAAGGTGCACTTCAATATCTTGGATGCCCAATATACAAAGGAAAACTAAAATCAATATACCTAGATTTCCTACTTGAAAAAATTAAAAATAAAATTGCTGGCTGGAAAGTGGACATACTTTCCATGAGTGGTATAATTGCTCTGATCACCCATGTGTTACAAAGCGTAGTCATGTAGAATCTAATGATTACTCACCTTCTAGTGTCGGATAAAAAAAGAATAGAAAAGGAATTGACCCATTTCTTATGGAGATCAAAAAGTGGCAAAAGAAAGTTACATTGGAAAAAATGGAAAGATCTTTGCTACCCCTTACAGGAAACAGGCCTCGGCTTTACTGATTTAAATGATCTAGCTAAAGCGTGGCCGTGCAAAAGATGGTGGAGGCTCAAAGAAAAAAATATCCTATGTGCTGAATCTATGAGATCTAAATATTGTATAGAGGATGATATAAATAGGAATAGAAAAAAGAACAAAGCATCACAAATCTGGCTTCAAATGCTCAATTAAAGGGAATTTGTCGAAAACATTCTAAACTTACTAAAAATGATTGGAAATGGACTTTAAGTGCAGACGGAATATTCTCACTTAAAACCATTAAAGAAAAAGTAAGTAGGAAGGAAATGCAACCTTTATTTAAATGGATATGGGATAACGATAATAGTCAAAAGATAAAAACTAATACATGGAAAGTTCTCTCAAATATCATTCCTATAGATGAAAACATAAAAACAAAAGGCATACAACTTGCCTCGAGATGTGAATGGTGTTTGCAAAAACTAGAATCGCTTGTTCATCTGTTTTCCCAAGGTAATATAGCCATGGAAATCTGGTGGAGACTAGAGTCTGTAATGGGATTAAAACATGCATGTATTCCTCTTAGAAATAGACTAATTAAATGGAGTAATGCGTAATTTTCAGCACAGTTCATAGAAATGGCTCAAAATTAACATCTCACATTGCTATCTGGTGTATATGGAAAGCTAAGAATAATAGCAAATATGAAGGGCACAGAATGGACTCTGAAGACATATGGAAAGCAATAAAGATTGAAATAAAAATTACCTCAGAATCCTCCCCACTTGCAGCTCAAAGCCCTCTTCTAGATACTCACACTCTAAAATTCTAGAATCTCACGGTGTCTAAAATCAAAACACTAAAAGTTATAGGAGTTAAATGGTAAAAAACCAGAAAAAGGCAGATTAGCCCTAAACACCGATGGTAGCTTTGACAGGAACATAGGCCTAGCTAGTGGAGGAGGTGTCTTAAGGCACTCTTGTGATCACTTAATATTTGCCTACTCAGGTCCCAATAATGCGTCAACTGCCCTCCACGCAGAAATATTAGCATTAAGGGATGGACTTAGAATATGTTACTCTAAAGAGCTAACAAATATAGATATACAAATAGATTCTAAAATATTGGTAGACTTAATGAATAATAAAAGTAGCACATGGGAATTTAAAGGAGTTAGAGGAAATTAACAAATTAATAATATCCTTAAATGCATCACCCACGCACATATATAGGGAAGCAAATGCCTTAGCAGATTAATTAGAAAAAGAAGGAAAACTTAAAGAATCCCATCTATATGAAGAAGACTCTCTTCCAGAGAGATTTAAAGGTATTATAAAACTAGATAAAAAGAATTCCCATACATCCGAATAATAAAAAAAGATTGAGAGGATATTATAGGATTTCGTTATCACTGTTAGTTTTCAAGTTCTTTTGTTCTTATATCAGCATAGGGCAGGTTCCAGATTTGCTCAAGTGTTCCTGGTCCTGAAGGAAGACTCTGTAGAAATGAATAATTACAATGTGGCTAAATTCTGGATTCCCCCACAAAAATTTCAGTTCTCACTGCAGGTTCGGAATCACACTGCAGAGAGTAAGAATGGCCTGTATACTTGTAGTTTTGGTTGTTTTGTTTTTTATTTTCTGTTGTATTTTTCTTAGCAGCAAGGATATCTAAAACAGGAGGAACTGACATGTGCACAAGTGCCTGTATCTCCAGCATTATAGATTCTAAGTCTGTATGAACTTTGTTCTGATGTGGCCATGTTAAATCACTTAAGTTTAGGTGTGGTTTGTGTTATAAGGTATTGTAGTGTCTGTATTATTTTAATGTAATTTAGAAGTCCACAAAAGTAGGCTAGGTTGTGTACACTATAGAAAGCTGCTGTCCACAATTGGGAGCAACAAAAAGCTGCTATGGAAGTGCTGACTGCAGAAACTATAGGGTGCTTGGTTTGAAGGAGCCAGAACAGTGAAAAAGAGATCCAGTAGAAATGCTGGAGGCTGGAAATCTCTTTGTGTTTGTGGCATGTATGCAGGTGACAGGTAGAGGAAGATCAATTACACGGGTGTCCGTGGAAGATTTCAGGAGATAGCACCATGTTTAATAGAGCCTTTTCTGCAAAAGATAAAGCTAAAGTTGCAGCTCTTGATATAGAAGCTCAAGAAAATTGTTGGAGATAATTAAAGGCCCAACAGGAAGGGAAAGAAAGCTTGTTTGAAGAAGGAGATTGAAGGATAAAGATCATCTCTCAACTAGCAACAAAGTGCAGGTAGCAACAATGCTGAAAATCCCAACAGAAACTCAAAATTGTTCTATAGATGGATTAGAAAAAGCAAATATTTGTCCATGTTTACTTTATTACATTTATAATAACTAATGCTTAGTGTAGGTGTAAAGGGTTATGGGTAGCAAGCAAGTAGGTTGTAAAAATGGTATTCTTCCGCCAAAAGAGAGGGTTATAATTAATAAATAAACTTTCAAAAAAAAAGAAGAATAAGAATAATTAAAAGAATAGGAAGAATAAAAAGAATAAAAATAATAAGAATAGTAAGAAGAATATAAAAAATAAAAAGAATAATATAAAATAAAAAAGATTAAGAATAATAAGAATAATAAGAAAAATATTAAGAATAAAAATATTGAATAGAATAAGAATAATACGAAGAATAAGAAGAATAATAAGAATAAGAAAAATAAGAAGTATACGAAGAATAATAAGAAAAAATAGGATAAGAAGTATAAGAAGAATAAAGAGAATAATAATAATAATAATAATAATAAGAAAAATAAGAAGAAAAGAAAGAAAAGAAAAATAAGAAAAATAAGAAAAATAAGAAAAATAAGAAGAATAAGAAGAATAAGAAGAATAAGAAGAATAATGAGGATAAAAAGAATAAGACAAATAAAAAGAAGAAGAAAAAGAAGAAGAGGAAAAAGAAGAAGAATAAGAATAAGAAGAATAAAATGAATATGAAGAATAAGAAGAATTAGAAGAATAAGAAGAATAAAAAGAATAAGACGAATAAGAAGAATAAACTAATATGAAGAATAAGAAGAATAAGAGGGATAAGAAGAATAAGAAGAATAAGAGGAATAAGAAGAATAAGAAGAATAAGAAGAAATAAATAATAAGAAGAATAAGAAGAATAAGAAGAATAAAAAGATTTAGAAGAATAAGAATTAGAAGAATAATAAGTATAAGAGAATAAGAAGAATAAAAAGAATAAGAAGAATAAAAAGAGAATAAGAAGAATAAGAATAATAAGAAGAATAAGAAGAATAAGAATAATAACAAGAATAAAAAAATAATTTGAATAATAATAATATGAATAAAAAGATAATAAGTAGAATAATAAGAATAAGAAGAATAAGAATATTAATTAGAATACAAAGAATAAGATGAATAAGAGGAATAATAAGAATATTAAGAAAAAGAAGAATATGTACAATAAGAAGAATTAGAATATTATTAAGAATAAGAAGAATAATATTATTATTATGAAAAAGAAGAATAAGAAGAATAAGAAAAATAAGAAGAATAATAAAAATAATAATATGTATAATAACAAAAAATGAATAATATTAAGAATAAGAATATTGATTAGAATAAGAAGAATAAGAAGAAAATAAAGAATAAAAAGAATAAGAAGAATAAGAAAAATAAGAAAAATAAGAAGAATAAGAAGAATAAGAAAAACAAGAAGAATAAGAAAAATATGAAGAATAAGAAGAATAAGAAGAATAAAAAGAATAAATATAATAAAAAGAATAAGAAGAATATAATGAATAATCTAAATAAAAGAATAAGAAGAGTAAGAAGAATAAGAAGATTAAGATATAAAATAACATTAAAAATAATAATAAGAAAAAGACAAATAAGAATTATATGAAGAATAAGTAAAATAAATAGAATAAGAAGTATATTAAGAATAAGAAGAATAAGAAGAATAAAAAGTGTAAGAAGACTAACAAGAATAATAAGAATAAGATAAATATGAATAATAATAAGATAATGAAAAATAATAAGAAAAAGTAGAATAAAAAGAATACAAAGAATAAGAAGAATAAAAATAATTAGAAAATTAAGAAGAATATTAAAATAAGATGAATAAGAATAATAATTAGAATAAGAAGAATAAGCAGGATTATAAGAATAAGAAGAATAAGAATAATTCAAATTATAAGAAAAATAAGAAAAATACAAATTATAAGAAGAATAAGAAGAATAAAAGTAATAAATAGAATAAAAAGTTTTAGATAAATTATAAGAATAAAAAAAGAATAAGAACAATAAGAAGAAAGTAGAATAAGAAAAATAAGAAGAAGAAAAATATGAAGAATTAAAAATATAAGAAGAATAAGTAGTTTAAGAATAAAAGAAGAATAGGTGAAATAAGAAAAATAAGAAGAATAAGAAGAATAATAAGAATATAAATAATAAGAAGAATAAGATGGATAAGATAAATATGATAAATAAGTAGATTAAGAAGACTAATAAATTTAGGAAAAAAAAAAGAAAAAAATTAATAAGTACAATAAAGATAATAAGAAGAATAAGAAATATAATAAATTTAAGAACTTATAAAGGATAAGAAGAATAAGAAGAATCATAAGAAAAAAGAATAATACGAAGAATTAGAATAATAATAAAATAACAAAATAAGTAGATTATTTAGAATAAGAAGAATAATAAAATAAGAAGAATAAAAGAATAAGAAGAATATACAGAATAATAAGAATAAGAAAAATAAGAAGAATAAAAAAATTTGAAGTAAAAGAGAAATAAGAAGAATAATAAAAATAAGAAGAATAATAAGAATAAGAAGAATCTGAAGAATAAGAAGAATAAGAAGAATATGAAGAATAAGATGAATAGAAGAAGAAGAAGAAGAAGAAGAAGAAGAAGAAGAATAAGAATAAGAATAAGAATAAGAATAAGAATTAAAAGTATAATAATATTAATAAGAATAAGAATAATAAGAAGAATAATAAGAAAAGAAGACTATGAAGATAAGAAAAAGAATAAAAAGAATAATAATAATAAGAAAAATAAGATGAATAAAGATAAATAAAAAAATAAGAAGAATAATAACAATAATAAGAATAATAAGAATACTAATAATAATAATAATAATAATAATAAGAATAATAAGAAAAAGAACTAAAAGAATGATAAGAAGAAAAAGAAGTATAAGAAGAATTAGAAGAATAAGAACAATAAGAAGAATAAGAAGAATAAGAAGAATTAGAATAATAGTGAGAATAAGAAGAATAGGAAGAATAATTAGAATTAGAAGAATAAGATGAATTAAAATAATAAGAAGAATAAGCAGAATAAGAAGAATAATAAGAATAATAAGAATGAGAATAATTAAAAAAAGAATAATAAGTAGAATAAGAATTATAAGAAGTATAAGGAGAATAATAAAAATTATAAGAATAAAAAGAATAAGATGAATTTCATAAATTAGAGAATAAGAAGAAATAGAAGATTATGAAGAATATGAAAAATAAGAAGAATAAGACAAATAAGAAGAATACATACAATATGAAGAATAAAAAAAAGTACAATAAGAAGAATATGAAGAATAAGTTCAATATGAAGAATAAGAAGGATAATAAAAATAAGAAGAATAAAAAAAATAAGAAAAATAAGTAGAATAAGAAGAATAAGATGAATAAGAATATGAAGAATAAGAAGAATAAGAAGAATAAGAAGAATAAGAAGAATAAGAAGAATAAGAAGAATAAGTAAATATAAAGAATAAGAATAATAAGAATAATAAGAAGTATAATAAGTATAAGAAGAATAAAAAGAATAAGAAGAATAATAAGTATAAGAAGAATAAGAAGAATAAGAAGAATAAGAAGAATAATAAGAATATGAAGAATAATAAGAATATGAAGAATAAGAAATAGAATAATAAGAAGAATAAGAAGAATAAGAAGAATAAGTAGAATAAGAAGATAAAGTAGAATAAGAAGAAAAATAAATATAAGAAGAAGAATAATAATAATAAGATTAAAAGAAGAATAAGAATTAAAAGAAGAAGAAGAAGAGAAGAAGAAAGAAGAAGAATAATAATAATAATAATAATAATAATAATAAATTGAATAAAAGAAAAGAAGACTATGAAGAATAAGAAAAAGAATAAAAATAATAAGAAAAATAAGAAGAATAAAAATAAATAAAAAAATAAGAAGATTAATAACAATAATAAGAATAATAAAAATAATAATAAGAAAAAGAAAAAAAAAGAATGAAAAGAAGAATAAGAATTATAAGAAGAATTAGAAGAATAAGAACAATAAGAAGAATTAGAATAATAGTGAAAATAAGAAGAATATGAAGAATATGAAGAATAATTAGAATTAGAAGAATAAGATGAATTAAAAGAATAATAAGAATAAAAAGAATTAGAAGAATAAGAAGAATAAGAAGAATGAAAAGAATAAAAAGAATAAGAAGAATAAGAAGAATAATAAGAATGAGAATAAAAAATAAGAATAATAAGTAGAATAAGTATTATAAGAAGCATAAGAAGAATAATAAGAATTATAAGAATAAGAAGAATAAGATGAATTTCATAAATTAGAAGTATAAGAAGAAATAGAAGAATAAGAAGAATATGAAGAATTAGAAGAATAAGACAAATAAGAAGAATACATACAATATGAAGAATCAAAAAATAGGTTCAATAAGAAGAATATAAAGAATAAGTTCAATATGAATAATAAGAAGAATAATAAAAACAGAAGAATAAAAAAAATAAGAAAATAAGTAGAATAAGAAGAATAAGAAGAATAAGAATAATAAGAAGAATAAGAAGAATAAGAAGAATAAGAAGAATAAGAAGAATATGAAGAATATGAAGAATAAGAAGAATATGAAGAATAAGAAGAATAAGAAGTATAAGAAGAATAAGAATAATAAGAAGAATAACAAGAAAATGAAGAATAAGAATTAGAATAATAATAAGAATAGGAATAATAAGAAGAATAAGAAGAATAATAAGAATAATAAGAATAAGAAGAATAAGAAGAATAAGAAGAATAAGAAGAATAAGAAGATTAAGAATAATAATAATAATAATAATAATAATTAAAAGAGGAATAAGAATTAAAAGAAGAATAAGAATAATAAGAATAATAAGAATAAGAAGAATAAGGAGAATTAGAAGAATAAAAAGAAAAGAAGACTATGAAGAATAAGAAAAAGAATAAAAAGAATAAGAAAAATAAGAAGAATAAAGATAAATAAAAAAATAAGAAGAATAATAACAATAATAAGAATAATAATAAGAAGAAGAATAATAAGAATAATAAGAAAAAAAAGAAAAAAAAGAAAAAGATTTATAAGAAGAATACGAAGTATAAGAATAATTAGAATAATATAAACAATAAGAAGAAGAATAATAATAATAAGATTAATAATAACAAGAAGAATAATAAGAATAATAAGAAAAAGAAGAAAAAGATTGATAAGAAGAATACGAAGTATAAGAAGAATTTGAATAATATAAACAATAAGAAGAATAAGAAGAATTAGAATAATTGTGAGAATAAGAAGAATAAGAAGAATAGGAAGAATAATTAGAATTAGAAGAATAAGATGAATTAAATTAATAAAAAGAATACAAATAATTAGAAGAATAAGAATAATAAAAAGAATAAAAAGAATATGAAGAATAACAAGAATAATAAGAATGAGAATAATAAAAAAAAGAATAATAAGTAGAATAAGATTTATAAGAAGTATAAGGATAATAATAATAATAATAATAATAATAATAAGATGAATTTCATAAATAAGAAGAATAAGAAGAAATAGAAGATTAAGAAGAATATGAAGAATAAGAATAATAAGACAAATAAGAAGAATACATACAATATGAAGAATGAAAAAATAAGTATAATAAGAAGAATATGAAGAATAATTTCAATATGAACAATAAAAATAATAATAAAAATAAGAAGAATACAAAAAATACAAAAAATAAGTAGAATAAGAAGAATAATAAGTATAAGAAGAATAGGAAGAATAAAAAGAATAAGAAGAATAAGAAGAATAAGAAGAATAAGAAGAATGAGAAGAAGTATAAGAAGAATAAAAAGAATAATAAGTATAAGAAGAATAGGAAGAATAAGAAGAATAAGAAGAATAAGAAGAATGAGAAGAATAAGAAGTATAAAAAGAATAAAAAGAATAAGAAAATAAGAAGAAAATGAAGAATAAGAATAAGAAGAATATGAAGAATAAGATGAATAAGAATTATAATAAGAATAAGAACAATAATTTGAATAAAAAGTATAAAAATATAAAGAAAATTAATACAATAATAAGAATATTGCTAAGAATAATAATAATAATAATAATAATAATAATACTAATAAGAATAAGAATAAAAAAAGAATAATTAGAATATGAATAATAAGGAGAATAAAAAGAATAAGAAGAATAAGAAGAATAAGAAGAATAAGAAGAATAAGAAGAATAAGAAGAATAATAAGAAAATAAGAATAAGAAAAAAGTATAATAATAAGAATAAGAAGAATAACTAGAATAATTTTAACTACAATAATAAATAAAATTATAATAATAAGAAGAATAACACTACAATAAAAATCCCAAATAGCTATGGAATCTTCCATAGCTATATGGATTTATTACGTCGCTAAAATATAATAACGATGGATTTATTAAAGAAATTATAATATGCTCGTTGCAAAAAATAATGAGCTAAATAATTTCCTATCAAATTTTTTAACGACAAAAATTTCCTAGCTAATTATATTTTCCCCTTACTAATTTTAATAATAATTAAGAATAATAATTAATAATTTTTGATTAGATACTCAATAAAACATCCCTAGCTAAATTTTCTTTTGAAAAATGGCTAGCTATTTTCATTAAAAAAAAATTTCACAATTTAATTTTTTTTAAAAAATTTGATTACATATTTTTATATTTTTATATAAATTTGAATAAAAACATATACTATAAACCATTATTTATAATTAACAAAATTTAAAAGCAGTAACTAAATTATTCAAATATATCATTTGTATATAATCACATGCTAGAACGTGCATCACACGACATTGCTGGCATTGGCACGTGGTGTACCATGGTGCAAGTCCATCTAGGCAGTTCCACGCATGTATTGCATTTAATTTTTCTATGGAAAGAGCTGACATGGGCCTTAAAGAATTTGATGTATCAACATGAAACCATGTTCCAAGCACATGGCTTCCACCAAGCACATTTTCACTACAATTTCCAAGTACAAGAAAGAGGATGTTAGGAGCTGAACAGTGCGCCGGTGTTAGGTTCATAGCATTTTTCAAGATTCTAAAGGCTTCTTCGCATTTAAGAGTTCTTTTAGTTTGGGATCCAATTCTCCATACCAATACATCAAACACTCTTACAGGAGTACCAATCTTATAGCGCATCAACATAGTGACACCCACCATCTACAAGTGAAACAAGCATTAAAAAACAAAACAGAGAGAGATGATGTAGCAAGCGCACCTCCACTGAATGTTTTTGAAGATAGCATTATAGTCCTTGCACGTCTTAGATTCAAGCCCCTTCACTTCTTCCACAACTACAACTCATATATCAATCTCTTCCTACTCCATCATAAACATTCAGTGAGTAATTAATCTTTCATACCCCCCCGCCCCCGTGCTTGTACCTATTTGTTGTTGCACTCAATAAAAGAACCTTAAAAAATTACAGCTCTTGTAAACCCATCTATTGGGTCACTACATTTTTTCAAACAACTTGTAAGCACATCTATTGTACCACAACATTTTGTAGAATAACATGTAGGCACTCCTATTGTATCTTTACATTTTTTGAACAAATTGTAAGCACATCTATTATACCACTACATTGAACATGTGCTAACACATCAACAATATTTTATAAAGCATTTTCTCCTCCTCCCGAAATCCTCTCAAAACCCTCAAAATTCTTCAAGTTTTTGTAGGAATTTGTAGAATTCCAGCCTTGGAGGCTTAGAATTTGACAAAGTAAATGAATTCTCTAAGTTTCTGTAACTTAGAAGCAATGTTTTAATAAATAAGGATGGGATTTAAGGGACCGCCTGACGCTACACTGGATACTAAAACAACTGAAACCCTAAGAGGCACCGAAGACCCTCCGAGGTCTCATGCTCTCACCTCGCCACTATCTCTTGCATCGAATCCTCTGCCTATTTTGTAGAATCAAACTCGAAGGAAGAGGCTTGTAGTATACTCGGAACTCAACATGGAAGCAATCGAATACCTAATTGATGATGGATTTCGCCAAAAAATCATTTTCGGTAAGATCTCGGTTCTCCCAAATGAATTCTCATCGAAAAACCTTCTCGAAAACGAAAACTCTTCTGATATTAATGCAATCAAAAAAATCTCTCCACAGAAGGATGACAGAAATGGAAATAACTAATCTGTAAGGAAGGTTGTTCTGAATGAAGGTACGAATCACCCTATCTCTTGTGAAAATGCTGTTTTAAAATCCCCTCCTACTGTAATGGATAAATTAGCTAAAACTTGCAACGTGAGTGTGGTCGAAAACACACAAATGAATGAGAAATGCAAAGAAGGTACGTCTTCTGAAATAAACACGAATTCTACTTCCTCTGTACATCTAAATGCATGGAAGGGCACAAACTAAGTGTGTCAATGAATGACCTTAGTAATCAAACAAAGCCCTCAGGGAAATATGATTTCTTCTGTCATAACTCTAGTAGCTTGAATAGTTCAAGTGGGAATAACGGGGTCTGTTCACTAAATCTATTGTCTAATATCCTGCGGAAGGATTATGCTTCCCCCTCGGTAGAAGCAAACTGCATAGAGGAAAATGGTGAGCCCATAAAGCCTATTATAGAAGAAAATCTCAAGAGAAAAGAGCCTCAAGCTCTAGTCACTAATAACATAAGCCAATGGGTATGGAGACCTAAATTTTTAAAACCAGAAATGCAATAAAACAATAGCTCATATGCTGTAAAAAACTAGAATGGAGGAAGACAAACTCAAACTCCCTCTTATAAAACATATGGGAAAAATAAAGCCCCTTGGAGCAGTCTATTTGCAGGCAATAGGTTGTTGTCCAGCATTGCAAAATTGACTTATCACCTCCCTAAATTATTGGGCAGTGCTTGTTTTGAAGAGAGTGATTTACTCCTTGGTATAGAGCACCGGAAGCATTGTCTAGTAGAATATTTTACAACCAAAAATCCTGGGCAACTTTTACTGAGAAGATT
Organism: Sapria himalayana; assembly: GCA_029783825.1. NCBI lineage: Eukaryota > Viridiplantae > Streptophyta > Magnoliopsida > Malpighiales > Rafflesiaceae > Sapria > Sapria himalayana. Next base: position 422,714 of record JAREIK010002957.1, read on the forward strand.
CATGGAAGAATAATGAAGAATAATCCCACAAGTCATCCAACATTCGAGCGGCTAGTTTGTTTTTAAATTTAATAATTTGGAAGATGCCGAAGGAGTTTTAAAAGCTGGTGCTTTCTTAGTTTTTGGCCGGGCCCTATATGTGAAACCACTTCCGATAGGGTTTCACTATGGGTTAAAGGAAATGGCAAGGATCCCTATATGGGTAAAGCTGCCTAACTTTCCTATTCACCTATGGAACACAATAGGGTTAAGCAAAGAAGCGAGCTGTCTTGAACATCCCCTGCACATGGACAAGCTCATATCTAACATCTCCAATGCAAGAGTACTAGTGGAGATTGATTTGAGTGGTGGCCTAATGAAGGAAATCTCTCTAAATTTTTCTAACGGATCCAAAATCTCTCAACCAGTGATATATGAAAATGTGCCCTTATTCTATAATTCCTATTTGCTTTTTGGGCATTCTTCAGGCAGTTTCCAAGCAAAAGAGGAAAAAAAGGTAGAGCATACAAGCCCAACAGCCCAGAATTGGGCAGAGGAAGAAGTAGAGCTCAACTCCCCCATGAAAGATAGACATGAGGACCCCCCAAATGAGGAAACTCTATCTCTTATGCTAGAACACAAAATCAATATAAATGTAGAGGAAGAAAATGGTTTTATGGTTGTCAAAGGAAAAAATAAGAGGAGCGACCCAATCAATGCTAGAGAGGGCGCATCTCAGAAACAAAGGCAACTTGAAAGACCAATTTCCAAGGGCTTTTCCCCTTAGGATCCAACATAGATTGTATTTAGGAGAACTCAACCCCTCAAAAATGAGCTTTTAGATGTTGTTTTTTTGTGTCCGGAGGTCTTTATGTTAGAGTTTTCTATGGTGGAATAGGGAGAGAACAAATATACTCTCCCATGTACACTTATTAAAGGCTTTTTGGGGAGTGGTGGTGGCACCTCTAGGAAGATTTCTTTGGATGATGGCATGTATAATTGTAGATGGCCAAAAATGTAGCGGAGAAAATAGGCTAGCACCATGCAGCCTATTTTTTAAATTACTCAGCTAGAAACAGTCTGTGGGGATGACTGTGTGCACGGGAAGCCCATGAGAGCCTAGTATACCTCTTGATCTGGCAGTATACAGGGCTTCAACTATAAGGGTAGAAATATGTTATAGGAGACATAATGTACAAGAAGAAATGTATACAAATTTGAGAAACTGTGATGTAATCTGGATTGAGTTATATTGCCAGAAGAAGAGAGGTCTAAAGCTCTTGGGACGACCTAGGAAAGATGAATGGATAGTGGTGTGCAATGAAACTAATTTTATGAATGACCATTGGAACGACAATGGCACTGAGCTGCCTCAAACACACTTCTATGTATGTTGTATTAAATGGACAATCGACACACATGTATATACGAGGTGTTGGGATTCAATTATGGAAACAAGGGTGACATATATTAATGTTAATTATAAAGCATTCTGGAGTGGTGAGAGGAAAAGAGACGTAAGAGAGATAGAAGCAATGTGTGAAGGGTGGGAATCTCAATGCAAGGTAAATATGTTTATGCTGGAATATGATAAATCCATGCAAAGTTGTTTAGGATGTATTGTAAGGGAAGAGGGTGAGGAGGGATCTCAATGTAAGGATAGCACTAGGGGGGGGGGGGGGGGGGGGGGGGGGGGTGGAATGTAATGCATGTTGTTTTCCAATCGAAAAAATATATAAAAACAATTTGGAAAGGAAGAGAGACAACATCCTCGTGGGCACTCGAAATCTAGTTTTGGGGGTTTTTAGGGAGCCATCGGGGCATGTATGGGTGGTATATGGGTGGAAGTCATTCTTGAGTTGGGGGAAGGGATGCCATGCAACTGAGTTGAATGCACATGAATGTAATACTAAAAGTGAGGTATGGGAAATAAATTGTAAGGGTAGAAACATAAGCTGTATTTTCCAGATTGGTGAGGAGCGCTTATGTATTAAAAGTGAGACATTGTCAAGTGAGGAATGAGAAATTGATTGTAAGGGTAAAATAAGCTGTAATAAATGAAAACGTGGGGAGTGCTTATGAGTAGAAAGTGAGGCTTTTCCATGTAAGGGAAAGGGGACAATGTGTAAGGGTATTTCTAATCATGTTAACATAGGCAAAGAAAGAGGTGCATGTTTTGGGATTGCTTCGAATGTATGGGTGGTATATGTGACAAGGGTGGATTATCTACTGGTATTTCTGGGGCGAGATTGCATGCGAGACTTGAATGTGGGTGGTTCATATGCATGTTTTCATTAATTCTACGTAAATATAAAACATATATCTACACTTGAGCGTTATGGAGAGAGGGGTAGTAAATTTAATTATGAAGATAGCTTCTTGGAATGTTAGAGGCTTTAATTGCACGCTAAAGCATAAGGAAGTCCTAAGGCTATTCAGTGCCTATAGGATAGATATTTTTGCTATCATAGAAGCGAACTAAATAGTGAGAAGAGATCTTGGCTCATGAAGACAAAATTCAAGGGATACAATTCTCTTGAAATTATTTCTTCTAGATAAGTGCCAAGATAACTTCTATCCCACAACTTATCCACGCAAAGCAATGGCAGAATCCTAATTCTTTGGTATATCCAATCAACAAGCTTAGAAATTATTTCTTCTATCCCACAACACATGTATCTGCAGGCATGAGACAAAAATAGTGGCTTATCCTTTAAGCTCTCTGTTATATATGGCATACATTCTATTATGAGAAGGAGAGCACTTTGGAAAGATTTAATGGATAAAGGAGAGGTGGATATCTTTCCATGGATTATAATAGGAGATTTCAATTCCCAACTTTTGGGTTTAGATAGAGTGGGAGGAAGTGTGGTAATGAATTATGAGTGCCAAGATGAACTCACATGTACTTCAAATATAAACCTAAAGGATTTATCGTCGTCTGGAAATTTTTTCACTTGGACAAACAGAAGGGTCTCAAACAAGTTAGATAGGGCAATGGTAAATGATGCGTGGACAAATCTGTGATTAGAAATCCATGTTAGATTTCTAACTCCTGGAGTCTTTTTTGACCATTGCCCACTAGTAATCTCTATTGAATTAGATGAAAAATATAGGAAGATTCCTTTCAAGTTTGCAATATGTGGCTCTCACATATGGAGTTTATCTCTACACTGCGTGGAATCTGAGAAATAGAGGTTGGAGAGTCAAAAATGTACTAGTTAGTCACTAAATTAAAAATGTTAAAGGGCCCGTTAAGAAGTTTAAACAAAATACACACATATTAGCTCTAGGGTGATTCTCGCCAGTAAAGCCCTTCAAGAGCTACAATCTGAAATTTTGAAGTGTCCCAACAAGACATTGAGAGAGGAGGAAGTCACTGGTAAAATCAAACATCAATTCAGCTTGAAGAAGCTGAATTGATGTTTTTTAGGCAAAAGCTAAAATAACTATATTAAGCAAGGAGATAGGTGCACAAAGTTCTTTCACGCACTAATGATTTCTAGATTCAAAAAAATAAAATTGTGTCCATTGGGAAAGAGGATAGAACATAGAAGTTGTACAACATCCAAAGAAGACATTACAGAGACATTTGTAACATATTATAAGGGACTTCTTGTCACCTCGTGTAATGTGGAGAAAATAGATGAACATATACTAAGCGAAGGCAAGATCTTACAACAAGAAGACCATAAGACACTTTCTTTATCATTCTCATCTGAAGAGATAAAAGAGGCACTTTTCTTATGGGTAATTCTAAATCTTCCAGCCCAGATGGTCACATGGCAGAATTTTTCAAATCCTCGTGGAAGGTGATTGGATGCGATATTGTTCAAGCACTGACTAGCTTCTTCCACTCTGGAAGAATGCTAAAGAAAATCAACCACACCTATATCTTTTTGATTCCAAAATCTTCACATGCTTCTATAGTAAAAGACTACAGGCTTATATCTTGCTGCAACATAATCTATAAGATTATTTCAAAGCTTATAGCATTCCATTTAAAAATAGTGTTGGGTGGTATAATTAACCTGGCTTAAGGGGCTTATGTGAAGGGGAGACAAATTTCCGATAACTTCCTACTAGCACAAGGATTAATTTGGAAGTATGCGAGGAAGAGAATCTATCCGAGATGCTTCCTCAAAATAGATATTCAAATGGCATTTGACTTGGTCAAATGGGATTTATTGAAGGAGGTCCTTTATGGACTAAACTTCCCCAAATGATTCATCATTTTGTTTATGAGTGCATAATTAAGCACTACCTCCTACTCCATCTCGATTAATGGCCAACTCAATGGCTTCTTTAAGGGCATGAGATGTCTTAGGCAAGGAGACCCGATCTCCCCCCACCTCTTTTTCATGTGCATGGAATATCTCTTATGGCTATTAGTCAAGGCAACGACTTCAGAGCATTTCCCATATTATCTCGGATGTTTTCCCCTCAAAATATTCCATCTAATGTATGCGGATGATTTAATTATTTTTTCTAAAGGAAATTGGGATTCTATCAATATCATTTTTGATACATTGAAGGGATTTTCAAAGTCATCAGGTATACATGTAAGCTCCTCCAAATCAAACATCTTCTTTGGAGGAGTGGGGCTAAAAACTAAAATGGATATTCTGAATTTTTCGGGATACAAAGAGGGTACCCACCCCTTTGTATTTTTTGGCATTCTGCTATCTTCGAGCCATCTTCTAACCTCCAATTCTCTATCCTTCCGAATAAGATGATCTCAGTCATTCATCAATGGGTGGGTAAATTCCTTTTGATAGTTGGAAGGTTGGAGTTATTACGTACAGTTTTCCAAGGGATCAAGGGATATTGGTTCTCAGTATTCTTTATCCCAAGCTATATTATAAATGCAGTTGATAATGCTTGTAGGCGATTTTTGTGGGGAGGTCCTAAATCAGAAAGATATAGGCCCAAAGTTCCTTGGGCCAAAGTATGCATGCCTATTTCCTTCGGAGGACTTGGCCTTCTAAATATTGTTATATGGCATAAAGCTTTCTTTCTCAAAACCCTTTGGAGAATTAATCGAAATGAAGACATGGTCTGGATCTAGTGGGTTCACCATGTATATCTTAATGATAAAAGCATCTAGGACTACCAGACCTTTAAAGAAGACTCGCATCATTGGAAATCTCTTATTTCAATAAGGGATATCTTTGTTGAGAAAGCTGGATCAAAAGTGCAAGTAAGAAATTTACTAGATACGTGGGGCAAGAATAAGAAACTAATATATGAGGAGTATAATTTCCTAATGGAAACATGCAATAGAAAAAAAAAATCATGGACCAAGATGATATGGATGAAGAAGCATATACCCAAGCACACAATCTATCTTTGGATTGCTAAGCAAAAATGGCTTAGAACGAAGGATATGGCCTTCTCCACATCTGAAAACACAAGCTGTACATTCTACCCCATCGCAGAATCAATGGATCATTTATTCTTAAAAAGCAGCTACACAAATACAATATGAAATGGACTAAAAAGCTGGATGGGAATAAAGAACAAAGCTGAAACTTTAACAAAAATTTTTATAGATATGAAGGCCCAACACGCAGTGGACATCACATCAAACATGGTTTGGAAGGTAGTTTTTGTAGTAGCAGTTTACTTCACATGGAAAGAAAGAAATAAAAGATTGTTCGAAGGCAAGTCCCAAGATGCGGAAAGATTGCTTAGGAAGATAAAAATTTAGATTTATATTATTTTTTGCAAAGAATGTAATAGCCTGAAACTAGCATAGCTTGTACAGAATTTTGGTATTTGATTGTTTATTGCTTATCAAAAAAAAATATTGTACCACTACATTTTGTCGAACAACTTGTAAGCACATCCACTGTATCTCTACATTTTGTCGAACTTGTATGCACGAGATGTAGCCATAATATGCGCTTTGTAAATGAAATAAATGTAGGGAAATAAAGCTTGAATTTTAGTTCAAAACACTAACTTCTCTCCTTCAGATGCAAAGCAATAATAGATAAACTTCTCCATACACCACCTTCTTGAAATCTATAGCCTGGAAAATGAAAAAGAAAACTTGATAGCCGCCAGCTCATGTGTGTGTGTGTTGGTTGGGCTTCGCCACGAGTTGGAAAAAAAATTGATAGTTGCTCACATGTTCAAGTACTTGCTAGGGAGACATCCAACACCAGCTTACAAATTTAGGCTTTTCTTTGCCATATCCCACAATATTGATTTATCTTTCTTCCCCCTTGAATCAAAGAAGAAACCTTTGCAAGAATAAGAACACACCTTTTATCAAACTATAATGAATAATTATCTAAGAAATATTTATAATGTATTCATATATTAGAGGTAATTCCCTAATATAATTACAAATATAATATAATTATGACAATAATACTATAGTCTAGCACGAGTCAAAATCATATAAGTGATGTGAAAATAGAAGAAAGAAGAAGAACAATTGGGGGAACATGAAAAAAAAAAAATAAAAACCAATTAATCTTTATAAACCAAACTCCACCAAATCTCATTGAGCCTGTTATGTTATAATTCAATCACATCACTCTCATCGAAACACATTTCTAATATAATCAAGCAAAAATACAATCATACAATATAATCAAATATAAAATCACACTAGTCCACATCAATACCTTGTGTATTTGTTCTCTACTTTCTGTGATCATTAACCATGCTTATATGCATGGATGAACATGTATAACTATGTGAAAATATCAGCCTATTACATGTTTTATGCAAGTACATAGTAATCCAAATATTTAAATAATAATAGAGAGTAGATTCGCAAATGCACCTGAGATTTGAAAATATAACCTTCTGTCGCTTATAACCAGTACTTGTAACGAGACATTGATCATTTATCAGATTCCAAAAAGAATCCCTTCTATATAACAAAATTAACAAAGACGTTTCTACCAAATCCAAATTATCAACTTGAAAATTCAATTTGAAGAGATTTCAAAAAGTTGTGCAACATCTTGCAGCAATAAATCTTTCCTTCTTTCAAAAATGTCAAAGATCTAATGTTAAATTACATCTCTAAATTTAAGGTGCTTACCCCAACAATAAATATAGTATGGAAGCAAATGTTGAGTGGCAACAGAAGTGGGGAGAAAAAAAAGGCACAAGCTATATTGCTCCAAAAGGTTTACAATGTTTGCTTAGATTTGAGACTCCATACAAAAATTCTTTTCCAGTGCTTCAATAGTTCATCAGAAAACACTTCTTCTACCTCTTAAAGCATGTTTAATCATATGCAATGTTGAATTTGTCCACTAGATCATTCATTGTACATGAGTAGTTGGTTAACATGGCTAGGTAAGTAATCAATAAAGTGTCATAATGCAACATAAAAAAATCATAATGAAATTTTTCAGAATCAATGGTTGGTAGTTATGCAAGATGGAAAGGAGATGGCCCAGATAGTGCCAGAGAGATGAGCACCTCCATCACATGTTGAGCAGCAGCAGAGCATTAATTATCATGCTTATGACATAAGGATTCCTTTAACCAATGTAATGATACCGGACATTCGAGAAGCTTATTTTCTTGCGAAACCAAACTGGAAAAAAAGTTACTCTTTTATTCTTCTTCTAGCATACTTGTTGCTCCTTAAATCTAGGGTTTGCTCCCAGCCACTATGCACATAGAAGACATTGATTTACAAATCTACTAATATCAATGTGTGTCTACTTCATGTTATGGAGACAATGTGCCTTGACCGTGTATGAGGCACACAGTGCATACCTACTTCCTCCTTGCAAAGGGTATTTGTGAGACTACTATACACATCATGGGAGAGTTAGCATGCCTATTGCTTTCTTTGGACACAAGGAACACTAAGCACATTTTCAGCCTGTTGTGCATACGAGTAATAGTGAGCATTATTGCTGCCTCCACCTTGGGTTTACATGCATCTATTGTACATACTGTGAGCATAATATGGTATGTACATATAGTGAGGATAATATGGTATGTACATACAGTGAGCATCCAATTGGATTGTGATAATCAATATATTGGACGCACTCATCCATAAAGTAAGAAAATAAAAATAAAAGATAAATAATACAATAGACATAATAAATAACAAAACTTAAATCAAGATTAATTTCGGAGTCAGCATTAAGAGAACTTCCTACAAAATGAAATAATATCTCATGAGTAGTGAGGCAATGGGTATATAACATTATAATATTAACTGGTTTAGTAATTATCATTAACAATTATTAGCCTAAAACTAGTGGGCCAAGATAACCACCAGAGTTCAATGTGACAATTTTCAACCTTGGGGCAAGAGAACAAATGCAAAAGAATTGATAATCAATTATAATGGAGTAAAATATGCTAAGTAAACTAGCTGAACAAATGTTTGATCAAACCATTCCTCTATATATTTTGATCAGTTAGTATCAAAAACTAACATTACCATTTCTTAACAATTTCAAATGAAAATAAATGGCCACTTGATTTTGCTTCATCTTCTTTATTGATATTTTCCTTTCCCTTAGATGCCTAGTGCATAACTTATTGAAGATCCTGCAAATCTTCCATTCCTCCTGCATGCACCCACCCAAGAATCAATATTTTCTAGTTATGTTTATACCCAACACCAATATTATTGTTTTTGATCAATCAAAATCTATCTTTAGCACCTGATCCTTGTTCAACTTGTCAAAAAAAGAAGATAAATTCTTTGATTTACTTATGTTTCTGGAAGTAGAAAGAAAAATTCATTAATAAATAGTTTTTGCATATATGTATGTATATTATCTGAGCCATTATTAAAGGAATTGGAGATTATGTACAACTGCATCAAACACAAAAGAATATAAGCTAAAGGAATGAATGCAGTATTGACGTATAGCTATACTTTTGAATTATGAATCCTACCTATATTGTTCAGATCTCGGATGGACAACACCAAATAGAAGAGAGGTGTCACTTGGCACCAAAACACGACTTGTTAAATCAAACCAATTAAATCTAGGGTTCAATTAGGAACAAAAGGTGAGCACTGTGTAGGATAAATGACCATCAAGGTGGTATCCGTGCATAACCAATAAACATTATATATGTTATATAAATGTTAAATAAATAATTATATAAATGTATAATGTTATGTAAATATTGTATAAAATATTTATCAAAATTTATACATATGTATATATTTTAATATATAACATTATATGTTTATATAAACAGATCAATGTTTATATATAATGTTATATGTTTATATATATTAAAGTATAAATATTTATATATAATGTCATATAATTATATAAATGTATAAAAACCAATTAAAATTTAAAAGTTTACACTACCCATTTGTTGTTTCACTCATGGTGGAGAATCAAAATCATATAAGTGATGTGAAAACATGAGAAAGAAGAAAAATTGGGGGAAAATGGAAAAAAAAAATAAAAACTGATTAATCTTTATAAACCAAACTTCACTAATGAAAATCAAATTGAGAGAGAGAGATAGAGAAATATAATTAGTATTCTAAAGGAGAAGAGCATTGATAATCTTACCTGGTAACAAAAATAGGCAGAATCATGAATTGCTCCTGTTTTGCTCATCTCTTCACAAAGATAAAAAAAATTGTCTAAGTGCATGAATGCCATGCCCTAGCATTTTTATATTTCAGAGAAACTCAAATAAAAAAAAGGATGTAAATATATACAAAAAAAAGAGATAAAATTAAAAAGTAAAACAAAATTATAAAAATTTATAAATTTAAATTAAAAAAATGAAATACATTTTTATTTAACCATAAATGATATTATTTCATAAATAAAAAAAATTATAGTTAATAGTTAATGAAATTTTAATGGTTATTTTTTGTAATATTAATTACGAATTTAATGAAATTAATTTTATAAATAAAAAATTTATTAATGGTAATAAAAATAAAGAAAAAAAATCGTACTAATAACCATGAAAACTAATAATTGGTAATCAAATTTTCATATTATTTCATTAATTAAAAAAATATTATTTAATATAACCATAAATAAATTATATAAATGTATAACTATACAAAATTTTAACATTTCATATTATTTATAGTTTATGGATAAATTAATAATATTATTTCATAAATAAAAAAATAATATGATTTAATAAAAAAGTATTTCATAAATAAATAAATACATAAATAAATAAATAAATAAATATATATATATATATAATGGTTATAAATTTTTAAGAATTCATATTAATTTTTATAAAGATAATATGAAATAATTTTATATGCATAAAATTTCATATTATTTGATATAATTTATAATTTATAAAATTATAAATTAAGTAAATAAAGTGCATAGATAATGATGTCATTACTTTTCACAAAGTTTCAGTATTACCCAACTTTTCTAGTGGTAATCTCAAATTTTCTTTTCACAATGATGTCATTTCTTTTTGTAATTTCTATGCAGCCGGGTCACTCTTTTAGGGATTTAAAAGATTTGTCATCCTTTGCTCCTAGCATTCCAAACAATTCATTAATTCTATTCCTATCAAAACATACCCAACATCCTCATACATAATATCTCTTCTTTTCTTTGTCCTCTAAATTGCTATAAAACTCTTTCACAACTTAGAGATTCTTGTTTGGTATATGCATGAAAAAGAGGAACCATATTTCTTCTCAAGGATTTGTTGAAAACGTAGTAAAAATTCACTGAAACTGAGCTTTCCAATAAAGAACTTTTTGCTAAATTGAAATCATACAATTTTAATTTTCTCAAATTGAAAAGTCAGCACGAGCACCATGACTTTTATTAGACATAAGTTACAATATTTATAGATTTCCATGACTTTATTGAATTATAAGTCGAGGCTTTTAAGGACCATCATGATTTTATTGATGAAACCCCACAATGATGATGGTTGGCCATGACTTTTAGGGAAAATATCAAATAAATAGCTAGTTTGAATCTACTAATCATAAATAAAAAGGGAAGGATTTTGTTTTGGATCAGTCTCAAATTGTGAGGTGTCTATCACAAAACTTCTTCACACTAACACAAATAATCAATAAACATAAAATTTCTTTGGTTGTCTTCCATACAGTGTAATATTTTTTCATTTGTAGCTAAACATTCATCTACTCATTTTTCAACCCTTAATCTCTATGGTCTTTGGTAGTATCTCCATGTAATATTTCACTTCATTTTCCTGGTGTGTTCAATATCTACCAATGTGACAACATAGAAAATTTCTAGAATGGTATTCTTTACTTACATTCTCAACATTGATATGTCACACTTCTTTTTTTTTTTTGGGCCACAACATTAAGCAATGTAGTGAATTTTTAACTTCCTTGACATCTTCATCGCTTACTTTTGTGTACACAATTATGGCTAAAACTTCTGATGTAGTATTTTGTCTCAACATACTCAAGTTAGTGTTTATCCATTTGACTTCTCCCTCATAAACAATCATATACACAATCACCACTAGAGTTTCTATTGTAACACTTTTTTTCTCATGATAAAGTTACTATCTTTCCACTTGACTTTCTCCTCACTAATTATTTTATCTATTATCATTGTTAGAAATTCTATTGTAGCAATTTCTTCATTCATACCCATGTTAGTGTCTTCCTACTTCATGCCAAGTTTTCATAACCATTCTTCTACCCTTCATTTGCTCTACTATTATTATATAATGAATCAGTTATGATGTCTTCATTTGATGATTTGTTAGTCAAATATGAACTATCAAGTAAGATCTTATCATGGCTCACATATCTCAGATCTCTATAGCTCAAAATATTCTAATAATAAATCTAACCATGATCACCATGAAGCATAAAATACAAGTCACCAAGGGGAAAAATATTTGCTCCATCATCTTGAAAATTTAACTCATACATTGTCCTCCTCTTTCTCTAGACCAGAGGTATTAGCTTAGTTCATGAATTTCACTCACCAATGGTTGTGGCTAAATAAAAGAAAAGACAGAAAATAGAAATAAAATACATCATGATAACATGCAATATAAATCAAATTACAATGAACAAAATATTATTATTGAAACTACAAAACATAAAACTATTTTTTTAAAGACAATTACGATAAATAAAGTTGCCAAACTAAATTTGGCAATTAATCCTTTGCAACTATGCTAAAAACATGGTGTACAGTGAGGATTGACCATTCTTAAAAATTATTTTCTAGAAACAGCACTAAAAACTTGTCATGACTTTATTATATTTTCATATTATTAGATTTGACATATCCTAGAAGCTAGTTTGGTAAGAGTTTCTTGTCGAACATTATTACATAAGTAAATGGGTTGTACTACTAATAAAGCCAACATTTAGTACATATATCAGTCTCACAAAGATTGCATATGTTGTAAGATCGATAAATAATACTCAACAATTGTGCTATTAAGTAAGATAAATAAAATTCCTTGTATAAATCCTAGATCCTAGAATCTTTTCATCTTATTAAATGTGATAAATTCATAAATGATCCAGTTGTATTTGTACCCAGTCATGGAATGAATATTAAATTATTTGTAGAAAGACCTCTTGCCCTACCATCATATAAGGTAGTTTACAAAAATGTATCTTTCTATATTGATACTTTTATCATAGCTATCCACTAAGTATTTTACCACTAAGACAACACATCATTGTAATTGAATGTTATTTGCATGTTCTTACCTTTTATGTAATTCATTAACCACCCTCAATGGCTGCTTCAAATATATAGTCTTATTCTTTGATATCTTATGTCTTTTCAATAAGAATTGATGCATTAATAAAAGTATTTGCACTTTCTACTTTTTTACCATCATACTCACACTATTAACATCTGCTTTCCTATGAGTTTCTCTGCTACCAATCATATAACTAGAAGTAACTTTTAGGATTGTCACCACCATATGAGTTATCTTCATTGTGCCTATTGTATGGATTACTTATAACTATCCTCCTACAACTAGTGACTTATACAATTAAAGTAAAATCCATATAAAAATATTCTATTTAATACCCAATATCAATCTTGGGTTAGTTCCTCTAAGGAATTCAAAATATATTTCCCTATAAAAGGATTCATGTTTTTACTTCAAAGCACCATACTCATACACTACAAGAAAAAATCAAGTTAGCTAGAGAATTTTAGCTAGGAATCAATCCCTAGATAAATTGTAAGGGATTAGCTAGGGAATAATGAGGGATTTATGATCTTATTTAGGAAAAAAATAGCAAAGGAATAGCGATGAAAATTTTTATAACTTCCATTCAAAAAAGTGGGGATTTTAGCGACAGATATTACGACGAAATATCCCTCGCTAAAAAAAAACCTGAAATTAGTGACGAAATTATCGACGAATTTTCTCTTGCTAATTATTAGCTATCGATTTAGAGACGAATTTTCCATTGCTAATAAAATTCATGATGTAGCGACAGAATTTGCGACAGATTTTTCCTTGCTATAAAATACAAGATTTAGCGATGGATTTAGCAACATATTTTTCCTTGCTAATAAAATACATGATTTAGCGATGAATTTAGAGACAGATCTTCCATTGCTAATAAAATACATGATTTAGTGACAGATTTAATGATAGATTTTTCCTTGGTAATAAAATCCATGATTTAGTGACGGATTTAGTGATGGACTATCCCTTACTAATAAAATCTGTATCTTAGCTACGGATTTAGTGAGCGAATATCCCTAGCTAATAAAATCCATAAATTATGACGGAATAAGCGACAGAATTTTAGTTAAATAAAATCCTTAATTTTGCGACAGATTTTGGGATGGAATTTCTCTAGCTAATTAAATCGATAATTTAGCTATGGATTTAGCGACTATATTTCCCTAGCCATTGTTTAATTATATAATTTTTTTTAATTTATTATTGTATTATAATTTTATTTAATTTTGTTTATTAAATTTATGTTATTAGTCTATATATGAGTAATCTTGAAACGCACATTCTCCCCATAAAATAAAAAAATTCATATTATAACTAATTAATTTAAAATATATAAAAATACAAAAAAATTATATTAATAAGGACTAAAATAACTATTTTTTTGAAGTATTAATTTTTTAAAAAAATTATACAAAAAATTTTTCTAAAATTTTTATTTATGAAATTAAAGAATTTAAATTAAAGTAACATTAAATAATTAATTCAATATATATAATAATTTTTTCAATAATTTAAAAATTAAATTAACATACATTAAATTTTATACTAATTTAAATGTAAATTAATTCAATGTATGATAAAATAGAAAACATTTTCAAAATATCTAAATTGACTAATAAACTAGTATATATTAATATTATTATAAGTATTAAAAAAATTTATGATTATACATAATTTTGAAAAAAATAAATAATACAAAACTTGAAAATCTTGAAATATAATAAAAATATAATTTTTTTCAATAAAGTTAAAAGAAATGAAATAATAATTATAAATAAATATATAGATTTTTAATTCTACTAAAATATATAAGAATTAAACAATTGATTAATATTTTTATAATTAGCTTTAAACATTAAGTTTTATTTCATATTATCTTTGTAAAATAAATATGAATTCTTAAAAATTATTACCATAAATATAAATTATAAATCATTTTTTAACATTAAGAGTATTTTATAACTTTTAGGCGAGTGGCTAGAAGACAAATCATATTTTCATTAATATCTTATTAAATGAAGTTTGTTAATTTCGTACATATTTGATATTTTTTTTAATTCAAAACATATATATTTTTTATTGTTTATATATTTATTGTTTAATAAATATTATAATAAAAAATTATAGGGTATTTGTTTTTCATTTCTAGCTTGCTACATGCACATTAATTTTATTGAAAAGATTTGATAGTAAATAAAATTAATGAATATTTTTTATTATATATATATATATTGGTTTATGTTATGTTTTAATAATTAAAAAATATAATTATTATCCTAAAATATACATTCTTTCTCTCGACTTGATGCATCTAGCCGAATTCCTCCTCATTCTGCATCATCCCTCGATGTCGATTAAACAAAATATCATTTGAGGTTTATGTTTTATTTTGTTATAGATTTGAGGTACGTTCATTGATTATTGTTGGATTGCTTAATCGAAGAGTAAGCATTTTTTTTCTGTTTTTTTTTTGTTTCCGAAATTCATCTTTAATCACCATACGGTATGCTTGGATAATGTATAAAAACTTATTCGTATAAATGCTTAATGCATTTGTGATATAATGCATTGTCATTGTTTGGATTATAATGCTTGAATACTATTTTTATTCTGATGCATTCATCAATTATGCATTGTCATTTCCGAATTTCTTCTTTAATCACGATACACACCATAATATAATGCTTGGATACTAAATTTGTTTCCGAAGTCCTCCTCATTCCTCCTCAATATTTAAACAGTATATATACTTAGGTTTGCCAACTTTATATCTACAAAAATAATTATACATCAATATTCATTTGATTTTATACATAACTAGTATACATACTTAGTATGTCGACTTGATATCTACAAAAATAATATACATCAATATGCATGTGATTTTATACATAACTAGTATACATAATTAGGTATGCCGACTTGATATCTACAAAAATTATTCAAAAGGAGTAATGATTGAATTCAAAATAAAATAAAATAAAATAAATATAAATAAAATAAATAACATAAATAAGTGAATAAAGTGAGTGAATAAAGGGGTGAATAAGTGAATGAAGTGAACAAAGTGAACAAGTGAATAAAATAAATAAAATAATAATAAATAAAATAATAAAATAATAGTTTAGCATGTCCAATTAAATTAAATGATTATACTAGATTGAATAAGTTTGAACTATTCTACCAACTCTAGAAAACTCAATAATATTCACACATGTAATTGAACATAATGAGCAAAAGTTTCTCAAATTCACCTGAAATGTTCTCATGATATGTGTTGTGTGTGATAGGAACCCCAAATCACTTTTATTTATAGGCAAGATTCCAAGTATTTAATTTTTGATGCAACATTTAGTAAGCCAACACATAGCTTTCACATATCAAGATAATCCTAGGCAGGTATGCACATCATCATATAACAAGCACACTTTCAAGCACTTGGAATTAATGCACGAGAACACATAGTTAGCACATAATCAATACTTATCACTCATGCAAGCCAAAACATGGAAATCATACATTCTAACACATAATATTCATGCAAGTAAGCATGTGATAAGCTTGTAAGTCAACATATGATATATAAATAATTGTTCTTATTAATTTTTTCATTGACTTCATTGTAATTTTTCTTCATGATTCATTCATATTCTTATGGTTGCACTTATCTTTAACAAAGATTATCATGGTGTGTGTGTGTGTGTGTGTGTGTGTGTGTTTGTTTGTTTGCATAAAGATTTATATTTATCATGTATCTAACATTTTGTAAATTAAATTTATCTCAAAATTATCTTCAAACATAATAACTTCATATTTATGTTTCTTGAAATAAAACACTTATATTTCTAATAATTTCAATATTCCTTCAATAGATGTATCTTAGTGTGTGATTCCTTGTGATTTCTCGTGTGTTAGTGATTAGTGGACTGTAGAATCAAGTTTGTAATAATAAAATAATGATTTCATACTGATATAATAAGATCAACATATAACAATGTGTCATGGACACTCAAGCTAAGATAGTATAAAATATATGAACCTAACTTTTTTGTACATAATTACTATTCAAGAATAATATTTTTTAAAAAAATAGCATGGTAATAAAATCCGAACCAACAACATGGTAGACTGATCGCAAAAGATTATTGAATACTCTAACACTAAAATATGAGTCTGATACTCGTAGATGTTGGAAATGTTTTCATAGTGCTATCATTTATCATGTTGTTCAGATGTTGGGACGTGAGTTTTACCTATTCTAATCATGAAGCCTCATAGCTTATATACTTGATATGTAAAGTTTCATCAATTATTTTTATTTATTATGTAAAGGCATAAGTTTTAGTTATATATATAATTATTGAGTATTATTTTTTATATCATCTTTTTTTTTAATTTTCATGTATTAATTTTCATATTTTTTCTCAATATATATTTATATATATGGACATGCAGATATATTGAAGAATTTTTGATGCTTTAGCAGAACATCTTTTCGCTATAGAAGTAGTAGTAAATGGCCATTCAACGTAACTTCTTGCTCATGTGGAAAATTGTAGAAATATAGTATTCTTCTCTCTCTCTCTCTCTAAACATCATTGTTGGCCATATGTTAGATATTTATTGAAATTGTATGACTATATATAAATATTTGTAGTAACTATATATAAATAATTGTATACCTATATAACACTCTATATAATTAAATATAACTATATTTGTAAGTATGTATACATATATGTAATCTATATATTTATTTATAACTTTATATATACCTATATAACACTAGATCATTCATTGTACATGAGTAGTTGGTTAACATGGCTAGGTAAGTAATCAATAAAGTGTCATAATGCAACATAAAAAAATCATAATGAAATTTTTTCAGAATCAATGGTTGGTAGTTATGCAAGATGGAAAGGAGATGGCCCAGATAGTGCCAGAGAGATGAGCACCTCCATCACATGTTGAGCAGCAGCAGAGCATTAATTATCATGCTTATGACATAAGGATTCCTTTAACCAATGTAATGATACCGGACATTCGAGAAGCTTATTTTCTTGCGAAACCAAACTGGAAAAAAAGTTACTCTTTTATTCTTCTTCTAGCATACTTGTTGCTCCTTAAATCTAGGGTTTGCTCCCAGCCACTATGCACATAGAAGACATTGATTTACAAATCTACTAATATCAATGTGTGTCTACTTCATGTTATGGAGACAATGTGCCTTGACCGTGTATGAGGCACACAGTGCATACCTACTTCCTCCTTGCAAAGGGTATTTGTGAGACTACTATACACATCATGGGAGAGTTAGCATGCCTATTGCTTTCTTTGGACACAAGGAACACTAAGCACATTTTCAGCCTGTTGTGCATACGAGTAATAGTGAGCATTATTGCTGCCTCCACCTTGGGTTTACATGCATCTATTGTACATACTGTGAGCATAATATGGTATGTACATATAGTGAGGATAATATGGTATGTACATACAGTGAGCATCCAATTGGATTGTGATAATCAATATATTGGACGCACTCATCCATAAAGTAAGAAATAAAAATAAAAGATAAATAATACAATAGACATAATAAATAACAAAACTTAAATCAAGATTAATTTCGGAGTCAGCATTAAGAGAACTTCCTACAAAATGAAATAATATCTCATGAGTAGTGAGGCAATGGGTATATAACATTATAATATTAACTGGTTTAGTAATTATCATTAACAATTATTAGCCTAAAACTAGTGGGCCAAGATAACCACCAGAGTTCAATGTGACAATTTTCAACCTTGGGGCAAGAGAACAAATGCAAAAGAATTGATAATCAATTATAATGGAGTAAAATATGCTAAGTAAACTAGCTGAACAAATGTTTGATCAAACCATTCCTCTATATATTTTGATCAGTTAGTATCAAAAACTAACATTACCATTTCTTAACAATTTCAAATGAAAATAAATGGCCACTTGATTTTGCTTCATCTTCTTTATTGATATTTTCCTTTCCCTTAGATGCCTAGTGCATAACTTATTGAAGATCCTGCAAATCTTCCATTCCTCCTGCATGCACCCACCCAAGAATCAATATTTTCTAGTTATGTTTATACCCAACACCAATATTATTGTTTTTGATCAATCAAAATCTATCTTTAGCACCTGATCCTTGTTCAACTTGTCAAAAAAAGAAGATAAATTCTTTGATTTACTTATGTTTCTGGAAGTAGAAAGAAAAATTCATTAATAAATAGTTTTTGCATATATGTATGTATATTATCTGAGCCATTATTAAAGGAATTGGAGATTATGTACAACTGCATCAAACACAAAAGAATATAAGCTAAAGGAATGAATGCAGTATTGACGTATAGCTATACTTTGAATTATGAATCCTACCTATATTGTTCAGATCTCGGATGGACAACACCAAATAGAAGAGAGGTGTCACTTGGCACCAAAACACGACTTGTTAAATCAAACCAATTAAATCTAGGGTTCAATTAGGAACAAAAGGTGAGCACTGTGTAGGATAAATGACCATCAAGGTGGTATCCGTGCATAACCAATAAACATTATATATGTTATATAAATGTTAAATAAATAATTATATAAATGTATAATGTTATGTAAATATTGTATAAAATATTTATCAAAATTTATACATATGTATATATTTTAATATATAACATTATATGTTTATATAAACAGATCAATGTTTATATATAATGTTATATGTTTATATATATTAAAGTATAAATATTTATATATAATGTCATATAATTATATAAATGTATAAAAACCAATTAAAATTTAAAAGTTTACACTACCCATTTGTTGTTTCACTCATGGTGGAGAATCAAAATCATATAAGTGATGTGAAAACATGAGAAAGAAGAAAAATTGGGGGAAAATGGAAAAAAAAAATAAAAACTGATTAATCTTTATAAACCAAACTTCACTAATGAAAATCAAATTGAGAGAGAGAGATAGAGAAATATAATTAGTATTCTAAAGGAGAAGAGCATTGATAATCTTACCTGGTAACAAAAATAGGCAGAATCATGAATTGCTCCTGTTTGCTCATCTCTTCACAAAGATAAAAAAAATTGTCTAAGTGCATGAATGCCATGCCCTAGCATTTTTATATTTCAGAGAAACTCAAATAAAAAAAGGATGTAAATATATACAAAAAAAAGAGATAAAATTAAAAAGTAAAACAAAATTATAAAAATTTATAAATTTAAATTAAAAAAATGAAATACATTTTTATTTAACCATAAATGATATTATTTCATAAATAAAAAAAAATTATAGTTAATAGTTAATGAAATTTTAATGGTTATTTTTTGTAATATTAATTACGAATTTAATGAAATTAATTTTATAAATAAAAAAATTTATTAATGGTAATAAAAATAAAGAAAAAAAATCGTACTAATAACCATGAAAACTAATAATTGGTAATCAAATTTTCATATTATTTCATTAATTAAAAAAATATTATTTAATATAACCATAAATAAATTATATAAATGTATAACTATACAAAATTTTAACATTTCATATTATTTATAGTTTATGGATAAATTAATAATATTATTTCATAAATAAAAAAATAATATGATTTAATAAAAAAGTATTTCATAAATAAATAAATACATAAATAAATAAATAAATAAATATATATATATATATAATGGTTATAAATTTTTAAGAATTCATATTAATTTTTATAAAGATAATATGAAATAATTTTATATGCATAAAATTTCATATTATTTGATATAATTTATAATTTATAAAATTATAAATTAAGTAAATAAAGTGCATAGATAATGATGTCATTACTTTTCACAAAGTTTCAGTATTACCCAACTTTTCTAGTGGTAATCTCAAAATTTTCTTTCACAATGATGTCATTTCTTTTTGTAATTTCTATGCAGCCGGGTCACTCTTTTAGGGATTTAAAAGATTTGTCATCCTTTGCTCCTAGCATTCCAAACAATTCATTAATTCTATTCCTATCAAAACATACCCAACATCCTCATACATAATATCTCTTCTTTTCTTTGTCCTCTAAATTGCTATAAAACTCTTTCACAACTTAGAGATTCTTGTTTGGTATATGCATGAAAAAGAGGAACCAATATTTCTTCTCAAGGATTTGTTGAAAACGTAGTAAAAATTCACTGAAACTGAGCTTTCCAATAAAGAACTTTTTTGCTAAATTGAAATCATACAATTTTAATTTTCTCAAATTGAAAAGTCAGCACGAGCACCATGACTTTTATTAGACATAAGTTACAATATTTATAGATTTCCATGACTTTATTGAATTATAAGTCGAGGCTTTTAAGGACCATCATGATTTTATTGATGAAACCCCACAATGATGATGGTTGGCCATGACTTTTAGGGAAAATATCAAATAAATAGCTAGTTTGAATCTACTAATCATAAATAAAAAGGGAAGGATTTTGTTTTGGATCAGTCTCAAATTGTGAGGTGTCTATCACAAAACTTCTTCACACTAACACAAATAATCAATAAACATAAAATTTCTTTGGTTGTCTTCCATACAGTGTAATATTTTTTCATTTGTAGCTAAACATTCATCTACTCATTTTTTCAACCCTTAATCTCTATGGTCTTTGGTAGTATCTCCATGTAATATTTCACTTCATTTTCCTGGTGTGTTCAATATCTACCAATGTGACAACATAGAAAATTTCTAGAATGGTATTCTTTACTTACATTCTCAACATTGATATGTCACACTTCTTTTTTTTTTTTTGGGCCACAACATTAAGCAATGTAGTGAATTTTTAACTTCCTTGACATCTTCATCGCTTACTTTTGTGTACACAATTATGGCTAAAACTTCTGATGTAGTATTTTGTCTCAACATACTCAAGTTAGTGTTTATCCATTTGACTTCTCCCTCATAAACAATCATATACACAATCACCACTAGAGTTTCTATTGTAACACTTTTTTTCTCATGATAAAGTTACTATCTTTCCACTTGACTTTCTCCTCACTAATTATTTTATCTATTATCATTGTTAGAAATTCTATTGTAGCAATTTCTTCATTCATACCCATGTTAGTGTCTTCCTACTTCATGCCAAGTTTTCATAACCATTCTTCTACCCTTCATTTGCTCTACTATTATTATATAATGAATCAGTTATGATGTCTTCATTTGATGATTTGTTAGTCAAATATGAACTATCAAGTAAGATCTTATCATGGCTCACATATCTCAGATCTCTATAGCTCAAAATATTCTAATAATAAATCTAACCATGATCACCATGAAGCATAAAATACAAGTCACCAAGGGGAAAAATATTTGCTCCATCATCTTGAAAATTTAACTCATACATTGTCCTCCTCTTTCTCTAGACCAGAGGTATTAGCTTAGTTCATGAATTTCACTCACCAATGGTTGTGGCTAAATAAAAGAAAAGACAGAAAATAGAAATAAAATACATCATGATAACATGCAATATAAATCAAATTACAATGAACAAAATATTATTATTGAAACTACAAAACATAAAACTATTTTTTTAAAGACAATTACGATAAATAAAGTTGCCAAACTAAATTTGGCAATTAATCCTTTGCAACTATGCTAAAAACATGGTGTACAGTGAGGATTGACCATTCTTAAAAATTATTTTCTAGAAACAGCACTAAAAACTTGTCATGACTTTATTATATTTTCATATTATTAGATTTGACATATCCTAGAAGCTAGTTTGGTAAGAGTTTCTTGTCGAACATTATTACATAAGTAAATGGGTTGTACTACTAATAAAGCCAACATTTAGTACATATATCAGTCTCACAAAGATTGCATATGTTGTAAGATCGATAAATAATACTCAACAATTGTGCTATTAAGTAAGATAAATAAAATTCCTTGTATAAATCCTAGATCCTAGAATCTTTTCATCTTATTAAATGTGATAAATTCATAAATGATCCAGTTGTATTTGTACCCAGTCATGGAATGAATATTAAATTATTTGTAGAAAGACCTCTTGCCCTACCATCATATAAGGTAGTTTACAAAAATGTATCTTTCTATATTGATACTTTTATCATAGCTATCCACTAAGTATTTTACCACTAAGACAACACATCATTGTAATTGAATGTTATTTGCATGTTCTTACCTTTTATGTAATTCATTAACCACCCTCAATGGCTGCTTCAAATATATAGTCTTATTCTTTGATATCTTATGTCTTTTCAATAAGAATTGATGCATTAATAAAAGTATTTGCACTTTCTACTTTTTTACCATCATACTCACACTATTAACATCTGCTTTCCTATGAGTTTCTCTGCTACCAATCATATAACTAGAAGTAACTTTTAGGATTGTCACCACCATATGAGTTATCTTCATTGTGCCTATTGTATGGATTACTTATAACTATCCTCCTACAACTAGTGACTTATACAATTAAAGTAAAATCCATATAAAAATATTCTATTTAA
Source organism: Sapria himalayana (assembly GCA_029783825.1). Taxonomy (NCBI): domain Eukaryota; kingdom Viridiplantae; phylum Streptophyta; class Magnoliopsida; order Malpighiales; family Rafflesiaceae; genus Sapria; species Sapria himalayana. Next base: position 445,901 of record JAREIK010002957.1, read on the forward strand.
TACCCAATATCAATCTTGGGTTAGTTCCTCTAAGGAATTCAAAATATATTTCCCTATAAAAGGATTCATGTTTTTTACTTCAAAAGCACCATACTCATACACTACAAGAAAAAATCAAGTTAGCTAGAGAATTTTAGCTAGGAATCAATCCCTAGATAAATTGTAAGGGATTAGCTAGGGAATAATGAGGGATTTATGATCTTATTTAGGAAAAAAAATAGCAAAGGAATAGCGATGAAAAATTTTTATAACTTCCATTCAAAAAAGTGGGGATTTTAGCGACAGATATTACGACGAAATATCCCTCGCTAAAAAAAAACCTGAAATTAGTGACGAAATTATCGACGAATTTTCTCTTGCTAATTATTAGCTATCGATTTAGAGACGAATTTTCCATTGCTAATAAAATTCATGATGTAGCGACAGAATTTGCGACAGATTTTTCCTTGCTAATAAAATACAAGATTTAGCGATGGATTTAGCAACATATTTTTCCTTGCTAATAAAATACATGATTTAGCGATGAATTTAGAGACAGATCTTCCATTGCTAATAAAATACATGATTTAGTGACAGATTTAATGATAGATTTTTCCTTGGTAATAAAATCCATGATTTAGTGACGGATTTAGTGATGGACTATCCCTTACTAATAAATCTGTATCTTAGCTACGGATTTAGTGAGCGAATATCCCTAGCTAATAAAATCCATAAATTATGACGGAATAAGCGACAGAATTTTAGTTAAAATAAAATCCTTAATTTTGCGACAGATTTTGGGATGGAATTTCTCTAGCTAATTAAATCGATAATTTAGCTATGGATTTAGCGACTATATTTCCCTAGCCATTGTTTAATTATATAATTTTTTTTAATTTATTATTTGTATTATAATTTTATTTAATTTTGTTTATTAAATTTATGTTATTAGTCTATATATGAGTAATCTTTGAAACGCACATTCTCCCCATAAAATAAAAAAATTCATATTATAACTAATTAATTTAAAATATATAAAAATACAAAAAAATTATATTAATAAGGACTAAAATAACTATTTTTTTGAAGTATTAATTTTTTAAAAAAATTATACAAAAAATTTTTCTAAAATTTTTATTTATGAAATTAAAGAATTTAAATTAAAGTAACATTAAATAATTAATTCAATATATATAATAATTTTTTCAATAATTTAAAAATTAAATTAACATACATTAAATTTTATACTAATTTAAATGTAAATTAATTCAATGTATGATAAAATAGAAAACATTTTCAAAAATATCTAAATTGACTAATAAACTAGTATATATTAATATTATTATAAGTATTAAAAAAATTTATGATTATACATAATTTTGAAAAAAATAAATAATACAAAACTTGAAAATCTTGAAATATAATAAAAATATAATTTTTTTCAATAAAGTTAAAAGAAAATGAAATAATAATTATAAATAAATATATAGATTTTTAATTCTACTAAAATATATAAGAATTAAACAATTGATTAATATTTTTATAATTAGCTTTAAACATTAAGTTTTTATTTCATATTATCTTTGTAAAAATAAATATGAATTCTTAAAAATTTATTACCATAAAATATAAATTATAAATCATTTTTTAACATTAAGAGTATTTTATAACTTTTAGGCGAGTGGCTAGAAGACAAATCATATTTTCATTAATATCTTATTAAATGAAGTTTGTTAATTTCGTACATATTTGATATTTTTTTTAATTCAAAACATATATATTTTTTATTGTTTATATATTTATTGTTTAATAAATATTATAATAAAAAATTATAGGGTATTTGTTTTTCATTTCTAGCTTGCTACATGCACATTAATTTTATTGAAAAGATTTTGATAGTAAATAAAATTAATGAATATTTTTTTATTATATATATATATATTGTTTATGTTATGTTTTAATAATTAAAAAATATAATTATTATCCTAAAATATACATTCTTTCTCTCGACTTGATGCATCTAGCCGAATTCCTCCTCATTCTGCATCATCCCTCGATGTCGATTAAACAAAATATCATTTGAGGTTTATGTTTTATTTTGTTATAGATTTGAGGTACGTTCATTGATTATTGTTGGATTGCTTAATCGAAGAGTAAGCATTTTTTTTCTGTTTTTTTTTGTTTCCGAAATTCATCTTTAATCACCATACGGTATGCTTGGATAATGTATAAAAACTTATTCGTATAAATGCTTAATGCATTTGTGATATAATGCATTGTCATTGTTTGGATTATAATGCTTGAATACTATTTTTATTCTGATGCATTCATCAATTATGCATTGTCATTTCCGAATTTCTTCTTTAATCACGATACACACCATAATATAATGCTTGGATACTAAATTTGTTTCCGAAGTCCTCCTCATTCCTCCTCAATATTTAAACAGTATATATACTTAGGTTTGCCAACTTTATATCTACAAAAATAATATACATCAATATTCATTTGTATTTTATACATAACTAGTATACATACTTAGGTATGTCGACTTGATATCTACAAAAATAATATACATCAATATGCATGTGTATTTTATACATAACTAGTATACATAATTAGGTATGCCGACTTGATATCTACAAAAAGTATTCAAAAATGAGTAATGATTGAATTCAAAAATAAAATAAAATAAAATAAAATAAATAAAATAAATAACATAAATAAAGTGAATAAAGTGAGTGAATAAAGTGGGTGAATAAAGTGAATGAAGTGAACAAAGTGAACAAGTGAATAAAATAAATAAAATAAATAAAATAAATAAAATAAATAAAATAATAGTTTAGCATGTCAAATTAAATTAAATTGATTATACTAGATTGAATAAGTTTGAACTATTCTACCAACTTCTAGAAAACTCAATAATATTCACACATGTAATTGAACATAATTGAGCAAAAGTTTCTCAATTCACTCTGAAATGTTCTCATGATATGTGTTGTTGTGTGATAGGAACCCCAAATCACTTTTATTTATAGGCAAGATTCCAAGTTATTTAATTTTTGATGCAACATTTAGTAAGCCAACACATAGCTTTCACATATCAAGATAATCCTAGGCAGGTATGCACATCATCATATAACAAGCACACTTTCAAGCACTTGGAATTAATGCACGAGAACACATAGTTAGCACATAATCAATACTTATCACTCATGCAAGCCAAAACATGGAAATCATACATTCTAACACATAATATTCATGCAAGTAAGCATGTGATAAGCTTGTAAGTCAACATATGATATATAAATAATTGTTCTTATTAATTTTTTCATTGACTTCATTGTAATTTTTCTTCATGATTCATTCATATTCTTATGGTTGCACTTATCTTTAACAAAGATTATCATGGTGTGTGTGTGTGTGTGTGTGTGTGTGTGTGTTTGTTTGTTTGCATAAAGATTTATATTTATCATGTATCTAACATTTTGTAAATTAAATTTATCTCAAAATTATCTTCAAACATAATAACTTCATATTTATGTTTCTTGAAATAAAACACTTATATTTCTAATAATTTCAATATTCCTTCAATAGATGTATCTTAGTGTGTGATTCCTTGTGATTTCTCGTGTGTTAGTGATTAGTGGACTTGTAGAATCAAGTTTGTAATAATAAAATAATGATTTCATACTGATATAATAAGATCAACATATAACAATGTGTCATGGACACTCAAGCTAAGATAGTATAAAATATATGAACCTAACTTTTTTGTACATAATTACTATCAAGAATAATATTTTTTTAAAAAAATAGCATGGTAATAAAAATCCGAACCAACAACATGGTAGACTGATCGGCAAAAGATTATGAATACTCTAACACTAAAAATATGAGTCTGATACTCGTAGATGTTGGAAATGTTTTTCATAGTGCTATCATTTATCATGTTGTTCAGATGTTGGGACGTGAGTTTTACCTATTCTAATCATGAAGCCTCATAGCTTATATACTTGATATGTAAAGTTTCATCAATTATTTTTATTTATTATGTAAAGGCATAAGTTTTAGTTATATATTATAATTATTGAGTATTATTTTTTTATATCATCTTTTTTTTTAATTTTCATGTATTAATTTTCATATTTTTTCTCAATATATATTTATATATATGGACATGCAGATATATTGAAGAAATTTTTGATGCTTTAGCAGAACATCTTTTCGCTATAGAAGTAGTAGTAAATGGCCATTCAACGTAACTTCTTGCTCATGTGGAAAATTGTAGAAATATAGTATTTCTTCTCTCTCTCTCTCTCTAAACATCATTGTTGGCCATATGTTAGATATTTATTGAAATTGTATGACTATATATAAATATTTGTATAACTATATATAAATAATTGTATACCTATATAACACTCTATATAATTAAATATAACTATATTTGTAAGTATGTATACATATATGTAAATCTATATATTTATTTATAACTTTATATATACCTATATAACACTAGATCATTCATTGTACATGAGTAGTTGGTTAACATGGCTAGGTAAGTAATCAATAAAGTGTCATAATGCAACATAAAAAAATCATAATGAAATTTTTCAGAATCAATGGTTGGTAGTTATGCAAGATGGAAAGGAGATGGCCCAGATAGTGCCAGAGAGATGAGCACCTCCATCACATGTTGAGCAGCAGCAGAGCATTAATTATCATGCTTATGACATAAGGATTCCTTTAACCAATGTAATGATACCGGACATTCGAGAAGCTTATTTTCTTGCGAAACCAAACTGGAAAAAAAGTTACTCTTTTATTCTTCTTCTAGCATACTTGTTGCTCCTTAAATCTAGGGTTTGCTCCCAGCCACTATGCACATAGAAGACATTGATTTACAAATCTACTAATATCAATGTGTGTCTACTTCATGTTATGGAGACAATGTGCCTTGACCGTGTATGAGGCACACAGTGCATACCTACTTCCTCCTTGCAAAGGGTATTTGTGAGACTACTATACACATCATGGGAGAGTTAGCATGCCTATTGCTTTCTTTGGACACAAGGAACACTAAGCACATTTTCAGCCTGTTGTGCATACGAGTAATAGTGAGCATTATTGCTGCCTCCACCTTGGGTTTACATGCATCTATTGTACATACTGTGAGCATAATATGGTATGTACATATAGTGAGGATAATATGGTATGTACATACAGTGAGCATCCAATTGGATTGTGATAATCAATATATTGGACGCACTCATCCATAAAGTAAGAAAATAAAAATAAAAGATAAATAATACAATAGACATAATAAATAACAAAACTTAAATCAAGATTAATTTCGGAGTCAGCATTAAGAGAACTTCCTACAAAATGAAATAATATCTCATGAGTAGTGAGGCAATGGGTATATAACATTATAATATTAACTGGTTTAGTAATTATCATTAACAATTATTAGCCTAAAACTAGTGGGCCAAGATAACCACCAGAGTTCAATGTGACAATTTTCAACCTTGGGGCAAGAGAACAAATGCAAAAGAATTGATAATCAATTATAATGGAGTAAAATATGCTAAGTAAACTAGCTGAACAAATGTTTGATCAAACCATTCCTCTATATATTTTGATCAGTTAGTATCAAAAACTAACATTACCATTTCTTAACAATTTCAAATGAAAATAAATGGCCACTTGATTTTGCTTCATCTTCTTTATTGATATTTTCCTTTCCCTTAGATGCCTAGTGCATAACTTATTGAAGATCCTGCAAATCTTCCATTCCTCCTGCATGCACCCACCCAAGAATCAATATTTTCTAGTTATGTTTATACCCAACACCAATATTATTGTTTTTGATCAATCAAAATCTATCTTTAGCACCTGATCCTTGTTCAACTTGTCAAAAAAAGAAGATAAATTCTTTGATTTACTTATGTTTCTGGAAGTAGAAAGAAAAATTCATTAATAAATAGTTTTTGCATATATGTATGTATATTATCTGAGCCATTATTAAAGGAATTGGAGATTATGTACAACTGCATCAAACACAAAAGAATATAAGCTAAAGGAATGAATGCAGTATTGACGTATAGCTATACTTTTGAATTATGAATCCTACCTATATTGTTCAGATCTCGGATGGACAACACCAAATAGAAGAGAGGTGTCACTTGGCACCAAAACACGACTTGTTAAATCAAACCAATTAAATCTAGGGTTCAATTAGGAACAAAAGGTGAGCACTGTGTAGGATAAATGACCATCAAGGTGGTATCCGTGCATAACCAATAAACATTATATATGTTATATAAATGTTAAATAAATAATTATATAAATGTATAATGTTATGTAAATATTGTATAAAATATTTATCAAAATTTATACATATGTATATATTTTAATATATAACATTATATGTTTATATAAACAGATCAATGTTTATATATAATGTTATATGTTTATATATATTAAAGTATAAATATTTATATATAATGTCATATAATTATATAAATGTATAAAAACCAATTAAAATTTAAAAGTTTACACTACCCATTTGTTGTTTCACTCATGGTGGAGAATCAAAATCATATAAGTGATGTGAAAACATGAGAAAGAAGAAAAATTGGGGGAAAATGGAAAAAAAAAATAAAAACTGATTAATCTTTATAAACCAAACTTCACTAATGAAAATCAAATTGAGAGAGAGAGATAGAGAAATATAATTAGTATTCTAAAGGAGAAGAGCATTGATAATCTTACCTGGTAACAAAAATAGGCAGAATCATGAATTGCTCCTGTTTTGCTCATCTCTTCACAAAGATAAAAAAAATTGTCTAAGTGCATGAATGCCATGCCCTAGCATTTTTATATTTCAGAGAAACTCAAATAAAAAAAAGGATGTAAATATATACAAAAAAAAGAGATAAAATTAAAAAGTAAAACAAAATTATAAAAATTTATAAATTTAAATTAAAAAAATGAAATACATTTTTATTTAACCATAAATGATATTATTTCATAAATAAAAAAAAATTATAGTTAATAGTTAATGAAATTTTAATGGTTATTTTTTGTAATATTAATTACGAATTTAATGAAATTAATTTTATAAATAAAAAAATTTATTAATGGTAATAAAAATAAAGAAAAAAAATCGTACTAATAACCATGAAAACTAATAATTGGTAATCAAATTTTCATATTATTTCATTAATTAAAAAAATATTATTTAATATAACCATAAATAAATTATATAAATGTATAACTATACAAAATTTTAACATTTCATATTATTTATAGTTTATGGATAAATTAATAATATTATTTCATAAATAAAAAAATAATATGATTTAATAAAAAAGTATTTCATAAATAAATAAATACATAAATAAATAAATAAATAAATATATATATATATATAATGGTTATAAATTTTTAAGAATTCATATTAATTTTTATAAAGATAATATGAAATAATTTTATAGGCATAAAATTTCATATTATTTGATATAATTTATAATTTATAAAATTATAAATTAAGTAAATAAAGTGCATAGATAATGATGTCATTACTTTTCACAAAGTTTCAGTATTACCCAACTTTTCTAGTGGTAATCTCAAAATTTTCTTTTCACAATGATGTCATTTCTTTTTGTAATTTCTATGCAGCCGGGTCACTCTTTTAGGGATTTAAAAGATTTGTCATCCTTTGCTCCTAGCATTCCAAACAATTCATTAATTCTATTCCTATCAAAACATACCCAACATCCTCATACATAATATCTCTTCTTTTCTTTGTCCTCTAAATTGCTATAAAACTCTTTCACAACTTAGAGATTCTTGTTTGGTATATGCATGAAAAAGAGGAACCAATATTTCTTCTCAAGGATTTGTTGAAAACGTAGTAAAAATTCACTGAAACTGAGCTTTCCAATAAAGAACTTTTTTGCTAAATTGAAATCATACAATTTTAATTTTCTCAAATTGAAAAGTCAGCACGAGCACCATGACTTTTATTAGACATAAGTTACAATATTTATAGATTTCCATGACTTTATTGAATTATAAGTCGAGGCTTTTAAGGACCATCATGATTTTATTGATGAAACCCCACAATGATGATGGTTGGCCATGACTTTTAGGGAAAATATCAAATAAATAGCTAGTTTGAATCTACTAATCATAAATAAAAAGGGAAGGATTTTGTTTTGGATCAGTCTCAAATTGTGAGGTGTCTATCACAAAACTTCTTCACACTAACACAAATAATCAATAAACATAAAATTTCTTTGGTTGTCTTCCATACAGTGTAATATTTTTTCATTTGTAGCTAAACATTCATCTACTCATTTTTTCAACCCTTAATCTCTATGGTCTTTGGTAGTATCTCCATGTAATATTTCACTTCATTTTCCTGGTGTGTTCAATATCTACCAATGTGACAACATAGAAAATTTCTAGAATGGTATTCTTTACTTACATTCTCAACATTGATATGCCACACTTCTTTTTTTTTTTTGGGCCACAACATTAAGCAATGTAGTGAATTTTTAACTTCCTTGACATCTTCATCGCTTACTTTTGTGTACACAATTATGGCTAAAACTTCTGATGTAGTATTTTGTCTCAACATACTCAAGTTAGTGTTTATCCATTTGACTTCTCCCTCATAAACAATCATATACACAATCACCACTAGAGTTTCTATTGTAACACTTTTTTTTCTCATGATAAAGTTACTATCTTTCCACTTGACTTTCTCCTCACTAATTATTTTATCTATTATCATTGTTAGAAATTCTATTGTAGCAATTTCTTCATTCATACCCATGTTAGTGTCTTCCTACTTCATGCCAAGTTTTCATAACCATTCTTCTACCCTTCATTTGCTCTACTATTATTATATAATGAATCAGTTATGATGTCTTCATTTGATGATTTGTTAGTCAAATATGAACTATCAAGTAAGATCTTATCATGGCTCACATATCTCAGATCTCTATAGCTCAAAATATTCTAATAATAAATCTAACCATGATCACCATGAAGCATAAAATACAAGTCACCAAGGGGAAAAATATTTGCTCCATCATCTTGAAAATTTAACTCATACATTGTCCTCCTCTTTCTCTAGACCAGAGGTATTAGCTTAGTTCATGAATTTCACTCACCAATGGTTGTGGCTAAATAAAAGAAAAGACAGAAAATAGAAATAAAATACATCATGATAACATGCAATATAAATCAAATTACAATGAACAAAATATTATTATTGAAACTACAAAACATAAAACTATTTTTTTAAAGACAATTACGATAAATAAAGTTGCCAAACTAAATTTGGCAATTAATCCTTTGCAACTATGCTAAAAACATGGTGTACAGTGAGGATTGACCATTCTTAAAAATTATTTTCTAGAAACAGCACTAAAAACTTGTCATGACTTTATTATATTTTCATATTATTAGATTTGACATATCCTAGAAGCTAGTTTGGTAAGAGTTTCTTGTCGAACATTATTACATAAGTAAATGGGTTGTACTACTAATAAAGCCAACATTTAGTACATATATCAGTCTCACAAAGATTGCATATGTTGTAAGATCGATAAATAATACTCAACAATTGTGCTATTAAGTAAGATAAATAAAATTCCTTGTATAAATCCTAGATCCTAGAATCTTTTCATCTTATTAAATGTGATAAATTCATAAATGATCCAGTTGTATTTGTACCCAGTCATGGAATGAATATTAAATTATTTGTAGAAAGACCTCTTGCCCTACCATCATATAAGGTAGTTTACAAAAATGTATCTTTCTATATTGATACTTTTATCATAGCTATCCACTAAGTATTTTACCACTAAGACAACACATCATTGTAATTGAATGTTATTTGCATGTTCTTACCTTTTATGTAATTCATTAACCACCCTCAATGGCTGCTTCAAATATATAGTCTTATTCTTTGATATCTTATGTCTTTTCAATAAGAATTGATGCATTAATAAAAGTATTTGCACTTTCTACTTTTTTACCATCATACTCACACTATTAACATCTGCTTTCCTATGAGTTTCTCTGCTACCAATCATATAACTAGAAGTAACTTTTAGGATTGTCACCACCATATGAGTTATCTTCATTGTGCCTATTGTATGGATTACTTATAACTATCCTCCTACAACTAGTGACTTATACAATTAAAGTAAAATCCATATAAAAATATTCTATTTAATACCCAATATCAATCTTGGGTTAGTTCCTCTAAGGAATTCAAAATATATTTCCCTATAAAAGGATTCATGTTTTTTACTTCAAAAGCACCATACTCATACACTACAAGAAAAAATCAAGTTAGCTAGAGAATTTTAGCTAGGAATCAATCCCTAGATAAATTGTAAGGGATTAGCTAGGGAATAATGAGGGATTTATGATCTTATTTAGGAAAAAAAATAGCAAAGGAATAGCGATGAAAAATTTTTATAACTTCCATTCAAAAAAGTGGGGATTTTAGCGACAGATATTACGACGAAATATCCCTCGCTAAAAAAAAAACCTGAAATTAGTGACGAAATTATCGACGAATTTTCTCTTGCTAATTATTAGCTATCGATTTAGAGACGAATTTTCCATTGCTAATAAAATTCATGATGTAGCGACAGAATTTGCGACAGATTTTTCCTTGCTAATAAAATACAAGATTTAGCGATGGATTTAGCAACATATTTTTCCTTGCTAATAAAATACATGATTTAGCGATGAATTTAGAGACAGATCTTCCATTGCTAATAAAATACATGATTTAGTGACAGATTTAATGATAGATTTTTCCTTGGTAATAAAATCCATGATTTAGTGACGGATTTAGTGATGGACTATCCCTTACTAATAAAATCTGTATCTTAGCTACGGATTTAGTGAGCGAATATCCCTAGCTAATAAAATCCATAAATTATGACGGAATAAGCGACAGAATTTTAGTTAAAATAAAATCCTTAATTTTGCGACAGATTTTGGGATGGAATTTCTCTAGCTAATTAAATCGATAATTTAGCTATGGATTTAGCGACTATATTTCCCTAGCCATTGTTTAATTATATAATTTTTTTTAATTTATTATTTGTATTATAATTTTATTTAATTTTGTTTATTAAATTTATGTTATTAGTCTATATATGAGTAATCCTTGAAACGCACATTCTCCCCATAAAATAAAAAAATTCATATTATAACTAATTAATTTAAAATATATAAAAATACAAAAAAATTATATTAATAAGGACTAAAATAACTATTTTTTTGAAGTATTAATTTTTTAAAAAAATTATACAAAAAATTTTTCTAAAATTTTTATTTATGAAATTAAAGAATTTAAATTAAAGTAACATTAAATAATTAATTCAATATATATAATAATTTTTTCAATACTTTAAAAATTAAATTAACATACATTAAATTTTATACTAATTTAAATGTAAATTAATTCAATGTATGATAAAATAGAAAACATTTTCAAAAATATCTAAATTGACTAATAAACTAGTATATATTAATATTATTATAAGTATTAAAAAAATTTATGATTATACATAATTTTGAAAAAAATAAATAATACAAAACTTGAAAATCTTGAAATATAATAAAAATATAATTTTTTTCAATAAAGTTAAAAGAAAATGAAATAATAATTATAAATAAATATATAGATTTTTAATTCTACTAAAATATATAAGAATTAAACAATTGATTAATATTTTTATAATTAGCTTTAAACATTAAGTTTTTATTTCATATTATCTTTGTAAAAATAAATATGAATTCTTAAAAATTTATTACCATAAAATATAAATTATAAATCATTTTTTAACATTAAGAGTATTTTATAACTTTTAGGCGAGTGGCTAGAAGACAAATCATATTTTCATTAATATCTTATTAAATGAAGTTTGTTAATTTCGTACATATTTGATATTTTTTTTAATTCAAAACATATATATTTTTTATTGTTTATATATTTATTGTTTAATAAATATTATAATAAAAAATTATAGGGTATTTGTTTTTCATTTCTAGCTTGCTACATGCACATTAATTTTATTGAAAAGATTTTGATAGTAAATAAAATTAATGAATATTTTTTTATTATATATATATATATTGTTTATGTTATGTTTTAATAATTAAAAAATATAATTATTATCCTAAAATATACATTCTTTCTCTCGACTTGATGCATCTAGCCGAATTCCTCCTCATTCTGCATCATCCCTCGATGTCGATTAAACAAAATATCATTTGAGGTTTATGTTTTATTTTGTTATAGATTTGAGGTACGTTCATTGATTATTGTTGGATTGCTTAATCGAAGAGTAAGCATTTTTTTTCTGTTTTTTTTTTGTTTCCGAAATTCATCTTTAATCACCATACGGTATGCTTGGATAATGTATAAAAACTTATTCGTATAAATGCTTAATGCATTTGTGATATAATGCATTGTCATTGTTTGGATTATAATGCTTGAATACTATTTTTATTCTGATGCATTCATCAATTATGCATTGTCATTTCCGAATTTCTTCTTTAATCACGATACACACCATAATATAATGCTTGGATACTAAATTTGTTTCCGAAGTCCTCCTCATTCCTCCTCAATATTTAAACAGTATATATACTTAGGTTTGCCAACTTTATATCTACAAAAATAATATACATCAATATTCATTTGTATTTTATACATAACTAGTATACATACTTAGGTATGTCGACTTGATATCTACAAAAATAATATACATCAATATGCATGTGTATTTTATACATAACTAGTATACATAATTAGGTATGCCGACTTGATATCTACAAAAAGTATTCAAAAATGAGTAATGATTGAATTCAAAAATAAAATAAAATAAAATAAAATAAATAAAATAAATAACATAAATAAAGTGAATAAAGTGAGTGAATAAAGTGGGTGAATAAAGTGAATGAAGTGAACAAAGTGAACAAGTGAATAAAATAAATAAAATAAATAAAATAAATAAAATAAATAAAATAATAGTTTAGCATGTCAAATTAAATTAAATTGATTATACTAGATTGAATAAGTTTGAACTATTCTACCAACTTCTAGAAAACTCAATAATATTCACACATGTAATTGAACATAATTGAGCAAAAGTTTCTCAATTCACTCTGAAATGTTCTCATGATATGTGTTGTTGTGTGATAGGAACCCCAAATCACTTTTATTTATAGGCAAGATTCCAAGTTATTTAATTTTTGATGCAACATTTAGTAAGCCAACACATAGCTTTCACATATCAAGATAATCCTAGGCAGGTATGCACATCATCATATAACAAGCACACTTTCAAGCACTTGGAATTAATGCACGAGAACACATAGTTAGCACATAATCAATACTTATCACTCATGCAAGCCAAAACATGGAAATCATACATTCTAACACATAATATTCATGCAAGTAAGCATGTGATAAGCTTGTAAGTCAACATATGATATATAAATAATTGTTCTTATTAATTTTTTCATTGACTTCATTGTAATTTTTCTTCATGATTCATTCATATTCTTATGGTTGCACTTATCTTTAACAAAGATTATCATGGTGTGTGTGTGTGTGTGTGTGTGTGTGTTTGTTTGTTTGCATAAAGATTTATATTTATCATGTATCTAACATTTTGTAAATTAAATTTATCTCAAAATTATCTTCAAACATAATAACTTCATATTTATGTTTCTTGAAATAAAACACTTATATTTCTAATAATTTCAATATTCCTTCAATAGATGTATCTTAGTGTGTGATTCCTTGTGATTTCTCGTGTGTTAGTGATTAGTGGACTTGTAGAATCAAGTTTGTAATAATAAAATAATGATTTCATACTGATATAATAAGATCAACATATAACAATGTGTCATGGACACTCAAGCTAAGATAGTATAAAATATATGAACCTAACTTTTTTGTACATAATTACTATCAAGAATAATATTTTTTTAAAAAAATAGCATGGTAATAAAAATCCGAACCAACAACATGGTAGACTGATCGGCAAAAGATTATGAATACTCTAACACTAAAAATATGAGTCTGATACTCGTAGATGTTGGAAATGTTTTTCATAGTGCTATCATTTATCATGTTGTTCAGATGTTGGGACGTGAGTTTTACCTATTCTAATCATGAAGCCTCATAGCTTATATACTTGATATGTAAAGTTTCATCAATTATTTTTATTTATTATGTAAAGGCATAAGTTTTAGTTATATATTATAATTATTGAGTATTATTTTTTTATATCATCTTTTTTTTTAATTTTCATGTATTAATTTTCATATTTTTTCTCAATATATATTTATATATATGGACATGCAGATATATTGAAGAAATTTTTGATGCTTTAGCAGAACATCTTTTCGCTATAGAAGTAGTAGTAAATGGCCATTCAACGTAACTTCTTGCTCATGTGGAAAATTGTAGAAATATAGTATTTCTTCTCTCTCTCTCTCTCTAAACATCATTGTTGGCCATATGTTAGATATTTATTGAAATTGTATGACTATATATAAATATTTGTATAACTATATATAAATAATTGTATACCTATATAACACTCTATATAATTAAATATAACTATATTTGTAAGTATGTATACATATATGTAAATCTATATATTTATTTATAACTTTATATATTTATGTATAACTATTTGTATAAATATATCTATATATAACTATATGTTTAACTATATAAAAATATTTATAATTATATATACTATATGTATAATAACATATAACTATAAATAATTGTATCTTATTATATGTATAACTATAAAAGCTTTATACATAACTATATTTAAATATTTATTTTACAACTTATATTTAATATACATTTGTATATATTAGTATTCAAAAATGTATTTTACTATATCTATACCTATACATAACTATAGGTATAGTTATGTAAAATTATATACATAAATATATATACCTACATGTATAGATATAAGTTTAATTATACATGTAACTATATGTATAACCACATGTATGTATACATATATGTAAATCTATATACTTGTTTATAACTTTGTATATATTTATGCATAACTAAATATAACTTCTCATATGAATATTTGTATAACTATATATAAATAATTGTATACCTATATAACACTCTATATAATTAAATATAACTATATTTGTAAGTATGTATACATATATGTAAATCTATATATTTATTTATAACTTTATATATTTATGTATAACTATTTGTATAAATATATCTATATATAACTATATGTTTAACTATATAAAAATATTTATAATTATATATACTATATGTATAATAACATATAACTATAAATAATTGTATCTTATTATATGTATAACTATAAAAGCTTTATACATAACTATATTTAAATATTTATTTTACAACTTATATTTAATATACATTTGTATATATTAGTATTCAAAAATGTATTTTACTATATCTATACCTATACATAACTATAGGTATAGTTATGTAAAATTATATACATAAATATATATACCTACATGTATAGATATAAGTTTAATTATACATGTAACTATATGTATAACCACATGTATGTATACATATATGTAAATCTATATACTTGTTTATAACTTTGTATATATTTATGCATAACTAAATATAACTTCTCATATGAATATATATATATATATATATATATATATATATATATATATGTTTAACGATATCTAATTTTTTATAACTATATATATTATATGTATAATAACATATAACTATACATAATTTTAAATTATTAATGTATAATTTATATTTAAATATATAATTAACAACATATATTTAATATACATTTTTATATATTAGTATAAAAAATGTATTTTAGTATATCCATACCTATATATAACTATATGTATAAATATATGAAATTATATGAACAAATATATATACATACATGTATAAATATAAGTTTAACTATATGTGTAACTATATCTATAACTACATGTAACAATATTTATAATTATATGTATAAAAACATACAACACAATGTTTAACTATATGTGTATAACTATATATAAATATTCTTATAACTATAAATAACTCTATATAAATAAATATAACTTTATTTTTAAAAATGTATACATATATGTAAATCTATATAATTGTTTATAACTTTGTATACATTTATTTATATTTACTTATAACTACTTGTATGCATATATCTATATATAATTATATGTTTACCTATATGTAACTATTTATAACTACATTTACTATATGTATCCCAACATATAATTATATATGGAATAATATTAATATGTTGAACTAATTTGAAATTAAATGGCATAAGATATAATATCAACACTATGTAAGCACGTAGAATGAGAGTGTCAGTTGATCAAGCTCATATATGATATAATACAAATAAGGGGCGTACTCTTACCTAATCAGAGCCCTTGGGTATCAGGCTCAAATAAGAACTTATGTATGACAAAAGATGTAATATTTGATAGGGTTATATAGAAGAAATTTTATTTTCTTATATATAATTTTTCATTCTAACACTGCACTATCTATGTCTCTCTCTTTCTCCCTCTCATCATTCAAACATTAAATGTCTTTTTTTTGCTTTCATTTCTTGTGCATTATCGTACTTTGCACCCTTTATCTAGTATAACTTTGATATCTATTTATCTTTATCATGTTAGAATTTATGTTATCTATTAATGTAGATTCTGCAAATGCATTGCCTCGTTATTCACGATATTTAAATTTTAGATATTCATCTGTAAGTAATTTTATTTTATTATTTGTATATTTTTAAGTAGTAGAATGTTTTATTTAAAATAATGATTGGGCATTATTTTTTGTAAATAAAATAGGGCAAAATGAGCTCAGATTGTTAGTGGATGTACAAAAGGGTTATTAATGGATTTTTGAATGAATATTTTTTGACTGGACATGAAACTTTCATCAATTTTGCATGTAGTCAATCGAGATTGATGGATGAATATTATAAGAAATCATCAAAAGTGTCAGAATATCCCTTTTCGTGATGCAAACATTATAAGATATCATTTGGCAAAATATGACTTTGTGCCAAATTATTTTGTTTGGATTTATCATGGGGAAAGCACAATGGCTCTGAATATTAAACAAAATGAGGGTATTCAATCATTTGCTTGTCGTGAAGAATCATCAAACACATACCATATAATAATCATGGAGGCTGCTGGTGCTGACTTCAATATCGATTACATGGATGAACAACCTAATCCTGAAGCACAGAAATTTTATGAAATGATTAAAGCTACAGATAAAAAGTTGTGGCCTAGTTGTAAAACACATTTGCAATTGTCACTTGTTGCTTGACTAATGAGCATTAAGTCAGAAAATCATATGTCTGAGAAATTATTTGATTAGGTGATAAAATTGATGAAAGAGATTGTTCCGGATAATAATTTGATCACTAACAACTGTTACAACACTAAAAAGTTACTACGAGGAATGGGTCTACCAGTGGAAGAAATTGATTGTTGTTTAAATGGATGCATGTTATATTGGGGAAGTAATAGTGATTTAATTAGCTATAGGTTTTTTGACCATCCTCGATTTAGGAAGACACCTCGTGTTATAGATACGCGAAAAAAATTGAAGGTTGTCTCTAAGAAGATGTATTATTTTCCATTAATTCCTCGATTATAGAGACTATATACATCAAATGCTACAGCAAATGATATGAGGTGGCATTCCGAGCATGAGGTTGAAGAAGGTGTAATGCATCATCAATCAGATTCACCTGCTTGGAAGCATTTTAATTTTATACATAATGATTTTACAGCAGAAAGTTGAAATATGAGATTTGGTCTCTACACTTATGGATGTCAGCCATTTGGAAAATCTAGACTACAGTATTCAACATGACCAGTGATAGTGACACCTTATAATTTGCCTTCGTGGTTGTGTATGAAGGAGCAATGTATGGTTTAGTCAATATTGGTTCCAGGGCCAAAAAATCCAAAAGACATGTTGGATGTTTTCTTACAGCCTCTTATTGTAGAGTTAAATCATTTATGAGATGTTGGCATGAATACATATGATATCTCAAAAAATCAAAATTTCATTATGCGGGCAGCCCTTATGTGGACGGTAAATGACTTTCCTGCATATTCAATGTTGTCTGGCTGGAGTACTGTAAGACGATTCACATGCCCATATTGCATTACAAATTTTGATGCATTTACCCTCAAATTTAGTGGTAAACAGTCATGGTTTGATAACCATCGTACGTTTCTACCTACGAATCATCCATTTCGAAGAAATAGAACTGTATTTCAAAAAAATAAAACTATGATGACAGTTGTATCAGTAGATCGTTCAGGAGATGAAATAATTACAGAGATTCATAGTTTGGGTTTGAAGAAAGTAACTGAAATTGATGCTACTAGAAGTAATAGACCAATAGGAAAATTATTTGGCTGGAGGAAACATAGTATATTTTGGGACTTGCCCTATTGGAAGTCCAATTTAATTCGTCATAACGTATATGTAATGCATATTGAAAAAAAATATTTTTGATAATGTTTTCAACACTATCCTTAATGTAAATGAAAAGACAAAAGTCACTTTAAAATCAAGACAAGAGATGAATGATTACTGTTGGTGTCCTGAATTGAAACTGAATGAGGAAACAGGAAAATTCCCTAAAGCTTGCTACACACTTGATACGAAGGCAAGACAGATATTGTGTGAATGTGTTAAAAATTTGAAATTTCTTAATGGATATGTGTCAAATATGAGTAGATGCGTGCATATGAAGAATCTTAAGTTATTTGGAATGAAAAGTCATGACTGTCATGTATTTATGTAGAGATTAATACCAATTACATTTCGTGAATTACTTCCTCAAAGTGTTTGAAATGTCCTTACAGAACTAAGTTTATTTTTCAAACAGCTAACTACAACCACAATCAAAATAGATGAAATGGTGAGGCTGGAGAATGATATTCAACTTATTATTTGTAAGCTTTAACGGATATTCCCACCAAGTTTTTTTGATTCAATGGAGCATTTGCTGGTCCATTTGGCATATGAAGCAAGGATTACAGAGCTAGTGCAATTCAGGTGGATGTATCCTTTCGAAAAGAAAATATATATAATTTGTTGTGTTTTATTATTTCGTACATAAAGTATTATTGTAATTTAATCTAATTGTAACCTAACATTGTGGTTGTAGGTATCTTCGTAAGTTGAAATTGAATGTTAGAAACAAGGCAAAAGTTGAAGGTTCTATTTACAATGCAAATTTAGTAGAAGAAGCATCATTATTTTATTCTTATTATTTTGATTATCATGTCAATACAAAGAATAGAAATGTGTTGCAGAATTATGAAGGTCATGTGATGGTAGAAGATGATTCTGTGGATAAATTATCTATCTTCAAGAACCCTGGAAGAGCATTTGGAAGAGCATTTGGAAAAGTAATGAAAAGATGTATGACAGATGAAGACTACAAAATAACCTGAAGCTATGTTTTACTTAATTTTGAAAAGGTTGCACCATACATTGAGTATGTATACACAAAATGGTTGCAGGTTTAATCATTGTTTAATTTTATCTTTAATAGGAATTATTAAAAATCGATATACATTTTTCTCTCTTTTTATTTTTGTGCAGTATTTATGTTGAGCAATTAAAATATAGGCAACCAGCAATTTCCAGCAATAATGTCGATTATATGCTAGAAACAGAATTTGCAAATTAGTTCAAAAATTATATGAGAATTATTAAGTTTTAAATTTTGAATTATTTTAATTATTATTATCTTTTATTTGCTAATATCAATTTTTTAATTTATGTTACAAGCAATTAATCTTTCAAATGGAGATTCAACTACTTTTATTCAGAATCTAAGTAAAGGCCAATTTCGATATGTGACAACCTATCCTGGGTATTTTGTTAATAGATATAAATTTCGCATAATCGGGCACGGTTCTTCTAAAATAACATTGAATAATGGTGTATGCATTAAAGGCATAGGATATAGTGCTGATGAGATTGATTATTATGGTCAACTCAAAATAAGTTATTGAGTTGGAGTATCCTGGACTCAAAAATAATAGGATTGTATTATTTAAGTGCGAGTGGTTTGATCCCACACCAAATGTGGACACAAAGATTTATTCGAATTATAAGCTAGTGGATGTTAACCATAAATGTAGATAGAATCAATATGAGTCATTTATTATGGTAGTTCAAGCCACTAAGGTATATTATTGTACATATCCTAGTTTATCTCGTGAAAAGAGAGATTGGTGGGTGATTTGCAAGATCAAAGCTCGATCAAAATTTGAAGTATCAACATCACAAAAAGAAGTGTAGACTTAGAAATTACACCGACATTCCACGAAGTTGACATAAATAATATCGAGCCTTTGAATGCAGATGAAGATCTAGAAATTTTATGTGACTCAAATGATGGCACAATAGAAATTGAAGATGATCAATTTCTATTTGAAGTTTAGTTCGAACTTCTATCGGAATCAGACGAAATATTAGAAGATCCATTGGAGGATGAGAGTGATGCTAATAAATAATTTGTTATAATTTTATTATAAATTTAAACTATCAAAGACGTTTTATATTTTGTTGAAATCTATCGGTGTGTTTTATTCGAAAATGCATGCTTGTTCATTTTTTATTCTTTGTTCTTTGTTTTAAATGATCTTATTTAAACGAAATATCGGTGTGTTTTATATTATAGATTTAAATTTAAACTATCATATTTCTATTTTTTTTTCTTTGTTTTATTTTGTATAGCAGATGGTACCTAAAGGATGTGGCCATGGTGGAGGTGGACTTGGACACAAAAATGAACTAAATTCATCTAGTATGTTACATCATGTTGCAGAATCAGTACCATCTCATAGCCACCATATCTTGACTTCAACATCACAATCACCATTTCTATCACCATCACCATCATTGAGACCTCTACAATAACTTTTATCAAATGTAAGCCCACCACCGAATGTGCTTCCTGCTCACACTTTTGATCCATCTCTATCTTCTACTCCATAATTTACACCGAATGTTCCCCCATTTACAATACCAACGACATCATCAAATGTTGTGTCTTCCTCTACAGTCAGTGCAAAGTTAGAAATTAATATTGTGGATGAGAGGTAAAAGAAATATGTATAAATGACTTGAAAAATAGATGAAAGTTTCAGAATCGACAAATGATTCATATTTTAATGACTCTCAGGTAAAAATAACAAAACAAAAGAATTGAAAAATAATTATCTAATTACTTAGCTTTTATGTTTGTTATTATTCAAGCAGTAAATAATTATGTTCTTGTTGTTAATATAAATTCTTTTGTCTTTTATATTATTAGAATCAGTGCACATGGCCATCCAAATTTGATGAAAAGATAAAGTCATTATGAAAGATAAAAGCTGCTCAAAATATTATATTAGAATAAGTTATTGAATGATTTTTTTTTAATTTATAATTTTTATTTATAGTTTTTGTTTTTATTATACTCAATTTATTTATTTAAATTATTGTTGAGACTATATGACATTCAACTGTAATTTTTTTGTTCATGTCTATAATAATTGTTTTTATATATATGTGAAAATGTTTGAGTTTCTCCAAAATTTTAGGGTAGAGTTTTAGCCTCTTATAGGTATGTAAAGACTATTATCATCAGTGATAGCTGTAGCAGTGGCGACTACGGCGGCAGTAATGCTAGTAGTGGTAGTGGTGGCGTCGGCAGCCACGGCAGTGGCTGTAGCAGAGGTAGTAGAGGAAGTGGCAACATCAGCGGTAGTAGTGGTTGTGGCGGCAGCAATGGCAGCAGAGGCATCAGCTGTAGCAGAGGCATCGGAGGCAATGGAGGCAGCATAGGATGTGGTGGCAGCAGCGACATCACTGATCGCAGTGGCTGCAGCGGCAGTGGGGGTAGCGGAGGTAGTAGCGGTGACATCACTGGCAGCAGTGGCTGCAGCGGTAGTGGCTACAGCGGAGACAGCAGTGGCTATAGCAGTAGGGGTGGCAATGACATTGTGAGTAGCAAGAATGGCAACAAATGTGGTATATACGTACGTATATAGTCAGTATATACGTACATATAATTTTGTAGTAGTTTATGTATATATATACTGAGTATAAATATACTCAGTATATATGTATGCATAATAATGTAATTTATATGTACAAATACTACAGTAATATATGTATGAGTGAAATGATAGTATATATGTACATTTTTTCTGTAGTAATGTATATTTAAAAAACATAGTTTTTATTTAATTTATTTTGATTTGATTTAGTGGTTTAAATTTTTTACAGATGTGGTACCGCATTGTTTTCCATACAAAGCTTGTACAAGTGAAGGGATTTTTCAACAGACTTGAAGAAGTGTGACTCAGACAGCTTTTTCACAGTGGAAAGTTGGTGATCGGAGGAGCAGAGGGAGAGAAAGTAACATTAATGCATTGATAGATTATACTTTATGCACAGTTAGTATATATATTGATTACTAAAATGTAATATAATTTTTATTATTTTTTTGTTTTTAAAATATTGTATTAGAATAAGTTATTAAATAATTTTTTTTTGTTTAATTTAATATTTTCATTTATAGTTTCTATTTTTATTAAATTTAATATATAAATATTAAATTATTTAATTAATATTTATATATATGTGACAACAAACTTTACTTTATAGTTTCTATTTTTATAATTTAATATTTTTTTTTGTTAATTATAGTTTCTGTTTTTGTTTAATTAATATAGTTTAAGCTGAATGATAATAAACTTTAATTTGTATTTGTTCATGTTTATAATAACTATTTTTTATATATATGTGAAAATATTTGTGTCTCCAAATTTTTTGGGTAGTATTTTAGCCTATTATAGGTACGTAAAAGTCTATTATCAGCAACAGTAGCTGCGGAAGCGATGGTAGAGGCAACAGTGGAAGCGGTAGAGGCGGTGGTGGCAACAGTGGGGGCTAAAGCGGCTGTAGCCATGGCGGGAGCGGAAACAGTAGCGGGAGGAGCAGCAGCATAGGAGGCAGAGGCAACGGCTACAGCAGCGGCTGCAGAAGTGGTTGCACTGGAAGCATCGGTGACAGCGGAGGTAGCAGCAGCTGCACATGAAGCATCATCAAGACCGGAAGTAGTAGTAGCAGTGGCAAAGGTGGAAATGGCAACAGTGGCAATGGTGGTAGTAGGGGTGGCAGTGGCAGCTACAGAATGCAGCGGTAGCTCCAGCAGCCGGCGCAGCAGCGGTGGTGGTAGCATCGGCGGCAATGGCAACAACATCAGTGGTATTGAGAGCGACAGCAGCAACATCAGCAATGGCTGGAGTGGCAGTGGGAGCAGCAAAAAAATCACCAAATGAGATATATACGTACGAATAAAGTCACCATATACGTACATTTAATAATGTAATATTTTATATATGTATATACTAAGTATCTTTGTACTTACTTTATATGTACACATAATGCTGATGTTTATATGTACAAATACTACAGTAATATATGTACGAGTGAAATGCTAGTATATATTTACATATATACTATAGGATTATATATGTATCAAAACATAACTTTTTTTATTAATTTGACTGAGTCTTTTAATTTTTTTATAGATATGATACCGCATTGGTCCTCATACAAAGCTTCTATAATTGATGCGATTTTTCACTAAACAATATGTGCCGTGACTCGGACAGCTTTGTCACAGTAGAAAAATGATGATCGGATGAGATGAGGGAGAGAGAGCAATGTCAATGAATGGATATATTATACTTTATGCACTGTCGGTAGATACATTGATGAATAAGATCAAATAAATGTTTGTTATTTTTTGTTTCAATTATGTAGAATATTGAATCTACATAAAGATTTTAAATGATTTTATTTTTTGTTTATTATAAATTATTTATAGTTTCAATTTGTATTCAATTTGATATAAAAATATTAAATTGTTTAATTAAAAAATTTTAAATATTTTTAAATGCATAAATTATTTTTGAAATTAAAATGGCTAGGAAAAATTCCCTCGATAAATTAGCAAGGGAAAAATCCCTTGCTAAATTAGCTAGGGAAATTTACCTAGCTCATTTAGCTAGGAAAATATTAAAATTAGCAACAGATATTCCGTCGCTAAATTTATTTAGCTAGGGACTATATCTATCGCTAAAATTTATATACCAGCACTTTAGCTAGGGAATCATTCGTCATTATTTTTGTTTAGCGATAGAATATCTCGTTTATCTTTCTAATTTAGCTACGGAATTTTTCTTTTTTAGTAAGTGATTTTTCCGTCGCTAACTTTTTAGCTAGGGACAATTCCATCACTAAAATTTAGCATGAGACACTTTAGATAGGGAACCGATCCGTCGGTAATCCGTCGCTATATCACATTTAGCGATGGAAAATGCCCATTTAACTAGGGAATTGTCCCTAGCTATATGAGATTTTTCTTGTAGTGGTAATGATTAAAATCACCTCAATTTTGGGTTTTAATATATAGGTTTGTCTCATGTATCTTTTTCAGGATAATTGTCACTTCTTTTATACCATCACCATCTACCACTCCAATCATGTATGAACACATCAATAACCAGCATCAAAATCTTACTTATATTTACCTACCAGTTCATTCATAATAACCAAATATAATCACAACAAATCAAAATATAAATTCATAAATAAATCAGCCATCATACAAAATAATATTACACCAGAACTAGATTTTCTATTTAGCATATAACCTAAGAGAATAACATATGAAACAAGTAAAAATTTGTGTTGTATGGATCCATGTGCCTAATTATATCATTCAAAAAAATCTAGATTTCTAAACACTAAATTTCTCAAAATAATATCAATTTTTCTTTGATTTTTCACTAAGAGGGGGTCATAATGTGTGCCCTCCTTCTAGGGTTTATGCTTGTGCATTGTTATTTCCCTTGTTGCTAGTGGATTGCTATAAAAATTATTTTGGAGTTCTAGGTCTTTGTTTTTTTTTCATGCCACTTGTGTGCTTTGGAATATATTCAAGTTCCTTTTTTATACTTTTGCATTTGGTGTAGATTTATTTAATGGAAAGTTGTTGCACTGGATGAAAGGCATAGCTTTTGGTTTTTGTTTGTATAATAAAAAGGTAAATGGTGTTTGATATACGCGATAACTTTGATCTTTTTTTTCTAGTTGATTATTATGATGCTGGGAAAAGTCATGATGATGAATTTAACATATGTAATACAAAGGTGTGATATTTTGTATGACCACATCTTATGTACTTAGTCATTGTAACACAAAGCTGAAATACTCAAGAATGGGCATGACTTGTGTATTTAACATCTGTAACATAAAGTTACAGTATTGAAAAATGATTGTGGCTTTATTTTCTTTCTTGTGCATAGAGTCACAACACTTGTGTTGGTCATGACTCAAATTTGGCTCTCTTTAATATTATGTGGCCAATAAGTTGTGATGTCAGATTAGTGTTGCAACTTTGGCCTAATAAGTATATGTAGCTTCTATATAAATAAAGTCATGGTGTTAGAGACTTGATATAATTTTCAATACTAATAGGGTACATGATTGACCACTGATATGACGTGAAATTAATACATAATCATGAATTTATTCCAAGTTAGTTTAATTGCAGCTCCATTCAAGCTTAGCAACCCAAAAAATAAATTTTACAGAGATATGACTATGTCAATACAATGATAGAATTTTGGCATACAAAGATTACCATGATTATTGGTATATAATTTCAGTCAAGAATGGATGATAAAACTAATCTATAAGCACTTACATGTATAATCAAGTTGCAGCACTAGCACATCAAATACTATGAATTTTATGTCTAATCATTCTTCTTATTTTTACCAACTCCACTCCACCAAATCATATTATTTACTCTAAAAATACTCAATTTTATAATATTTTATCAAAATCAATCTAAACTATATTTTTGTGAAATCATTCTAAATAATGTGTTTTTTGAGGCACACACATCATCAAATTCAAATTAAATGGAAAATATTATTTTTTATATTACATACCAAGTACTTACCACCCTTTTCTCATCACATGAAAATTAATAAAAAATCATGACATTGAAAATAATCTTTGGAAGATTCACTTTTATTCAAAAGTGAATCATCCAAAGATCGTGTTCCTAAAAATGAGATGTGTTCCTAAAAATGAGAAACCAATGATTACCCTTATTGGGAATTTGTGTGATAGGTACCAAAGATTAGGAAAGATATGTAGGTGACATGAAATACTATTAAATTTATTTCTAAAAGTGGAAATCTTTGATGTATATGGAATTGACTTCATGGGTCTTATTTGGTATCTTGTTGGAAAGACAATATTCTATTAGAAGTGAATAATGTATCAAAATATATAGAAGGAGTAGCTTCATAGAAAAATGACATGAAGACAATTATTGAGTTCTCAAGCAAAAATATTTTCATCTGATTCAGAGTAGCATGTTATATCATAAGTGATAGAGGGGGTCATTTATATAATTGGATGTTTGTGGCATTCTTGGAAAAATATGGAACTAATCATAAAAAAGAATGAACAAGTGAAAATATTAAACAAAAAGATCAAAAATATTTTGGAAAGTCTGTTAATCATTCTAAAAAAATTTGGTATCAATATTCAGAAGAGATGCTATGGGCCTATTGAATTGTTTAAAGATACCATTGATAATGTCCCCTTATAAACTTGTCTTTGGAAAAGCATGTTGCTTGCTAGTTGAGCTTGAACATAAATCTTGGTGGGATATTAAAAAACTAAACTATGATTTGAAGGATTCAAAAAAAAATGATATTTCTAGAAATGATTGAATTAGAAGACTTAAGAAATAAAGTGTATAACGACACATGTATTTATAAATACTAATCAAAGCAATGGCATGATAAGAATCTATAAAGAAAAGAATTCAACGTTAGAAAAAAATATCGATTTTTAATTTTTAGGACAAATTATTCTTTGAAAAGTTGAAATCTCGATTGTATATCCCTTTTGAAATAATAATTGACTCCGGAAGGACTAATCATGGTGAAATCAAAAAAAATAGTAGAGTTAAAAGTAAATGGACAAAGGTTGAAGTATTATATGGTGAAGATAGAAATACTGGAAGATCCAAATGAAGGCTAAGTTGAAATGTTGGTAGAGTCAAAAGTCATGTCTTTTAACTATGATACGACACAACTTTGAGGGAACAAAAGTCTAATTACAAAGCTACTAAGGCTTTGTAAAATATTCCTAGTGCCATGAATTTGGTAGTAGAGAAATAAAAGCTTCAATAGATGCTACTAAGGCTATCTATTTGTCCATGTACATTATTACAACTTTGTCCATTTACTATAAAATAGTGTCCACAGAATCATGTGATGGTAGAAGCTTCCAATCAACTTTTAACTATGATGCCTATAAATATTTTGCCGACTCAATCTACTAAAAATGAATAATAAAAACTAAAATATTAACTTTATCCATGTACATTATTATGACTTTGTTATACTATTCAATTAAATTAGTTAGATAGTGTCTAAAACTTTTATTGTGGAGGGTATCTAGTCAAAAAAGATTCTCACAAATAGAGTTGTACAAATAGTAAAGAGAACTTTCATCTAGATATCAATCCCATGAAATTTATATCAGTAGTTCTATCAACCAACAATGAGACAACATTATTTTAGTAGAAAATATAATTAGTGATTTAAGTATGACTCTTAGTTCCTAGGGTTTGTCCACTTGATTCATATCATACATGCTCAAATAATTTGATTTATGTTTAGGATGAAAATTGAATGAATTTTTGATAATTATTTGATGTCTCTTTGCCCTAATGGCATACAAAGTGATTACCACCATTAAGTTTGCCCCAATGATGGTTTCTTCATAATTATCCCCTCTATGCTTTACCACTAAGACAACATATCATTCATGCTTAAGGGTCACTTACTGGTCAATCACCTTTTAGCCAACTCATAAAATACCCTTGATGGTTACTTCATATATACATTTTTATTATTAAGCTTTAGGTTTCATAAAGAAAAAAGACTAATATAGTTTTAAAGAAATTGTACTTTTAGCATTGTGAGTAGTATACTTGCTTAATTAAATTATGCTTCCCTCGAATCACACTTGTGAGAACCATAAAAGTGAAATAAATTCAAAAAGTTACCACCACTATGTGAGTCACCATAACTCATGCATGTCTTGTAGATTATCTTTTATTATCCTCTAAAGTGATGATGTGATTTTCACACTAAAGGTGTAACCCTTAGAAGAATGTTGTATAAAATATTTATAATCAATTAAGGATTCATTATTCTAAGACATGTACAATAGAATGGCATGTAAAATCATTCATTCTTTTAGTTTTGTGAACATCATATTCATAATGATTAACTTATCTAAATTTTTGGTTTTAACATATAGGTGTATATCATGAATCATGGTCAAAAGTTCTCTCACTTTATTTATACTATATGCATGAGTGAGCCTCATGGTTTACCTATCATTTTCTATTATGAAAATACACACAAATATACAAATAATCATAACTCTAATTCAAGTTTTATTTAATCATCATTTCCATCAATTTTCATTCCATCGCATAAATCAAACACATACATTAATAACAAAGAGTTCATACATCACATAAATAATAGTTACACTAGCCCTAAACCCCAATGTAGTCTTATAGTGGAGAGAGATTAATATGAGATACAAGAAAAGAAGTCTTGTAAATCTCAAGTTCCCAATGAGATCCCTCATGATAATCTAGGACATAAACCCTAATACCATGTTATTTTGATTTATTTCTTGATTGTTGATTCCTCTCTAGAGATGGAGGTTTGAGAATTATACTGTCAAACATTAGAGATTAGCTTTATTTTGCTTCCATTACTTGGTCATTGATCTTCTAGGGAGCATAAAAATAACCTTTATGATTGTTGTTGCACTTTTCTTTCGTCCATAAGATTGTAGAATAATAGTCCAATTTGGAATTTTTTGTATTGTCTTCTCTATTTACTATTATACCTTATAATTTGGGTATTTGTCCAAGTAGAAAGTCATGTCATTAAGAAGTTGCTATGCCTTTTATCTATCTCTTAAACTCAAGGTTGCGTCTCTTAGAAGTGTCCATAACATTGGTTGCCTCTTTTTCTTTTTGTAATATAAGTCATGAAACTGAGAAATGTCCATAACTTGAGTATTTTGTCATTCTAACACAAAATCATTACTTTATGAATTTGTTGTGGAATTTGTCTTTCTTTGGCATAAAATGGGAGTAACGCTCAAAATTGACATGACTTTAACTTTGGCCTTTCTTGTGCCTAAAATGGCTACAATGCCAAGAATAGCCTTGGTTTTAGCCTTGCCCTTTTTTATGGATCAAATAGCCATAGTGTTGGTAAGTATATACAACTTTGTCTTTGGTCTTTATTATGAAACAAAATAGCCATGATGCAAGGAAGTGTCCATGTCTTTGCCCTTAATCATTTTTTGGAATCACATGGTTGTGATGCTAGGAAGTGGCCTTGGTTTTGGCAATTAGCACGTACATACAAGTCATAGCTTTGCTTTCACATGAGGGTATGATTCATGACCTTGGAAGTTGTAATAATAGAGTAATGTCATCTATAATATTATGGGTCAATCACATCTTTGCATATTTGGTGTAGTTTTGGCCTGCTTTGTAATTTTGTATATCTTAAAAGTTATGGTTTTGGAAAAAGGTCACAACTTTGATTTGAGAATATGTCTTTGTAAAGAGAAGACAAAATTAGGAAATGACCATGACTTTAAGTACATGTGGAATACTTAGTTATTGTGATATGAAATTAACATTATGACTATTAAGTTATAATGAAATAAATGTTATTGTGACTCCAAATTAATATCACGACCTGAATGAAAGTGTTGCACAATTAAAGAATTGTACTAACGAGGTGATATAGTCATGACATATAAAGATTGTCATGACTAAATATGTAGAGTTTTGGATAATAACTATATTGATGAGCCCACACATAACCAAGTCACTAATTATTTCCAAAAATTTATAATTTTATAATTATTCATCAAAAAACACAAGAACTTCATAGTGGTGAAATTCAATGAATTTTAGCCAATTTTTATACTTATACATCATCTAATATCACTACAGATATACTAAAATATTTGGTATTTTACATATTGAATAAACTTTCTAATTAAAATTAATGCTTCTCCTTGAGCAAAAACTTCTCTATCAATAAAAAATATATTTTCATCTTCACAAAAAACAAATTTTTTTTTATGACTAGGTTTGAGTGTCATAGTGTCTCTAGCGAGTGGAGCAACTTCATTTCTTTTTCTAGACATATTGATAGCCATGGTAGTGTTTAGTTCCTTGACTATACATATGGGTATATTAGATATGTATAATGTTTCATGTGATGGTTAGACAATATTTATTACACCACACATCCTTGGATTGCCATCTAAATAGAACTACATTTAACATTTGTGGTTAGATCATTAGTACTTTCTCACATTCATCAGTGATCTCACTAGTCCATGATATCTTTTCATTGTGCAATTCTACTTCCTTCTTTCTTGTTTCTTCTTTCTATTGTAAATCATTGGCACCTCCTTCTTTCGGCCTTCCCTCCTTGGATCCGTTGACTTTGAGAAATGTCATGAACTATTCTTTAGTTTTGCCCTGGCACTTTTTTTCTTATATCCTCAATGTTTTGGCACTAAGCATGGCATGGCTTTTTCTTTAAGCTTTTCTTTATCTATATCTTTATGTATCAATAAAGTCATGGCATAGTGCCTAGTCGTAGCTTTTTCATTTATCTCCTAATTGTTAGTTTATTCTGGTAACACTAATTAAATTGTGCATAGTTGTGACTTTGTATTTGAGCTTCCGATCGACCATTTTATTCTTGTAACATTAAAGTCACTACATTGAGCATGGCCATGACATTTTTATTGATCTTCTGATAGTCCATTTATTTCTATAACACCAAAGTCACGACACTAACCACTGCTAAGGATTTGTTATTCTTCTTTTCCTCCAAAAATTTTATTTCGACTATATAATATTTAACCCTTTATCCATTTACATTAAATTCTCTTCATATTTTTGACTTAACCAAATTGGCCCCGTAGGGAGTAATAGATATTATTTCAAAAAAATTATTCTATCAAGATTTCAATTTTTCTAAGAACAACATAAACCAAAAATAAAAAACTAAAACTTTTTTCTCAACTTCGATCTCTCTCCTTTGCATAGTTTATCATGCTATTATTTAGTTTTTTTATAAATTCACAATTTGTTATAGACTTCATTTCTCAACTCTTCCAATTCATGTATTTGTAGAACCATTCATTCATTTGTAATTTTCAAATCATTATATAATTTTTTGATGGCTCACCATGCTTAATGTTCGAGTTCAACTAGAAAGTAACAAGATTTTTCAAACATGGGTCAAAAAGGGGGATATTCCCAATGATGTCTTAAAAATAGTTTTATGGGCCTATAGTGCCTCCTCCAAACTTTGAAACTAATTTTCTAGAAATGTTAATCATCAATTTTTATATTTTATTATTTGAGATTTTTGTTTTCCCATTCATTAGTGGATGATATGCCAGTCCCTTTTTATGCTTAATTCTAAGCTTTGGAAAATACACCTCATATATCCTATTATAGGAATGATTTTCTCTATCACATATGATACATCATGGTGCTCGAAATCAGGTGAAAAAATTTTTGTATAAGAACTCTAAATTTGTCTGTCTCTTCATTCCAACAACTTACACCAATTTCGATACATAATTTTTTTTCCAATTGAAAACATTATTTTTGTCAAGATAATAAAAAGAGAGCAAAGAACTCAATTTTCCAAACATCAAAAATTTCCACTTTTAGGATAAATTTCAATGCATTTCATGATATTATCTCTAATCATTGGTATCTATCACATCATCTTATCATTAATAACACATCTCTTTAGAAAGATGTGTGAAAAATCAAGAAGTTTCATTAATGACACATCATTTTAGAAAGTTGTGTAAAAAAATCAAAAGATTTCATT
This sequence comes from Sapria himalayana, assembly GCA_029783825.1. NCBI lineage: Eukaryota > Viridiplantae > Streptophyta > Magnoliopsida > Malpighiales > Rafflesiaceae > Sapria > Sapria himalayana. Next base: position 478,082 of record JAREIK010002957.1, read on the forward strand.
AATGACACATTCTTTTAGTTATTAACTCATTATTTTAGAAATGCGTGTAAAAAACCAAAGGGTTGTATAACATAGGAGAGATATAAAATGAAATAACATAACGAAGATGACAGAACCCGACCGGATACCCTTCCCGGATTTCCCGGATGGTCCCGCCTGGTGAAATGAACATATGTAATACCACAATATCTCAATTATATAGAAAATCCACAACCGCTCAATGCCATTACCAACCCAAATTAATATAGATCATAACCACATGCATACATAATAAGGACTCATATGAGTTCACTACCAATACTAGAGAATTCTAAGAGTATTTGCGAAATTTAGGGATACAATTAAAATAACCAGTCCGATAAACAAGACAGATGAATGAAGTAGAGTATTGTAGCTATAGCAGACAGAGCGGTGTAGAATCTGGCATGAGGTAGGCCCTTTGATCTGCATGGACCAAGGGAACAGATTTAAAACAATAAACGTGAGAATATAAATCTCAATGAGTGGCATAGTTATAAGGAAAATACTGTTTTATTTTAAAACATTTCTTCCCTCAAAACCTCACGTCCACTCTTTTATAAAGTTTCCCATTTAAAAATATTTCACAACCCCCGACTTTACCCAGCCCAAACAAACAAATTTCATGCTCAAAATCTAACCGACATGACTACTAAGAAACAACACTGTAGTATAAACCATTCACAAGACACATATGAATTGTTCACAACACACAAATCAAGCATAAAGCATGTATGACCATCATGTAGCAAAAACAACCATTGAAGTAACATAATCATAAGTATTATAGGGTTATACCTTATTTAGAAGTCAACCGTGTACTATACCACAAACCCATCATAAACCATCGGTAAGCCCGACCTCACAACACCATGACAACTAATAAATATGTGGTTACACCCGGCCACCACGTGGCAACTAACAAACCTCCAGGTAGACCCGGCCATCACGTGGCAACTAACAAACCTCCAGGTAGACTCGGCCATCACGTGGCAACTAACAAACCTCCAGGTAGACCCGACCATCTTGTGGCAACTATCAAACCTGTGGGTAAGCCTGGTCATCATGTGGTAATTAATAAACCTCTAGGCAAACCTAGCCATCACGTGGTACCTAATTAACCTCCGGGTAAACCTTGCCATCATGTGGCACCTAATAAATCTCCGAGTAAACTTGTCCATCACGTGACACCTAATAGACCTCTGAGTAAACCTAGCCATCACGTGGTACCTAATAAACCTCCAGGTGAACCAATCCATCACGTGTCCACTAATCACATATAATCTTCCCCCACTCATATGTGTTTTCCAACTTTACCGTATCATAATCATTTCCCAAATCTCAAAGAAATCAATTTTTTTAAAAAATAATTTTTCAAGGTGGTTTGAAACCTCAAACCACGTACCCCAAACATCCAAATTCCACAGACTCATCCATGAACATGGTACAAATTTCAAATCGTAAAAATATTAACAAAATTCACATGAAATGATAACTTGTTTTATATGAAACCGAAAACATGTTTGAATGCAACCAACCATTTGATCAAACTAGTATATATGTAAAGTATTAAATCATTATAGATATATCGATATAATATCCCAAATTATTTAAAAAACATATTAACCACGCACTGACTACAGATGATCAGTGCTGCTCCCCTACAGGATCATCTTCCGGCTCGGCATGAGCACCTGTAATACCAATAAAATACTACTTAGATTCTAATAACTAAACCAATGGCATCGAGATGCCCCGAAGGCCTTAGAATAATTTTTGGAACTACGAAACCCACTAAATTGGATCATGACAGACCCAATTATACAGTGTGGCCCTATAGACCCGATACCCAAAATTGGAGCTTTTTGCCTGGGAGCTCATTTTTCAAAAATGAACCATACAATAATTCCTAAAAATATCTAATTTTATTAATCAAGCTCCAATTTTTCCTAATTTGACCAACTTATACCCAATTTCAACTCGAACTTCTCGGTAATTGCCCGTACCAACCTAAAAATAGAAATCTAACTAAACGATGTTTGATTTTTACAAACTACATATCAATGGAAAGCCCAATAGATTAGGAACTCATCAGTACCATTACCTTGGTTAACCAGTCACTGGAATGGCCGAAAAATCACAAAAATCTGATAGAGAAATGATGTAGTCGCCAGCGGGTTCGCCGACCAGATCCAGGTGCGTCCGATGGCAGCGGCCGTGAAATTTCATGACCGGCATCATTTGGTGGTGGCACACCTATTAGACTGGCATGTGTTGCTGGTGGATGGACGGTGGTGCCTCGTCTAGTCCGATCTCTCACGGCTCGCAATTGCACAAAAAGACAAACTTGGTTCCCAATTTTGGAGAGCTTTTTCCTAAGGTTTTGGAGTTCAAGAGGGTGTTTTAAGAGCTAGGGTTTCATTTGGCACCCAAAGACGTGTTTATATAAGGCCTAGGGTCATTTTCAGTGTATAATTTCAGACAGACCCAACACTGCTAAAGTGCTGCTGTTTGAACTTCTCGAGCCATAACTTTTCATCAGTAAGTTGGATTTTGACATTCCACTAGTCTATGAACTCGTATCAACGAGACCAACGAAATAGTGTCTTGGTCAACTAAAAATTAAACACCCTTGAAAAAATCAACTTTGCCCTCAAACTATGTGTTGGTCAACCCTGGTCAAACTTAGTCAAACTTGATCAAACATGTTAAAAAGCTTGTATTGTTTGGTACGAGTCATTATAGAAGATACATTTGTGTGGATACTACTAGAGGCATAGACACTTGACTATTCTAGGATTCGATCAAACCGTTCAGAATCAAAAGTTTTTTTTGTGAGCAACAACAAGTTATATCCTTGCCCAACATTTAATTGTATTTACTTGGATCATTGGTGGGTTCCAAATCGACCGTGAAATTCGGATATAAAAATTACCAGAACCCCAATAGACACCACATCCTAAATAGTTAGCAAAATCACTATATCATGGAAGTGGAGTCCTTATGCTTTTAATTTGCTCATTCGAGAAGTCTTTTGAAATTTTAGCTTCTTCAATTTTTCAATCTTTGAATTCCAAATGCAATAAATAGTTAGCTATCATATTGTCACTCCCCCTTTAATCTTGGATTTCAAGATAAAATTATGAGAGACAAATTAATAACCCTTTTAGCTCCAATTTCCCTTCTTTTTTTTGTGTTATCAAATAACACACTACTATGTGATATGAATAAATCACCACATTTGCTCCAAAGATGTATGGGTAGAATTTATCACAATAAAAAACCATGACTAATATTTTATTTTTCATTTTTTAATAAAGTTAGTTGGGTTTCATGTAAAATATGACTAACATGTGAAATTGTTCTAAAGATTGTATCCCACTTTTATCCCAATACATCTCCAAAGGCATAGGCATGTGGACCACACATAATACGAAATAAGAATGTACTACTAAAAATATGATTACAATGTATATTAGAAATTATTTTAATCTAGAATTTAACACATCATGAATGCACATTAACAGTGTGAGTTGGAGCATAAAAATTCATCAACACAAGGGTGATTTATAGGAAGAATCTTATGATAATAAGGATGTACTTCTAGAAACATAAATCTTAAATTACATAAGTTTGAGATAAATCCTGAGAGTAAAAATAATTTTTTTTAAATCATAGTTATATAGTAACTATTCATCAAATAAAAATTTATTTATCATCACAAAATTTTTAATGTGCTACATGACATATAATTACCACGTGATGCATGTGGACATTATAGTTTGCTTATGTAAAAAAGAAACAATCTTTTTCAACACTAGCATGATATTTATCAGTTGGTTTTTATGGGATGTGTAGTTTAGGAAGAGTTATAAGAACCAATATTTTAAGAACAACCATTTCTAATCATCTAAATTTATAATATGTTAAAATGTTTTTTTTAGTCCACAAAAAAGAAAATTCTATTTTTTCTGAAGATCTAGCCCTTCCTTTAACAGATGTGTTGTTTTCTTCTTCTCTAGTTATTTAATTAGAGAGGAAGGGAAAATAGAGATAGGGAAAGATAGTGTAATAAAGTGAACTTGTGTTTATACCCAACAAGATTTGTAATTCCCTAATTCTCATTCGCAATAAATGCAAACATTTTGATTTATTAGTGACTATGTCCAAGGTCACATTAGTATCATTAAAATCTCCATGTGTAGAAAATATCACAAAAGATATAAACTATCTGTACATATCATAACTATGTTTATATCATAACAATAAAATTTAGTATTTGGTCTTTGTCCCAATGTCTCTCTATGGCATTGGATGGCATATCCTAGTTGAGTTTGGTGACTAGATTACTAATACATAATCACTTAAACTATGGTCTTACACAATGTTATTTTATGGTTTAATGCTTTCCTACACCTTCTATTATATATTTCATATGATAAATTTTAACTACATGGTACCATTACTTATTGATTTCTAATGCATGATGATTTATTAAATAATAAGATAAATTCATATTTTCATATATATTAATTGTTATAGAGTAATTACTTTGTTATTTTTATCATAGAAAATTTATACTTTTTTTCAAATTGAAGCTTTATTTGTTATAGATTTTCTTTTAATGAATAGTTCTTCACTTCAAAAAGTTTCTTTATTATTTCTTGTTTTACTTAATCATGATTCTTTGTGGCTAAATTACCAAAGCCATTGATATTATAACTATTGGAATTGTGTTTATGCTAAAAAAAATTTGATTGATTTTTTTTGGTTGGTTGAATGGATTTTGTTATTTTTGATTATAAGTAAATTTATAATGTATTGAGTCTGCATTTAAAATTCATGTGTGTAGAGTTTGCTTATAAATGGAAGGTCAAATCATCAATTCTTGTAGAAAATAAGCCTACTATTTACAATTTAAATGAAGTTGGACACACTATTGGTAAGATTAGAGCACATGAATTTTGTAGTTTTATCTTGATTATGAATAATAATGAATTATAACTTATTGTGCTAGTATACTTATATGTATTAAATAAGGAGACCATGATTTGATTATTTTATACTGACATAAAATAAAAATATATCATTCTTATTTTAACAGTATTACTCTTAATCCAAAAGTAATTAAAAGATAAATAAACTTGCTAATAGTTTTTTTTATTCATAAAGAGTGTATTCAATAAATAAATTAATAAACTTAGGAAGTTGTATAACTTTATTAGCTCTATGGTGATTATTTATTATTGATGAAATCCATGTCATGTCAAATAAATTAATAAAATCCAATTAATGATAATTATAAGATTTGATATTGTCAAACTTATTGGTAAATATTAATTTGGTATATTAAGTAAGTTGGGTGGAATGTCTTAAAAAAATAATAAGAAATTGATTAAATTAAAAAGTCATTAAATTAATTCAATTAAAAGGAATATATATATAAAATAAAGATAATATTTAAATAATAATGTAAAGAAAAAATAAAAAAAATATAACATTACATTTATTTAAAGTGATGTGATGCATTTTTTTTTCTTTGTATGGGGTTTTATTGGAAACGAAGAACAAGCCTACACTGTTATTCTTCATCATATGATTTGGAGTGAGATATATGGAAGAAAACTTTGGTTACATACGAAGCTTGCTATTTAGGTATATTTTCAATGTCATTATATTAATATTCATTGCGAAAATAGAAAAATGATGCTAATTTACATGTATTAACATGAAAAGGGATTTATGTCCCTAGCCATTTTAATAAATCTATAACAAGTTTTATACTTAGTTTCTAAAGTGAAGCATGATTTGTTAGAGATTTTTATTTGATGGATAGTTCTCCACTTCATAAAATTTTTGTTGTTGTTGTTTTTTTTACTTAATCATGATTCTTTATTACTCAAACTATACTTGCCTTTGATTATGCAACCTCTATAACATCTTGTTTAGCTTACTCTTAACGTAAAAATTCATTCATTGTTGGGATTTTCATTATTTTGTTGGCAAAAATTGAATAGGAAAAAAATTTATCTTGGGAAAATAAACTAAAAAACATAACTTATTTCATATAAAAAATTTTGGAGAACCATATGGAATCTTAAAGTACATTAAACATTGCTTGCCTCTTAAAATGATAAAGGTACCATGAAAATCCCATTATTAATTGGAAGTGAGACAAGCATATTTTGCAAAAAGATTCTTATTATTTTCCCTTCTAAAAATGATAATTCAATGAATCTTATTAAATATTTACCGCCTCAAAAATGATGGACCCTAAGAAATTGTAAAAATGTAGTTTATTACAAAAAGTTCTATAATGAGAATGACATATTTCTATTTCTAATATTATGAATATATTTAAGTTTATTATCTTATAATAATTGAAAAAAGTTATGATAATAATTGAAATAAAATGAAAATCCAAAATTTTTGATATGGAGATGAATTTCACGAGGAATTGTGAACAATCAAAGAGATGCTCATCAACCTTCATCTTTTATTTTGATTTCAAAACATACCAATATGTTTTTGTAGGTCTTACAAAAATAAATTGTCAAACTCAATTTCATTTCCATGGATTCCATTACATATTTTAATTTTATATTATAAAATATGTTAGGAAATTGTTGTCAAACTCGCAAAAATACATTTTATGGCTCAATTTCATTTCCTTGGATGCCTCTACTTGTTGTAACTTTATATTATAAAGCATGTGAATATGTTCATAATAATTTTATAATTTTTAAAAATTTCACAAAATATAATATTTTCATTAGTATTTAAAATTGTAAATTAGGAATATGAAAGGCATTTACTTTTTACATTTCAATTTCTTAGATAAATGTATCACATTGATGAATTTTATAATTTTGATGCATCATAGTTCCATAATTTTCTGAATTATAATTTTCATTGATATTAATGATTTTTATGGCTAGTTACTTATTTTCCTTTAAATTTTAAATTCTATAATTATATATATATATATATATATATATATATATATTATGTAATTTTAAATTTATATTTTTTTATGATTTAACTAATTATATATTGTAAGGAGTTTTAATATTTTAATAATATTTATTTGGTTATAATGTAGTTATAATTGTGCTAAAATTTTATGTGGTAATAATTCTATTATGTATTCTAATAAGTTTTAAAATATATATAAATATTTATTTATTTATTTATATTAATAAATAAACATAATTATATATATGGACACACAATACACACACACACACACACATATAGGTTTTATATTTACATACACACACACACACACCCACACACACACACACACACAATAATTTTTTGATTTAAAAAAATAAAAATTACTTGGTTTTTTAATTCAATTTTTTTTACGTGATGATGTGCTATGCATATGAAGAAAATTGGATTTTTAATTTTTAGCACACCAAAATTAGATTATGTATATATATTTTAGAGAAATTTATATTTTGGTGCACCAAACACAAAATAATTTAATTATGGCACACCTAACATAAAATATTTTAATATGGTGCACCAAACTTTTTATAAAAAAAAAATCATCAAATTCTAAATTAATTATGTTTTGATGCACTAAAATTCATCAACCAAATTTTGCCCTTTGAAATTTGAAAAGTAAAAATAAAAATAAAAATAAAAAAAAGTTTTATTAATTGGAAACTTTGTGTTTGAAAGTAATAAACCACATAATTCAATGGAACAAACATCGATGAGATTTGAATTAACACCCTCCAGGGATAAAAATTCTAATTGAATAATCGATCATATAGTTTCTTTTATAAGCATAGCATATTGATATATATATATATATATATATATATATATATATATATATATATGTTTCTATAGGTATATATATATTTTTCAATTTATATATATATTTATATATCTACATATATTTATAGATATTTATATGTGTATTATTATTTTGTTTTTGTATATAAATATTGTGGCTTTGTACACTGACAAAAAAATTGCATGACCAATTGGTCACTTGCAATTTTCATACCATGAGGGCATCGATTTGAATTAATGATGTCTATTCCATTGAAGTTTGTCATTCACATAAACACTAAATTCAACTATAGATAAGATGAATTCACAATTTTTATCTAATCATGAATGGCATGTGGAACTATCAGTCATCCAAACATGATCCTCCATTTTGGAAATTTCTAGTAATAACCTAGGATACTCCAATTATATGGATGAAAATATATAACAAGCAAAAAGTTTTATTGGAAAATTAGGATGGCAATAGGCAAATTCTATCTTGTTCATAGTTATATCTAAACAAATAGTATATGCATCACATAATATTAAAGCCTAAAGTCACATGGGTAAAGAATCACATTCCCAAGCATGCCATCTTTCTATGAATAGCTAAATTAGGAAAACTGAGATGCAAAGACTAACAATATTATGTGCTAGAAGATACATGATGTGAATTATGTACCAAAATAAAAAATTCTAATCATTTATTTTTTGGATATTTTTATGGCAGCTTAGTTTGGGAGGAGATAAATTAATGATGGTATTTATATTAGTACTTTCAAAAAATACATCTGGAAAGTGATATTTGTTGCCACCTTCTACCATATATTATTTGAAAAAAATATGAAGTACTTTGAAAAGAAAGAAGAAAGAATGGATATGGTATTTATATTAAATTTTGGACAGAAAAGTAATAGTTTAGTCTACCCTTAGTGCCAATTTCTACAAAATTTAATATGACATTTTATATTCTTTATCAAAATAAAAAGTGAGACACCAATTCACTTACCTTACTTACCTTCTCATGAATATATAGTTCATATTTATTTTTTATGAATCAAAACTCATTTACTTCATCATTAAATTAAATATTTAACTACTAGAAACTAAGAAGATATGTATATAATATATTCATGAATGAATATTTGTAGCTTATAGACCATTCTATCATTCATTAAATTGATGAAATGTGCTATGTCATGTAATATATATTTTTACATTTCCACTAAGGAGAGTGGTCGTCATATATGTTAGTAAATTTTCATAGTCCTAAAACACACCTATTGCAATCAAGATCTTGATGGTTGTCTACATTAAAACAGACAAAAATAGTATATCATAGTCAATATCATGAATCTATTAGAATCCATGTTGGCCTAATTACACTTGAAATATTTGTGCATTACTACCCATGTTAATTTTTTTTTTGAAAATCTAATCACACATAATAGATTTTATTTTTTTAGGTGGATCAACCAAGGTCCATACTTGGTTAGCATACATAGATTGTATCTCATGGCTCCATAACATTTTCATATTTCAAGCCTTCCACTACATATCTATTAGTTGTAGATTATCTTGATCCATTCTTGCAACATCACTATTTTGTATTTCACATGATGATCTTTATTTGACCTATGTATTTATTATGTCCACCAATAGGTTTTATTCCTTTGCATGGGTCAACCATGGTTCTTACTAGTTAACATATGTTAATTCTTTCTCAAATTGGATGACTCCAAATCATTTCTAATATTTTAGGCTTTCCACTTTATTTTTTATAGAAAGTTGGCTCATCTTGGTCTATCAGTAGAACGACACCATCTATGTAACGAGAAGTTTATATCTTTCATAAGTAGGATGATCTCTATTTAACTTACATAGTTATTGTATCTCTTAAGTAGTTTATTCCCCAGCTATTTGTAAATTGTGCTCAGGCACCATATGTAATTTGTTGTTCTCCAAGCAATAGAAACATTGTTCTCAATTTGTTGAAAGAAATAATATCACTGGTTTTTTTTGGGATATCTCACAAAGAAATAATTATTAGATTTAGGGCATAGCTTTTTTGAGTTTTTGCATCTCATATAAATATCACAATCACAAATACATATCTCATATGGAAATTTTTGAAATGACTTAGATAAAATATTATTCAGTGTGAAAGAAAATATTAGCAATGAATGCCCTCATATGTATATAGAAAAATAAAAAAATATGTATATAAGATAATATGAATGATTCATCATCAACTGGATCATATTTAATAATGTTTGATTCTTCCTTTATAATTTGTGATTCCAATATTTTTTCCCAAAGGTGTACGTCATGACACTATCCTATTGACTTTTAGATGGTCATTAAATGTTTTGCTTAAGTACAAATTACTTGAATTTTATCTAAATGCTTTGATATTTTTGTCAAGTTGGGTTTATAATTAATTTTTTAATTTCTTTTAATTTTCAAGGGCTTCAGGTTTGTGCTTCATAACATGCACATGTACATATCTTTGGAAATCATCAATAAACATAATATACTTTAGTAGTTATAAGACCCGATGAACATTTAAGGTCTCACCAAATCCAATAAAGTGAGTGTTTCTCATCTTGTCCAATAAAAATGCTACATATATTTCATATTTCTCAAAAGCAAATGAGTTAAAGAATACTTCATTGTAAAGTTTAGAAATGTGACTCTCAAATATATGGTCAAAGTAATAATAACATGAGTAAGCATGATTTACATCAATCAATTCTCTAGTTTTCTTTAGTGTACGTACATTGATACAAATGTGAGAATCGCATATGATATTTAATGTTGATAATTAAGAAGTAGAAAGATTAACCTTTATAAAAATATACTTGAAACAAAAGGCTCACTTGCCTTTTTTTTCTTCTCTTTGACGTAGAAGAGATAGTGCCTCTACATTGACAATCATACATTTAGGCATCAATACCATGGCAGCCATGTTAGTGTTTTTCTTTTGTCTTTTTTTTTGTTATGAATCTTCAAAATAACATTGGGTATGGAATTCTTCATGTTCGCTTCAACTATTCTAAAAATGCTTAGCAATTGAGAAAGAGACTTATCAATATGTTATAGTTTATCACAAATTGATTATAGCCATCTAGCAATACTTAAAAAATTAAGTTTGTGGTTAACTCTTGGCATATGGAAAACCACGTCCATGATAAGCCATCTTGATGGCATATAATTTTGAAAACATAAGTTCCCTGGTAGGTTGTTTAATTATCTTGAACTAAAATAATGTTTTAGATCTATCATATCATCCTTGTCATACATGTCCATCAAAACTTTTTTCATGTGTTCGATCATATTGAATACAACAATGCCCTCTTATTACTTTTGAAGCTCAGAAGATATAGTGGCAAGCATAAAGAAACCAATGTCTAACATGCATGAGATATTTCTTGCAAGAATCTCACTCTTCCTGTGAAGTATTTTCAAGGAGCTCACAATGGATGAGCTCCTCGAGAAAATACATCTTCTGATACTTTTTGAGGACAATCTACAAGTTGCATCATCTATCTAACATATTTGTCTCATTCAATTTATTCTTCTCACGGATTGATCAAAATGATCATATGTTTAATATATTTAATGCAATAATGATCCTAATAAAAAATATGTTACATTACAATCATACTTATTTGAATTTAAAAAAACTTTATGAAATGTCTAACCCACAATTCTTGATAAAACTAATAACCAATGGTTTTAATTTTGGAAAATGTTTTCAAAAGTTTCCTAGTGGGCTAGGATTCATGTTTTACTATTTCTTAATCCGACTTTGGATGAACACTAAAGATTACAACTATTTAGATAGGAAATCATTGCCAGTCGCATTATATGAAATTTTGGGTAGTTAGTTGAATAACTCTTGTTTGCATCCATGTGAAGGACTACCAATTGAAACTCCTTGACTCCTCTAATCCCTTTAGTATAACCTAGTTAAGTTAGACCTAATATTAAACATCAAAAACTATATTTCATTAATCAAGGCCCATATGAGGGCAAATATCAAAAGTGTTGCAATTTGACTTTATATTTTGGAATGAATGATTTTAGGAGTTTAAATCTGAATATTCATAGACTACCACAGTTTTAAATCCATTCAAACATATCACACCAATTTTGATATTCAATTTAGCCACATACTCACATTTAATTGTCATGTTTTTAAAGTACTTTGCATTAAAAAAACCATCATCACAAATATTAAACAAAAAAACATATGTGACATGGTTATTGCCCAAAACCACATTGGTTATCCAATCCAAATATGAGAACTAAAAGGTGATTCTCTGAGTTATGTACTATGCACTATAACGCTAGCCATCATCTAGTTGTCTTCAAGAGATTCCTTTCTATAGACTATGCAAACACTTTGTGTGGCCTTTAAAGATTTATTATATTTCTCTTCGATCTATTTTAATCCAAAATTATACTTTCTAATAAAAATCTCAAGTCATATTGGAGGGGAGGTAAATGAGATGATAAATAAACTAGAAGTATGTATGTAATGACATGATATATAAACCATAGTTAAATTATTATCCAAAATTAAACAATTAGAAAAATAAAACAACCACAAAGCTATGAGTCATAACTTGTCACAATGCTCTAATATGCTAATAATTAGTCATTTCCTAATTCCTTTAAGCTAAACCATTCTCAAGAATTTGTGTTCATTAAAATTCCATTTTGTAATAATTTTAATAAGCAGCATATGTGGGTTATTTTATAGCTATTATTTTTGTGACTCACAATAAAATATCTATTTAAAAGATTATTTGATTCATAATGTAAAAAAATAGATATCACATATCATATTATGATAAACATATAGAAAATATGGTTTCAAACAAAGAAATCCAACTAGATTATTCACAATTTGCTTTGGTACCACTATTAGAGTTTGAAGTGATTTTTATATTATGTCCTATGAAAAAAAAATAATAGGCATAAATCAATCCCTAACATAGGATCTATGCATAACAAAACCAAGTTAGATTATAAAATAGAATTTGTATTTAGTTTGAAAATTGATATGAATCTGAACAAGGTGCAAACCCTTTGAGCTTCACCTCTATATTGTCAACTCCCCAATTTGGAATTCCTATATGATGATCTTATGAACGAGACTAGAATTACCTAAATTGGTGATGCTACATGCCAATTGGAAGTGAGTGTCATGATTATCCGTGCAAACGAATGTTAGAGCTATGAAACCCAAAAAATAAGATTTTTTTATATGAAAATAAACATAAATTAGAATACTCCCAATTCTTGTACTTAGTATTTGACCACTCTAATCCCTTTTAATAAATATATATATTTATCAATATGTAATATATAGCACACATCATTGTCACTTAAGTTATAAAAAAGTCATGGTTCATTATCACTTTATCTATGATTATATTATTGTATATTTTAAATATCTTAGTCCATAATATCTAGATTGACATAAGTCATGAAATATTTTATACTTGTGTTATCTAATCTTCAATTACTTTATCTCTTAGTTAGACTACCAAACCAAATGAGATTGATGTGCCATTTTGACTCATTTTTGGATGCCCATATATCTTTAGTCTCACTCTTCAAGTGGCTCAATACATCTCTCATATTATATTGTAGAAGGAATGAATCTAATCTTTGCTACATATATCCTTCTACATGATTTGTGGCATAACCAATCACAACCTTTATGGTTCATTATGTTACTTATAATGGTTGGTTATGTTAAAAACAACAAATTATCATACAGGAAACCATGATGATGTCAAGTCTAAGGATGTCTTACACTATTATCACTATTAGAATTACCTGTAAGGCCATAATCATCTCATAACTATTAACAATACAAACAACATTCTCATGGATGGTCAGTCCCGTGCATGTTCTCTAACATGTATCCGTATTTTAACTTGATATCACATATTAATGATAATCTCGTCATTAGTACAAACACATACTCGTTTTGAACACATTATTTTCATCATATCTACTATAATACTCAAATTTGATAAGTAATGAATAACATGAGAAATAAATTTATATTCCATGGATTTTGTATTATGCATATATGAAAAAAGCATACAGAACCATCTTTAGTAAAAAAATGATCCCGACAAGTCTCCACTATTGATAATTTATAGAATTATGTGGAATTACCAAAGTATTCTAGAGTTATACTTTGGTTGGGTAGTGAGGAGGAAGTCAAGGAAGCTGGGGGGGCTCACTACATTCGTTAATGTTGTGGCCCAAAAAAAAGAAGTTTGGCACCTCAATGTCAAGAATGCACGTGGAGAAAACTATTTTAGTAATTTTCCATGTTGTGCCTTTGGTAGATATTTAAAACACAATGCAAAAGGAATTGAAAAATTACATGGAAAAGATAGCATGAGCCATAGAGATTAAGGGCTAAGAAAATGAGGTGATGAATGTCTATCTACGGACAAAAAATATAATACTACTTAGGAGACAACCAAAGTAACTTTATGTTTGTTCATTATTTGTGTTTGTGGGAAGAAGTTTTGTGATATTCACCTCACATTTTTATATTGATATACCACAAAATCTTTCCCCTATATTTATGATTAGTAGATTCAAACAAATTGTTGATTTCATATTTGCCCTAAAAGTCATGACCAATCATCAACATCATGATTTTTCATCAATAAAATCATGGCAGTCTTTAAAAGCCATGACGTCTATTTTAATAAAGACATCGAAATCCAGAAATGCTATGGCTTTTGACTAATACAAGTTGTGGTGCTCATGCTGACTTTTCACTAGGAGAAGAGGAGAAATTATATGATTTCAATTCTAGCAAAAAGGTTCTTTATTCCAAAGCTTAGTTTTAGTTAGTTTTTACTACATTTCCACCAAATACTTGAGAAGAAAAGTTGATTCCTATTTTTAATGCATAGAATAATAGCGAATGTCTCGCTTGTGAGTGTGTTCTATTTAAAAAGCAATGATGGGAAAAGATATTGAGATTACCAAGGGAAAAGTTAGGTAATGTTGTAACTTTGCGAAAAGTCATGACATCTTTGGTTGTGATCACATTTGATAAGGTTTCGAATAATTGTGAAATCATGGCATCCAAAATAGCTTTCTAGATCCTATTTGGTTCAACTTTTAAAAATATTTTGTCTTCTTTTATTAGCTTCTATTTCTCTAATATCATGACCTTCTCTCATATTGTAACTTTCTTCATTAATTCAACAAGTATAGTAATGATTTTTTCAAAAATCATGTTTTTTTTCATTTTAGCCATAATCTCTAAATATTCCTTCATATGTTCTTTGATTATTATCTCTGTCATGTCTTTCTCTTCTAGCACATCAACTATTAGCTATAGGCATTCCTTTTCTTATACTTTTGTTTGGAATCTTGAAAATTTGCTTGATAATTTCTCTATGTTTTTGAATTCAAAACAAAAAAATTAATATAAATTCGAAATTCATATGTTCAACCACCCATGAAGATAGATAATGAGTGAATTTTGAATGCATTAAAAAGGTATATGATTTTTTTGGAATTGTTTTTTTGATGCTCAAGTTGGAATAAATTTTTTAATTTCTTTTTATTTGAATCCATTTTTTTATTGAAAATGAAAATAATTTTTTTTATAGTTAGGTTTATAATATTTGAAAATTAATTTTTATGTTTCTTAGAAATATTGTTGATTTTTTAATATTTATACGAAGCAACTTATGAAAATGTTCTTCCTTTTAATGCTATTGATAAGTTGAAGTGGATAGAACTTAATTAACAAAGCTAAAATAAATTTCTTGTTTCAACTATGTATTCTATAAGACTATTGGTTTAAACCAATATAGTATAATTTAAATTTATGTTTTAGACATTATGTTACATAACAAATAAATAGATAGGCTTATTAGTACTACAAGAAAAAATATAGTATATGATATTTTATTTTTGATGTTTTTAAAATGTGTAACACAATGATGCCTATAAAAATTATGCAGACCCAATCAACTCAAAATTGAGTAATATTACCTAAAATATCAACTATAATCATGTTTATTTTTATTAATTTATTATACTTCCCAATTTAGTTAGTTAGGTAGTATTCGAAACTCTTGTTGGCGAAGGTATCTTATCAATAAAGAACCAAAAATATATTAGTTGTAGAAATAATAATGATGATTTTTATCTAGATATCAATCTCATTGGATTTATATTAGTAGTTTAGTCAACTAAAAGTAAGACAACTTAATTCTAGTAAAAATAATAATTAGAAATTTTGATATGACTTTTACATCCTAAGATTTATCCACTTGATTCATATGATATATATTCAAATAATTTGATTTATGTTTACGATGGATATAGAATGAATGTTGGATAATTATTAAGATTCTTCTCTATCCTAATGGCATACATGGTGGTTATCACTATTGGGTTTATCCCAATGATAGTCTCCTCATAATTATCCCCTCTATACTTTACTACTAAGATACCATATCATTCATGCTTGACGGTCATTCAAAAGTCTATCACCTTTTAGATAACTCATAAACTATCATTGATGGTTGATTCATATGTACATTCTCATAATTTAGCTTTAGGTATTATAAAAGAACAAGGAAACTAAGGAAGTTTTTAGAGCATTTTCCCATTTAGCTTCATGAGTACTGTACTCGTATAATCAAAATATGCTTCTCTTAAATATTATTCATAGAAATCATATGAGTGAAAGTAATTCCAAGTGCTATCACCACTTTGTAAGTCACCACGACTCATGCATGTCTAGTAAATTACCTTTCACTATCCTCCAAAGTGATGATATGACTCTCATACTAAAGATGCAACCCTTAAACGAATATTTCTATAAAACATCCACAATCAATTGAAGATCCATTCTTCTAAGATATGTATAATAGAGTGGCATGTTAAATCATTTGTTCATTTTGTTTCATGAGTATCATATTCATAATAATTAACGTATCTAAATTTTGTGTTATAACATATAGATCTTACTCATGCATCAAGGTCAAAAAAGTTATTACTTCGATCGTACCATATGCATGAGTGAGCCTCATGGTTTACCTATCCCCATCCACTATGATAACACAAACAAACCCACCAAAAGTTTTAACCTTTATCCAAGTTCAATTTAATTTCCATTTCTATGAATTTTTGGTCCATAACATAAATCAAACAAATACATTAATAACAAAGTGTTTAAACATTACATAAACAATAGTTACACAAACCCTAGACCTCAAATTCTACCTTATATCGGGGAAAGATTCATATGAGATACAAGAAAATATGTCTCATGAATTTCAAGTTTCCAATATCCCTCGTGATAATCTATGACATAAATCCTAGTCCCATATTATTTTGACTTATTTCTCAATTCCTCCATAGAGAGGGGGGTTTGAGAATCATACCCCTCAATTTTAGTGATTATCTTTTCTTTTTCTTTCTTTTCTTTCTAATGGATCTCCTAGGGAGTACAAAAATAAACCCAAAGATCATTACTGCACTTTTCTTTCATCCATAAGAGTGGAGAAGAAAAGTCCAATTCAGCATTTTATGTATTTTCACCTCACTTTGCTTTTATAACTTATAATTTTGGCTAATGTCCAAATAGAAAGTCACATCTTTAAGAAGAAGCCATGACTTTGACATTTGTCCCTTAAGTTCGAGGTTACAGCTCTAGAAGTTGTCCATTCCATTGGATGCCTCTTAATATTTTTGTAACACAAAGTAATAGTGTTGGGAAGTGTTCATGACTTATGTATTTGATCTCTGTAATACAAAGTCATCACTTTGTAAATGGGCTATGACATTGGTCTTTCTTTGGCATCAAATTGTCGTGACACTCAAAATTTTCATGACTTTAGCTTTGACCTTTTTTGTGCCTCAAATGGCTACAATTTCGATAATAGCCATATTTTTAGCTTTAACCTTTTTTGTGGATTAGATGTCCATGGTGTTGTCCTTAATCATTTTTGGTCTTTATAATAAAATAAATAATAATGATGTTAAGAAGTGTCCATGAATTTGGCCTTAATCATTTTTTTAGAATCACATAGTTGTGATAATGGGAGGTGACAATGGTTTTTGCAATTAGCCCGTACATCTAATTCATTGCTTTGACTTCACTTGAGGACAATATTTTGGTAATGGAAGTGGTCTTGTTTGAATAATGTCATATAAAATATTATATATCCAAATATCATATCTTTGGATAAATGACTTAGTTTTAGCCTTCTTTGTAATTTTGTATATACCAAAAGTCATGACTTTGACTTGAGAATATAAAGTCTTCGTAAAAAGAAAATTGCAAAATTAGGAAATGTCCATGACTCTCAGTATAAATGGGATACTTAGTTATTGAGATATGAAATTAATATCAAACCATAAATTTATTATGAGATAAATATGGTTGTGACTTCAAGATAATTTCATAACTTAAAAATAAGTATTGCACAATTAAAAGATTATACTAACTAGGTGATAGAGTATGACATACAATAATTATCATGACTAAATATATAGAGTTTCAGCCAAGAATAGATGATAAAATTAAATTGACAAGTTCGCACATTACCAATTCACTAATTCTTTCTAAAAACATATAGTTTTATGATTACTCACTAAAATCCACAAAAACTATAGAGTGGTTAAATTGATTGAATTTTAGCCCATTTTTATACTTTCACATCATCAAATATCACTTAAAATATACTAAAATATTTGGTATCTTACATATCAAATAAACTAACATACTAAAATTATTGTTTCTCCATAAGTAATAACTTCCCACTCAATAAAAAAAATTTTCATCACTCATAACATATTTTTTTTCTATGATTAGGTTTTAGTATCATAGTGTCTCTAGCTAGTGACACAACTTCTTTTCTTTTTTCGACATATTGATAGTCTTGGTAGGGTATAAGTTCCATAAGTATACTTATGGGTAAATTAGGTGTGTATAATATATCATTTGATAGCTAGAAAATATTTATTAATTACACATGCGAACAAAAACACTTGGATTGCCACCTTAACAATGCTACATTTAATATTTGTAGTTAGACCATGAGTACTTCTCACATTCATTAGTAATCTTTATTGTCCATGGTAGCTTTTCATTGTACAATTTTACTTCCTTTTATCTTATTTCATATTTCCATTGAACATCATTGGCAACTCCTTATTTGGGCCTTCTCTTCTTGGATTCCATGACTTTGAGAAAAGTCATGTCTTCTTCTTCAATTCTATCATGATCCTTTTTTCTTGTATTCCCAAAATTGTGATGTTGAGCATTACCATTACTTTTTATTTAAGCTTATTTTGCCCTATTTCTTTATGTATAACTCAAGCCATGATATTGTGCTTGGCTATGGTTTTGTTATTTATCTCCTAATGGGTAGTTTCTTCATGTAACACTAAAGTCATTGGATTATGTTTTTTCATGCTTTTGTTATTGAGCTTCTAATTGGTAGTTTTGTCCTTTTAACACCAAAGTCACACTACGTTGAGCATGACCATGGCTTTGTCATTGATAATCTAATTGATAGTTTCTTTCTATAGCACTAAAGTCATAGAACTAGGTACCCCTATGGATTTGTCATTGTTTTGATCTGCCAAATTTTTCTTTCAACCATATAGTACTTCACATTTATGTTAAATTCTGATATTTTTTGGACTTCATTATAATGGCCACATATGGAGAAATGAAAATAATTTTAAAAAAGATCATTCCATCGAGATTTCTACTTCTCTAAGAATAACTTCAGCCAAAGGTTAAAAAACTAATACTTTTTCTCAACTTTGAACTCTCTCCTTATCATTATTTTATCATGTCAATATTAAATTATATCTTTATAAATTTATGATATGTTATACACTTTATTTCTCAACTCTTCCAATTTACTTATTTGTAGAACCATTCTTTTTGTTGTATCCTTCAAATCATAATGTAACTTTTTGATGACTTGTCATACTTTATGTTCGATTTCTACTAACTTGTAAAAAGCTTTTACAAATATGAATCAAAAAAATGATATTTTCAATGATATCTTAAAATAAGTTCTATAGGCCCATAGTACCTCCTACAAGTAGTGAGACCAAGTATTCTTTCCATATTAACCATCTTTTCTAAAATTTTTCTCTTTGTTTGAAATGTTTTGCTTGCCCATTTAGTTGTTGATGGTATGTTAATACTTTTTTAAGCATAGTTACATGCTTTTCAAAACATGCCTTAAATATCTTTTCATTAAAAATGGTTTCCTCCATCACATATGATACATCACGGTACTACATGACCAATCAGAAAGAAAGATTTTTGCATGAGAACTCCAAAACTATTTTTGCATCATTTCTCTTCACTATTTTTGCTTCCACCAATTTTAATACATAATTCAGTGCTAATAGAGTAAATTGGTTCTCAGAAGATATTAGAAAAAAGGCCAATGAATTCAATTTTACAAACATCTAAAATTTCTACTTCTAGGATAAATTTCAATGACATTCATGATATTTTCCCCAATCATTAGTATCTATCATATCATCTTGCCATACATTGGCAATCTCATAATTATAATGACCAAAAATACTAGATTTTAATATTTTATGAGCAATTTTGTGTCTCTTAAAATGTCTTTCATATGGGAAAGAGTAGAATTTTAAGGTAATCACTGGTTTCTCACTTACGAAAATATATTTCTTTATAATCTAATCAATATATCTTTTGAATAAAAGTGGATCATCCCAAATATAATTTTTCACATGATGAATACTTTTTTTGATATGATGTGAAAAATGGGAATAAGATATCACATGCTAAATAGTTAGTAAAATTAGCAAACCATTGAAGTTGCGTCTCTTTGATTAGAATTTGCTCATCCGAATACTTTTTTAAAATTTTAGCTTATTCAAATTTTTTATCCTTGGATTCCATATATAATAAATGTCAGCTATCATATTATCATTTTACTTCTTATTTCATATTTCATGATCAAATTATTAGGGAAAAATATCCACCTTATCAGCCTCAGTTTACCTTATTTTTTTGTTATCAAATAAAGCACTACTATATGATACGAATATATCACCACATTTTCTTCAAGGATGTATGATTAAAATTTATAAAAATAGAAAACCATTACTAATATTTTAATTTCTATTATTTTATAATTTACTTGGGCTTAATTAAAAGTATGACTACCATATAAAATTTCTCAAAAGATTTTATCCCACTTTTTTTCCTGACACATCTCCTAATATAAGGCATAAGCATGAGCCACAAGCATCATTCATAATAAGAAATAGTTCTTCTCATCATGGAAAGATCAAAATTAAACTTTCAACTAATTTATTCTACAATTCTTCTAAAGCTTTGATGCATTTTTGATCAAAAATTGATACCATATCTTTCTCCAATAACTTGCATAATGATTTCATAATTTTCAAAAAATTATGGATATATTGTTGATAAAACCCTATGTGCCTAAGGACACTCTTTACCCTTACAATTTTATTAGGTATGATAGGGTTTTAATACATATACTTTGGCATCATCAACCTCCAATCCTCTAATAAAAATTGAATATTTGTAAACTATTCCTGTACTAACCATAAAGTGACATTTTTCTCAATTTAAGATGAAATTCCTTTCCTTACATCTTTTTAACACAACCTCTATGTTATATAAACATTCTTCAAAAAAATCTATATAAATTGAGAAATTATCCATGAATATTTTCATGATCTCATCATTAAGTTTGGCAAAGATGACTTTCTTACATCTTAAATACATGGTTGATTCATTATTAAAACCAAATGAAATTCTTGTAAAGAAAAATGTTCCATATGGGTAGTTGAACATTGTCATTTATTGATCATATTGATCAATCAAAATCTAATTATAATTTAAATATTCATCTAAAAAATAATAGGAATAAAGAAAAGAGATTTTATATAATATTTGATCCATTAAGGGGAGTGAGTAGCAATCTTTCCTTATTTTGTTATTCAATTTTTTATAATTAACACGTAGTCTTCATCCTATTATTGTGCACATTGAAATCTCATCATAAATTGTCATCTTCACCACTTTTAACCCTCTTTTGTTTAGCACAAGATTATTGGGCTCTCACATTGAAATCTCATCATCAATTTTCATCTTCACCACTTTTAACCCTCTATTGTTTAGCACAAGATGTATTGGGCTCACACATTGACTATCAAATATAACATAATTAATGCCTACATTACATTTCACAATCTTCTTTTTTATAATATATTTTATAATTGGATCAAACTAACTTTGGTGTTTAATTATTAATTTTACATCTTTATCTAAGAGGATCTTATGCATACATATTGATGGACTAATCCCTTTGATATCATTTAGTGACCGTGCAATAATATCCTTATTATTTTTTATTATTGTCGCCCTTATGGTTCCCATATCTTCCATTAGCACCATTGAGATTTTAACTGGATTCATCCTACCTTTTCCTAGAAAAGTGTAACAAGATGATTGGGTATGCCTTCAATGTCAATTCATCCCACTTTTCCCATTCAGCTTGTGTCTGACCCTTTCAACCATGAATTTATTCTCTAATTCATCAAAATCTGCTTCATTAGATCCTCAGATCTCTAGAGAATCAAGATTTTTTATTCTACTATTATTTTATAACCATGGGTAAAATCAAGATTCCCTCTTGTTTATTTTTTTAATACTCCAAAACAAGATGTTCATTGATTCATTTTGAGTTTTCCTAGTTCTTCAGAAATTATAATCATTAGCACCACTTTTTTGCTTTAACTCCTTAAAAATATATCAATGTTTTCCTTTAATGATTACCTTCACATGAACTTTTGGTTTATTATTTTATGTGTTGCAATGTTTTAGCTAGTTCCCAAAATTGTTATTTTGCTAAAATTGTGTTGGAAAAATAAAAAAACATGTATGACAATCCAAAACATAGAAATTCTATAATCTAAATAAGATAACAAGTTAAACTATTAGATCTATAAAAATTATAAAGATATCAATAACAAAATGACAACAAATAATTATCATTTCTCAAGAATAATTATGTTACCTTATATTAAATAACCAAATGAATGAGTTTCTAACACTGATGCCAAATATGTATTGTAATTTTTTTATGTTGTCTAATTTTATTTCATTTATTTTTTCTCAAACTCTCATTGGTGAGGATATCTTATCAACAAAGATCTATTATAAGTATATGACTTATATAAATAACAAAAAAGATTTTTAGTTAAATATCGATCCTACATAGATTATATCAATAATTTAGTCAACCAATATTGAGACAACACAATTCTAGTGGAGAAGATAATTAGAAATTTGGTTTGACTCTTAAATCCTATGGTTTTTCCACTTGATATATATGGTAGTTGTTCAAATAATTTGATTTTATAAAAAGCCCCTTTACTATAATGATATATAAGATAATCATCACTATTGAGTTCATTTCAATGATAGTCTACTTATAGCTATCTTATTAGTACTTTACTATTGAGATAACAAATTACCCTAACCCAAGAGTCATTTTAGTACATCACCTTTTAGGTATTATATAAAATTTATTTGATGGTTACTTCATATTTAAAGTCTTATTCTTGGGCTTCATGTATCATAAATTTGAAGAAGTGATGTGATTTTAGAGTATTTGGACTTTTGACTTTATGGATATCATACTCGTATAATTAACATATATTTCTCTTAAATCTCATTGGAGGAAATCATATAAGTGAAAGTAACTCAAAGGGCTATGACCATCTTATGAGTCATAATGACTCGTGTATGTCTTATATATTACCTATCACTTTTCTTTAGAATAAAGATGTGATTCTCACACTAAATATGAAACCAATAAAAGAATATTTTATAAAATATTCATAATTAATTGAGAATCAATTTTTTTTTGATATATACAATAGAGTGGAATATAAAATTATTCATGCTTTTAGCTTTGTGAGCATGATGCTTACATTAATTAACATACCAAAATTTCAGTTTTAATAAGATTTATCTCATGTATCATATTAAAAGGGTTGTCAATTTATTCATGCCAAATACATGAGTAAGCCTCGTGAATTATTATTATTATTTTTAAGTAAACCCTGTGAATTACTTGTAACCATCCAAGTTATAAATCTAATTCAAGTTCTATCTAATTATTATTTCTATAAACTTATATTCCACAACATAAATCAAATACTTTCATTAATAATAAAGAGTTCATATGTAACATAAATCATGATTATACAAACCCTAGATCTCAATTTAGCCTAACATTACATAGAGATTCATATGAAATACAAAAGATATAAGTCTTGTGAATCTCGAGTTTTTAATGATAGGTCTCATAAGAATCTAGGAAACAAATCCTAATACCATGTTATTTTAATGTATTTCCCAAATTCACCCTAGAGAGAGGGTAGGAGAATTGCTCCCCAACTATAGGGATTAGATTTTATCTTGCATCCCTTGCTTTCTTGAGAATCTCTCAAGGATTATGAAAATACCCCATATGATTGTTGTTGCACTTCGATTTGGTCCATGAGAGTGGAGTAAAAGAGTGCAATTTAGGATTTTTTGTATATATTGTCTATTCGTTTTGCTTTTATACCTTGTAAATCGGACACTTGTCCAAGTAAAAATTTATAGTTTTGAGAAGAAGACATGACTTGGACTTTGACTCTTAACCTCGAGGTCATGGTTTTGGGAAGCGATTTTGGCTTTGGATGTCTCATAATCCTACTATAACATAAAGATGTGGTAGTGGTAAGTATCTATAATTTATGCATTTTGTCTCAATAACGCAAAGTCGAGGCTTGGTGAATGAACCATGGCTTTGTTCTTTCTTTGGCATTAAATGGTTGTGCTATATAGAATTAGCATGCTTATAGCTTTGCTCTTTATTGTACCTCAAGTGGCCATGTAACTGAGAATAGCCACAACTTCGGCAACTATGTTGAGAAGTAGCCATGCCTTTGTCTTTAATCTTTTTTTGTAGATCAGATAGTTGTGGTGCTAGGAAGTGGTCAATTGTTCTGGCCTTTTTCTTTCTTTGAAATAACATGGTCATGGTGCTAAGAAGTAGCCATGGCTTTCGCTAAAAACTCGTGCATCCAAGTCATGGCTTTGCCATCACTTAAGACAATAGTTTTGGCTTTAGATGAATGTCATAACTTTGGCCTGAATAATTTTTGGGTACATAATTTTTTTTCTCCCAAAATTCATAGCATTAGGAAAAGGCTGTGACTTTGACTTGGAAATACAAAGTCTTGGAAGAGAGAAAGTCATGATGCTAAAAATTGACCATGACTTTTAGCATAATGAGGTACTTGGTTATTATGATATGAAATTAATGAGGTACTTGCTTATATTATTATGAGATAGATATTATTACAATTCTAACATAATATCATAGCCAAACACAAATTATTGTATAGATGAAATTTTGTGCTAATGAGGTTGTAAAGACATGACATAAAAAGATAATCACTACTAAATATATAAAGTTTTGGCCAAGAAAAATATCAAAACTACATCAAGGAGCCCACACATCACCAACTCACAAATTCTCAAAAAATACAAAATTTCATAACTTTTCATCAAAATCATTCAAAATTCTTAAGTCATGAAATTAATTTAATATTAGCTTATTTCTATGCTTATACATCATCAAATTGACCTCAAAATGCACTAGAATTTTCATTATTTAACACATGGAACATCAATCTCTCACTCTCTATTTAAAAAACCAAATAAAATCCATAGCGCCGTGATACAAAAAATACCATGCTATTTCTCTAATTCTTTTGAATTAGGTTACAAAATGAAGGTTTGTTAATGTACTATAATTTAATCAAGGTTGAAAATTTATAGGTTTTTAGCTATATAAATTATTAAGCCTTTTGATCAATTTTGAAATGCTTAATAATTAATGGGATAGATAAATTTTTTATACTCACAACTTAGAATCATAACATTGTATCATGAATAGAGTGTATTACATTTTAATCATACATTGAAATGTTTGACTGATAGACTCAACATTTCATTACATATACATTTGGCTTGAAATCAATGTCAATATGTGGGTATGAATTGAATTATTAAGATCTAATCAAAGATAAATTAAAGGTGATACCCTTGATTTTATTATAAATTATTTTAGTCTAGAATTCAACACATCATGAAATGCTCATTGTCAATGTGAGATGAAGCACAATGATTCATCAACACAGGTGTGATTTATAGTAACTATTCACCTTAAGTTTCATAAGTTAGAGATAAATTTTGAGAGTAAAATTATTTTATTTAAAGCGAAGATATATAGTAACTATTCATCTAATAAAAATTTATTTATCATCATAAAATTTTTAAAATATTGTGCTACTTTTATGACTACAACATTACTCATTTAGACATTATAATTAGCTTATTTAAAGAAAATTAATAGAACCAATTTTTTTTCAAGACTAGCATAAAATTTATGCGTTGGCTTTTATGGGATGTATAATTTAGGATGAGTTCTATTAACTAATATTTTAAGAACAAACATTTACAGTCATCTAGAATTCTCACATGTTAATAGTTTTTTTAGTCCAAAAAAATGAAAATTCTATTTTTATTAAGATCAAGCACTTATTTTAAGAAATGTATTGTATTCTTCTTCTCTAGTTATTTAATTAGAGAGGAGGGAGGAGATGAAGATAGAAAAAGATAATGAAACAAAGAGAATTTGTCTTGATATGCAACACGATTTGTAATTCCCTAATTCTCATTCACAATAAAAGCAAACATTTTGATTTTATAGTGATTATGTCCAAAGTCACATTAGTATCATAAGTATCTCCATGTGTAGCAAATATCACAAAATATGTAAATTTTTTTCATATATCAGAACTATGTTGATATCATAATAATAAGATCTATTATTTGGGCTTTGTTTCAATGTATATCTATGATATTGAATGCCATATCCTAGTCAAGTTTGGTGACTAGATTTCTAATATAAAATCACTTAAATTTTATGGTCTCACACAAATCATTTAATGGTTTAAATCTTTTTCTTTCACATCTCTTATATATTTCATATGACAAATTTTAATTCCATGGTATAATTTCTTATTAATTTCTAATGCATGATGACTTATTAAATACTCAGATAAATTCATATTTTCATACTAATTTATTAATATAAAGTAATTGTTTTGGTCTTTTTATGATATAAGTTTTATATTTTGTTTCTTAGGTGAAGCTTCATTTGTTATAGATTTTCCTTTGATATATAGTTCTCCAATTCATAAAGTTTCTTTATTATTTCATTTTTTTAATCACGATTCTTTGTGCCTCAAGTTATCCTAGCGTTTGATACTGTAACTATTGGAATTGTGTTCATACTAAAAGTTATTTGATTAATCTTTTTTTGGTTAGTTGGTTGAATGCATCTCTTTGTTTTTAATTGTAAGTGAATTTACAATGTACTTAGTTTGTATTTAAAACTAATGTGTTTGTGTCCTTTTTTTAGCATAGTAGAAGATTTGAAGCATAGAGTTTGATTTACATATGGAAGATCAAATTATCAGTTATTGTAGAATATAATACTACTATTTACAATCTAAATGAAGTTGGATACACAATTTTAAGATTATAGCACATGATTTTAATAGGTCTATCTTGACTGTGAGGAACAAAATAATTTGAACTTCTTGTACCAGTACACTTATGTGTATTGAATGGCACCATCATGATGTGATTATTTTATACTAACATATAAAACAAAAATACATCGTTGTTATTATAAATAATATTACTCTTAATCTTGAAATAATTTATAGACACGTAAACTTACTAATTATTATTTTGATTTATAATGAGTGCTATTTATAAATAGATTAATAAACTTAATGAGTTGGTTAACTTTATTATCCATATAATGAATATTAATTATTGATGCAATGCATTCATTCCAAATGGATTGACCATAAACTCAAGATGATAGTTATACATTTTGATTTTGTCAAATCATATAGATAGATTTTATATGACTTATCAATTAAGATAAGTATATTGTCTTATGGAAATAATAAGATATTGATTAAACTAAATTTTCAGAAATGTAATTCAATCACTGGGTATATATAATATGAAATGAGAAGTTTAATAAGTATTAAATAATAAAAAGCTCAAATTATTTCTAATAAGTGAGCGACTACAATTATAATTTTATACTATAATAAATTATAATTAATGTAAATTATACAACATAATTTATATTAGGAGCCTGAAATCATATTTTAGCTAGGGTCTCTTCCATAGCTTTATCAATTGCCATAAGAAATATTATAAATTATAATAAAATATTTCATTTATTTAAATCATATATCGAAATGATAAAATTGATTAAAATCATATTAATTGATTTTATAAAAATTAGATTAATTAATATAAATTAAAATCATATTAATTATGATTATATATGTGTGTGTGTGTGTTTGTGTGTGTGTGTGTGTGTGTGTGTGTGTAATCTTTAAATAATAATTTAAAGATAAAGAAAAAAAACAACATATCACTTTTTTTAAAAAAATGATGCAACACTTTTTCTTTTTTTTTTATTTTGGTTTTTATGGCAGAAAAAGAATGAGACCACAGTGTTCTTCTTTATCATATGATCTGGAGTAGGATATCTAAGAGAAGATTTTGACTATTTGCAGAGCTTGCAATTAATATATGTTTTCAGTGTCATTATATTAATATTCATATGGAAAACAAAAAAAAAAGGATCCTAGTCCACACGTATTAACACGAGAAAGGATTTAAATCCCTAATAAATTAATATATTTCTTAACATGTTTTATGATTAGTTTTTAAGGTGAGACTTTGTTTGTTAAAGATCTTTCTTTGATGAATAGTTCTCTGCCTCATAAAGTTTTTTTATTCTTTTTTTTTTGTTTACTTAATTATGATTCTTTGTGGCTCAAATTAACCTAGCCTTTAATATTGCAACCTCTACAACATCATGCTTAGCTCGCTCTTACCATAATAATTTTGCCATTATTAAGATTTTCTTTATTTTATTCGCAAAAATTGAATAGGAAAAAAAATGTTATCATGGGAATATAAACTAGAAAACATGAATTATGTTATATAAAATATTTTGGTTGTTTTTCCTCTTGTCCTTTGATTGGATATGATTATATATTATCTTGATTTTTTGTATTTGGAGAACTATATAAAATCACTATCTAATTTTAGATTTAGGGAATCATAAAGAACATAAAATATTGCTTGCTTCTTAAAATGATAAAGGTGCCATAAAAACCTCATTATAACTTGAATGTTAGATAACTGGATGTTGCCACTAGATTCTCATTTTAGCCCTTCTAGAAATGATAATTCAATGAAACCTTATTAAATATTTATAACCTAAAAAATGTTGGTAATACTATCCTGAGGTATTCTAAAAATGTTGCTTCATTATGTGATGATACAAGAGAATTGGTAATTTTTTCTTATTCATTACAAAATTTTACAAAAAGGTACATAATGAAATGACATTTTTTATTTCTATTCTTATGAATATATTTAAATTTTATTATTTTATATGAATTGTTAGAAGTTATGATAATACTAGAAATAGAATGAAAATATAAAAATACATTATCAGACTCAATATCATTTTCATGCATGCTACAACTTATAATAATTTTATATTATAAAATATGTAAGTATGTTTTTTGTTTAACTTGCAAAAATATATGTTATGACTCAAATTCATTTCATTGGATGTCTCTTCTTGTGATATGATATTATAAAACACATTAAGATGTTCTTCATAATTTTAAAAGTTTAAAAAATTTGACAAATATAAAATTTTCATTAGTATTTTAATTTTTAAATTAGAAATATGATGGACATTTACTTTTTACATTTCTATATCCTAGATAAATGTATCACATTGATGAAATTTGATGTATCATAGTTCTATAATTTTGTGAATTATAATTTTCATAGATATTAATGATTTTTATGGCTTCACAATTATTTCTTTTTAATTTTAAATTCTATAGATTTTAATATATATATATATATTGTAAAATGTTTAAGTTATATTTTATTATGATTTAGCTAATTATATATTGTAATAAGTTTTATACTTTTAATACAATTTTATTTGGTTATAATTTTGTTATAATTGTGAAAAAAATTAATATGGTTTTAATTATAATATACATTCAAATATCTTTTATAATATATGTATATATATATATATATATATATATATATATATATATATATATATATATATATATATATATATATATGCTTATATATAAATAAATAATTAAATAATACACACATATGCACACACACACACAAAATAATTTTTTGATTTATAAAAGTAAAAATTTTTTTGTTATAATAAAGTGGTTTTTAAATTTGAATTTTTTATGTGCTGATGCGTTACAGAAAAACAAACTTGGATTTTAACTTTTTTAGCACAACAAAATCTATATATATTTTATGTTTGGAAATATTTTTTTTAATTTTGAAAAAAAATTCTTCTTTTATAAATATTTTCTTATTACTTAATAGTGATTAAAAACATACATTTTGGAGTATAAATCACTCATTTTAATAAATTGTTTGTGCTCCCATCAAGACCGTGCAGTGCAATACATTTTTTTTATAAAATAACAACTTAATGGGAGGCTGAGTCTTTTATAATTAATGTTTTTGGGATAATTACTATCCCATGAACATTCAGTCACATCATACCTTTAATATTTATTAGAATTTAAGTAATCAAATTATTCATTTTTATATTTCTACCGTACCTTTATTGCAAGTTGTATTTTAATGATAAATCGCTTTAATCTCAAATTTATGACAATTGTGAGAAATTAGTATTATCACATGCTAATCTTAATGTTATGATCCTTTATGATTATCAATGCTACTTCCGATCATTTTTTGATCGATATATCTTGTTTACCATGTCAGATATGTTCCTACACTCTTTCCCTCTAATTTTATTTAATTTATTTAATTTATGTAATTATCAATCATACTTGTTATTTGACTCGTTTTACTTCAAGCACCATTAGGAGCAGAAATATATTGTTTTAATTTTCTGTCATGGTAATTTTAGTTTTGGTTTCGAACTTTTCACATGCAATCTTCAGTGGCAAAGTTCATGTAGTGAACAACATCCATTAATCATACACCCAGCCTTTCATTGCTTACCTGTTGCCTTCTCTTGATCCATTTGTATGAAATCTTCATAATAACATTCAAAAGACCAAACCCTAGTCAACTCTTTTATTACGTAAAAATTTAACCCATGAAATATTACTATGGTATTGAAATGATAATTAATTGTTAGCGACGATTCAAGTCCAAAGTATAAAATTTGAAATAGCATGATACATTATGCTGTGCTCCTGATCCATATTATTGCCTTGTCTAGAGTGAGCAAAAGTTGGACACCAAGTAATTAAAATTCATAAAAATGATGAATTGAATTAAATTAGTATTGTCGTAGTTAGTTGAATGACTCTTGATGAGTCAATGTGAGTGAGTACCCAAAGAAGCACTTCAAGATTCTTAATCCCAATTAGTTTACTCATCCAATGCCAAACCAATAAGTATTGTAATTATTCTATCTTATATATTAAAGGGTAAATTGTGCATTAAGTAACTAATGGTAGAAATATTAGTTGTTTAGGTATAAAGAATTCAAAATTCTTGATTTAGTTCATCATCAAATAATTGAGCTGTAGGTAAAAGTCATTTCATTTCCCCTCTACCCTTCCCACTTTCCAATATGCCTATTCCCATCTCTTTCTTCCCTTCTGATTTTATCCTCCACAATCCTATTCTCTCCTTACAAACCCATTTTCATCTTATAAAACCCTTCATCTTCAGCCCTCTTCTCTTCGTATTCCAATTACACTCATTTCAGATTGGGAGATACAATTACTGCATCTTAGGGCATATGGGAAGGGTAGAATGAGATTTAAGGTTATGGAGAGAAATTCAGAGAGTGTAGAAGAGAGGTGGGAGTAGTCATATGGGAAGAGAGTTGGAAGATTGAATAGGGTTTGATTATTAAAATTAGTTTTTGATTTTATAAAATAAAATTTTAAATTGAGCACTTATATGAATTCTAAAAAATGTAACATTTTTTGGATTTCTAAAGTTGAATAAATCATAACAAAAGATTGTTTTTTGCAATTCAAAGAAACATGCAATATGAATTCTGCTCCTAATCAGAATCATTAAGCATGTTTTCTTTGAATATCACTTCTCCAATAGATTATGAGAGCATTTAAAATTAGAGGTGTCAAACAGACCGGCCCGGCATGGTCCGACCCAGTTTTAGGCCGTCCAACTAGGCTACAGTGCCGAACCAGGTACGACACGGACCCGCGGCCTGAAATCTACCAGGTTCGGCCCGGTTCAGGTCAGACAAAACCCTACTTTTTTAAAAAAATTAGGGTTTTGGCAGCACGCATCCGTGCCGCAGCGCGTCTTCGCCCTTTCGAGGCTCGAGGAGCCTCGCCTGTCAGGCATCAGCTCATATTGACCATGTTTGGTGTATGGTCACGCATGATGTGCCCACATGTTGGCACGACACGACGAGCCGGGCCACGACACTGTAGCATGGCGTGCCGGGCATGGGCATAACACTATAGCGTGCAGTGCTGAGCACGGACACGACACTGTAGCGTGTTGTGCCTGGAACAAGTCCACCACTGTAGCATGCCGTGCCAGGCATGGGCATGACTGAACAGTGTCGTGCCCATGCCGGGCAGACCAGTTTGACACCTCTATTTAAAATCCAAGACCAATGAAAGACTCCATGGAATCCATCTAAAGGTGCCTAATGGGCTGGTCTAGCCTAACCTATTTTTTTCAGGCCCAACTGGGTTGGCATGATGTGCAACATGATTCTTTGGAGGGTAGGCTCGACATGGGTCCACGACCTAAAAATTGCCTGGGTTTGGGTTGGTTCAGGCTGGTTGAGGTCGGCTAGTTTGGGTTGGGTAGGTCAAATCTTTAAAATTTTAGGATTTCGGTGCAATGCTTGCTGTGCCGCAGTCGCCTATCGAGCATCATCGCGTTGTCCACTCATTAGGTGTTGCTCAGTGTGTGGTCACCCATGTCGTGCCTATCATGTCACATGGACTAAAAACCCTTGACACTACACAGCATGACTCGTGTTGAGGGTGTGCCTGGCATGGGCCTGGGTACATTATAGTAGCATGTCGGGCCTGGCTAGGCTTTGGGCTGGGCTTGGGCTATTAGACCCATTTGTCATCTATAAATCCATCGTATTAAGCTTCATACGCTTAAAGGAAAACTATTTAGCCAATACCACAAAGAATCACAATAAGAAAGTTGTATTTGCTATTGCCGTATTCTATATATAAATAGAAATACATCAAAAATGACATAAAGGAAAGTCTCATAATTTAGATTTAATTTTTAAGAAGATAAAAATAGAAATTTATATTGTATTCCAAGATAATTATATTAGTTTGGAACTTGTTTAAGATGTATAGAGTTTGATATAGTATTTTTATTACTTATCAAAAAAAAGTATTGTTCATCAAGGCCTTGAAGTGGGAACCACATCATGGTACACTCTAATATTTTATCTCACCAATAGTGAACTAGCATAGTTTCATGTCCATTAAATATCAACAAATGAATTTTGATATCCATTTCAATCCCATTGAGTTTTTTTTTTTTGGATATGGTTCTAAAGGACATTAGTTCTTCCATAGATCAAAAAATGTCAATCTAGTGGTTGTGAACTATTCACTGCTATCCTAGTTATTATTTCTTCTAAAGGAGCATCCTTCAATAGGCTATCTACGCTATATCTAGCTTTCATGCTTTGATTGCATGAAAGCTAAAATTAAAATAAAATAATAAAATATGACTAAAACCCTAGGGTTCATAACGAGTCACAGCATACAAACATGCAATCAAATATTCATTTTTTTTAGAAATATCATTAATCCGGCACAAACAACCTATATCAGGGGGGGGTGGGTTTATTTCGAATAACTTCCTCTTTGCGTAGAATCTGATACGCAAATATGCAAGAAAAAGTATGAGTCCAAGATGCTTCCTCAAAATCAACCTCCAAAAAGCATTCGACATAATTAGTTGGGCATTTTTGAAAGAAGCTCTCATTGCTTTCAATCTCCCAACAAAATTCATAGATATCATCTATGAATGTATATCTTCCACGTCTTTCTCTATTGCTATCAATGGTGAATTTCATAGGTTTTTTAAATGAGTAAAGGGGCTTAGACAAGGGGATCCATTATCCCCGTATTTGTTCGCCATATGTATGGAGTACCTTTCTAGTTTACTCACCAAGGAAACAAACTTGGAAAGGTTATCTTTCTGCCCAGGTTGTGCAGCCTTTAAAATTTCACACATCATATACGTGGATGATCTAATAATTTTTTCTAGAGTTGATCCTTACTCCATTGATATCATCCTAAAGACATTAGAAGACTTTTCAGCAATGACATGATTATATGTTAACCCCACCAAATTGAATATCTTCTTTGGTGGAGTTAAATCAAATATTAAAAAAGATATTCTGAAAAAATCTGATTTTATTGAAAGCTCACTTCCATTCATTTTTCTCGGAGTTCCCCTATCCTCAAGTAGACTCGTCACAGCACAGTTTTCTCCTCTACTATCAAAAATTACAGCCTCTATACATTAGTGGGAAAGTAAAATTCCATCGATCATGGGAAGGTTAAAATTACTGCGCATGGTCATCCGAGGAATAGAAGGATATTGATTTTCAATATTCCTTTACCTTCCACAATTATGAATGCAATAGAAAATGTGCATATAAGAGTCTTATAGGGTGCTCAAAAGATAGGTCGA
Source organism: Sapria himalayana (assembly GCA_029783825.1). Taxonomy (NCBI): domain Eukaryota; kingdom Viridiplantae; phylum Streptophyta; class Magnoliopsida; order Malpighiales; family Rafflesiaceae; genus Sapria; species Sapria himalayana. Next base: position 512,880 of record JAREIK010002957.1, read on the forward strand.
TTTAGTCCCAAAGCTGCTTGGAAAAAAGTATGTATGCCCACCTCCTTTGGTGGGCTTGGTATTCTTGGCATAACAAAATGGAATAAGATTTTTTTCATTAAAAGTCTTTGCTGAATACACATGAATGAAAACTCCATCTGGATAAAGTGGATACACCACTTCTACCTCAATTCCACTAATATTTGGAATTACCAAATATCTAAGCAAGATTCCCCATTCTAGAAATCCCTAATTTCGGTTAGAAATATCTTATTGGAAAAATCTGGATACAAAAACTAAGCGATAAGATTTCTCAATGCATTGGTGGATAAAGTAAGGCTGATTTGTAAAGCCTATAAATATCTATCCGGAATTAATTCGATGAAAGCTAAAACATGGATAGAAATAATTTGATTTCCCAACTACATCCCAAAGCATGCTGCATTTCTTTGGATATCCAAGGCTGGAAAATTCAGAACGAAAGATTACTTATTTGCAACCCCAATAAACATGAAATATAAATTCTGCACACAACTAGAATCTCTAAAACATATTTTCTTTGAATGTCAATTTTCTAAATGCTTATTCGAACATCTTAAAAGCTGAACGTAAATGAAAGACCCATAAATTCTATTTTTTCAAGCCTCAAAAGTCAAAAGAAGAATTATTCAGCCAACACCGCTAGGAGCCGCATAAGAAAGGTTGTTTTTGTGGCTGTTGTTTATTACATATGGAAGAAAAGAAATCGAAGATAACACGAAGACAAATTACAAGATCTTGATTCAATTCTTAGTAAGATAAAAACAAAAATTTTTCTGGTATTTCGGAATGATTGTATTAGCTTGAAACTTGTTTAGGATGTACACATTTTGATAGTGCATTTTTTTTATTTAACAAAAAAAAATGTCCATTTTTTAATTTTGCTAAAAGTAACCATTTTAAAAATTTATTTTGACTAACACGACCCTTTATAATAATTTGGAAAAATAGCTTATGCAGAAAATTAAATAATTATTAATCTTGCATTTCATTAAAAAAGCATATTTATCTAAGTTAATTATATGAATTGAAATATAGAACACCCAATATTCATTATTATGCCAAAAATATCTTTTATACCATTATTAGATTTTCAACCAAATTCAACCATATATAGTAAAATGACAAGAATACAAAAATCTACAAAAAAGAAAATCCTATTACTAGTTTCAAGTGAAACAATTCCAAGCCAGATTAGTGTATAGAATTTATCTTTTGTATAAAAGCTATCAATCTGAATCAAGTGCAACTCCAAAATCCATCTACAATAAAGTTTTTTTCAACCCTTTGAATGCAAATAGAAGATTCTTGTATTAAATCTTTCTTCATATCATAGTTAATTTATCAAGATAAATTAGTTTGATATCTCACATCAACTCATATGAGCATGTCTATACATCTTTTTTTATCTTGGTGGGATAAATTTTATCATTACACATATTCTTCTACTTTGATTGTGACATACACTATCACAACCTTTAGAATTCATCATGATATAGATTATATTTGACTGTGTTAAAATAAAAAACTCATCATGTAAGACACCATGATGATTTCAAGTTCAAGGATCTTGTACACGATTATCATCACACTTAGATTCTATAACAACTCATTGCTTGTTCTCCAATATGTACTAAGGCATTGACTTGATATCTTATATCCATGAAAATATCATCATTGGTCCAAACACATAGTAGTTTGTAGAATATCCATATTCACAATAATACCCAATCATTGACAATTTTAGAATAACATGATATTTAAATTGTCATTATAAAGAATTTATTATGATTATTCATATTACACTGATATGAAAAAAAAGCATAGCAATATAATTTTATTTAATAAAATATGATAAATAATTTTTTTATAATCATTTTATGATTATTATGATGGTCATACACCAAGAGAAAAGATATAAACTTTTTGGAATGTGTGTTGTGCAATTAGTTTGTTTCCAATTTTAAATGATAATTAAAAATTATGGCACTCGCAAAGCTATGCATGCATATTTATTTTAAACATTTGGTTGAATTTTGAAATGTCTCGATATGTATAGGGAATGTTTATTATTTTTAGAAAATAATTATGCATACCATGGAATTTTATTAAAATGATAATGGAACCATGCATTATAGATTGGACGGAAAGCAAGTAGCTTATACAATAAGGATCTTATTGTAACCATTTTTAGCAATGGTAATTCAGTCAACCTGTTAAAACTTAAAAAATGGTGGTAACACTACCCTAAGGGAATGTAAAATGTAGCCACATTACATTTTACAACTAAAAGCCCCAAAGCCCTAGTGACAATTTTTCAACTGATCTATTATATGCTCATATACAAATAAAAACAAATTATATTATATTGCACCAAACATGATAACACCATTACTTTTATGGTTAATTTGAAAACATGAGTGTGTATTAGAATTTTTTAAAAATTACCACAGGCTATACCTAAATATGTAGAGTCATTATGAAGCTATTTCATAATGCATGTACATAACATGCAGTATATGATAAATCCATTATACAAATATATGGACCTTAACTCAAATGCAACCTCTCTTCTTTTGTCAAAAGGGTACTCTTGCTTTTAAAAAGTTATTTCATGAGATATAGTTATGAATATTTAATTGGATTCTTCTATGATAAACCTTTTTAACATTATATTTATGTATGCACTTGATTAGGCCAAGTAATCTCTTTGAGCTATCTATGTTAATCTCAATACCTAAATCATGAGTGATTTCTCCTAAGTCCTTTTTTTAAGAATCTGCCCAACCAAATCATGATAGATTCCAAGGTGGTGATGCCATTCCTATTGAGAAGTTTGTCATCCACATTCAAACCTAGGAAGACAATAATACACTCACTTACCTTCTCATAGACATATAGTTTATCATCATTTTTCATGAATCAAAATTCATTGACTCCATCATTAAATTGAGGATTTCAACTACTAGAATCTAAGAACATATGTACATGACATCAATTAATGAATATGTGTAGATTATTTACCTATTTAGAATTTATTAAATTGATGAAACCTTTATGTTGTTTCATATACATATCTTCTTCTAGATTTCCATTAAGGAGAGTGGTCTCAACATATATTAGCCAATTTTTATAGTTATAAAACATGACTACTACAATCAAGATCATGATGAATGTTAACACTAAAACACACAAAAATATTATGTCATAGTCAATACCATGAATCTATTGAACCCATGTGTGACTAATTACTCTTTAAATATTTATGAATTCTTATCCTTGTTAATTTGTTTCATGAAAATCCAATCACACCCAATAGGTTTCTTCATTTTGGGTGGGTCAACAAAGGTCCATACTTTGTTAGCATACATATAGTGTATTTAATATATCATGGCTCCAATACATTCTCATATTACAGACTTACCACTTCTTTTCCATTAGTTGTGGGCTCATTTTGATATATTCTTAGAAATCACATTATTGTGTCATGAAAAATTCATATCTCAAACTGCATGGCTCCAAGACCTTTCTCATATTATGTGCTTTCTACTTCTTCTTTGTAGGTGGTAGTATCATCTTGATCTATAAGTAGAATGACATCATCTATGTAATGACAAATTGATATCTCTCAAAAGTAGGATGATCTCTATTTAACCTACATTATTAATGTATCTCTTGAGTATCTTGTTGTTCCCCATTAGTTTGTAAATAGTGCTCAAGCACCATATAGAGCTTAACATTCTATTGTTGTTCTTAAACTTTATCAAGCTCAATATTTTTCCCACTAGTCTTTCTATAGATAATTTTATTCCAAGAAATATTGATGTACAAACAATAAATACTTTGTTTTTCATTCATTGAAAGAAAAAATGTCACTTGAAGTTTTGGAATATCACACAATAATATTTATCAGATTTAGGGCTTAATTTGTATGAATTTTTGCATCTCACATAAATTTCATAATCTCAAATTCTCTTAAAAGACATCAAATTATCCCATATAGATAACTCATATGATATTTTTTGAAGAGCTAGACAAAATATTATTCTATGTGAAAGCAATTGTTAATAATGCATCTTTTCATAAAAATTTAGAAATATTTGAATGATTCATCATCTTTCAAATCATATTTAGTAGAGTTTATTTCTTTCTTTTTTTAATGGTGATTCCATTCTTTTGCTCCCAGAGGTGTTCGTCATGAAATTATTTAATTCTCTTTTAGAAGGTTATCAAACTCTTGGCTTAAGTATTCAACACTTGCTTCTGATCTAAGTGTTTTGATATTTTTGTCAATTAGTTTTTGAAGTTTTTTTATTTTTTTTTATTAATTTGTGTTTAAAGTTAATTTTTAAATTCTTTAAATTTTCAACGGCCTCAAATTTGTGAATAATAAGTTGCACATATCTGTATCTATGGAAATCTTGAGTAAACATAATATACTTATAACATCCCCTTGCTTGTATATTTAGAGGACCATATACTTTAGTATTTATATCTAGCCTCTCACCTCATCTAATAAAGTTGATTTTTGTGATGTTTCCCAATAAAAATGCATCATACATTTTATATTGCTCAGAACCAAATGAGTCGAAGACTCTTTCTTTATAAATTTTGGAAATCTGACAGACATTTACATGACCTAAGTTAAAATATCATGAGAAAGTAGGATTTATTTCAATAAATTGTCTAATGTCCTTTAGTTTATGCACATTTGCACAAATCTGAGAATCACATCTAATATCTAATATTTATAATTAAAGAGTATATAGATTAGCCTCTATAATAAATATACATGAAATAGTAGTCTCATTTTTCTTTTTTGTTCTTTTTTTCTCTTTGAAATAGAGGAAATAGTTGTTCTGATAATGGCCATCATGCATTTGGGTGTATGTGCCATGGCAACCAAGTTAGACTTTTTATTTTGTTTGTTCTCTGGTGAATCATCAAAAAAACATACGATATGGAATTCTTCATGTTAGCTTCAACTATTAAACATGCTTATAAACTGAGAAAGAAACTTATCAATTGCATTCATGTTATATTTCATGATAAATTGATTATATTCTTCTAGTAATTCTTACAAAATTAAGTATGTGGTCAACTCTTGGCATGTGAGAAATCATATCCATGATAATTTTTCAACATAGCATTTCATTTTGAGAACATAATTTTCATAGTTGTTTCATTCGTCATCTTCAACTTAATGTCTTAGATATGTCATATCATTCATATTTTGTATGTCCCTTATTAATTTTGTAAGGTGCTCGATTATATTAAATACAATCATATATTTGTATTACTTTTGAAGCTTAGAAGTTAAAGTGAAAAAAATAAATTAACCAGTGTCTAACATATCTTCAAGATATTTTTTATAAGCATCTCTATTTGTGTTTAAGATATTTTCGAGCAACTCACCAAGGATAAGTTCCTCTAGAAAATACATATTCTTTTCCTTTTTGAGGACAATCTACTAGTTGTGTAATCTATCTAGAATATTTTTCCCATTCCATTTATTCTTTTTAAGGATTGACCACAATGATAATATGTATAATATATTTAATGCAAAAAAAAATCCTAATAGAAAATATCCACAATTATTATTATAATGATTTTCATATAAAATGACTTTATGAAAAGGTTATCCCACTATTTTTTATAAAAGTAATGACCATAGGTTTTAATTTTTAAAAAATGTTTTCTAAAATTTTATAGTGGGTGAAGATCATTGTTTTACTATATCTTAAAGTAGCTTTGGTTGAAAGTTGAAGATTACTAATATTTTGCGAAGCAATAATTTCCAATGGCATCATAATAAATTATTAGATACTTAGTTGAACAACCCGTGTTTGAATCTATTATAAGAAGTACCTAATAAAGCTTCTCGAGTTCCTTAATCTCATTATAATAACCTACTTAAGTCAGACCCAATATTAGACTAGAAAAACTACATTTCATTCATCTAGGCCTCCATGAGGTGAAATATTATAAGTGTTTGGATTTGACTTAATATTTTGGTTTTAATTATTTTAATAATATAAATCTGACCATTAATAGACTATCAAAGTCTGATATTAATTTAAAAATGTTACATAAATTTTGATGTTCATTTTAGTCACATTTATATATCATGTTTTTAAGTATTTTGCATCTCAAAATAGTAGAATCACAAACCTTAAACAAAATAAGATATGGGTCATGGTTATCATCCAATACTATATTGGTTCTCCCATGCTAATTTGAGAACTAAAAAGGTTATCCTAAGAGTTGTGAACTATGCACTCCTACCTTAGTCATCAACTAGAAGGTTCTCCCATGCATATGTCACAAACCTTTTGATAAATATATATATTTATCAAAGGGGAATATATAGCATGTCACATCATTGTCACCCCGTTTGTTATATATATATATCAATGAGAAAGATATGGCAAAACATCATTGTGACCCCTATTATTAAATATTATGTTATATATAATGGTTGATTGTATTAAATTTGAAAGATTTCATATTGGATACCATATCCAATATGATAATGATATGATACTGATATATTTATACTTTTAGCTTTGTAAGTATCATACTCAAGTTAATTAATATATGTCTTCACATGAATTTTACGTATGAAAATCATACAAGAAGAATTTGACTTGTAGGATTATAATCACCATAGAGGTCACCTCCACTTGCATGTATCTCATTACATGCTTGTCACCATCCACCACAAATCCTATATGGCTCCCACATTATAGTAAAACTCCTAGGTTAAATATTCTACTTAACCCTTATGTTATTTGAAGATTAGTTCTTCTAGAATATGCACAATGAATTCATCATAAATATATTTGTACTTTCAAATTTGTAAGTGTCATACACATAATAATTAAACTTAACTCAATATTGGGTATTTGCATATAGGTTTATCTCACATGTTAAGATTTTAAGGGTTGTCACTTCATTCTTATAGTACCTAGTATATATGTATCATATGACATACCTATCACCATCCTCCATTCCCAACATGCATAAACCTATGATATATTGAAACCCCTAAATATAAATTCTAATTAAGATCAATATCCTTCAATATTCACACCATAATTTTACTACAAATATAAATATTACATATTCATATCATCAACACACAAGTACATCGAATAAATCCTTGATCAAAATTTCACTTAACATTTGGGAAGAATTTGCACAAGATTTTTGGAGTAGTTTTTCATTTAATCAAAAGTTCCTAATGATAACTATAATAATGATCTAAGTTCTAAAACCTAATCTTATTGAGGATTCCCATATTTCGAGTAGTATATTATTCTTGGTTACATTCACATTGAATTTACCTCTAATTGGTTGTTGCAAGCCATTCTAAAAAAAAATTTTTATGTCCTTGGCTCGAAATTTGATCCCCCCCTCTCTCTCTTTTTTTGAAAAACTCATTGTTTTCCTTTTATACCTCGGGGTTACATATAACTTTTTAAGTTGGAAGTCACGATGCTAACTTGAAGTCATAGTTTTATTATCTTAGTGAATCTTATTTGAAGGACAAAAATCATAGTGACAAGAAATGACAAAATTCAAGTAACTCTCCTCTTGATCACAAAGTCATAATGGTAAGAATGTTATCATTGAGACAAATTCTCCATTAAATGCAAAGTCAAGACACTATAAATGTCCATGACTGATGTATTTATTTTAATGAAACTAACATTTACGAGATTAAGAATAGTAAAAGCTTTGATATATTTTTTTCTATAACACATTGTCATGATGGTAGAAAAGATATAATTGGAGTAAATGTTCTTTAGAATAAAAATTCATGGTGAAAGTTATTATTGTGACTAAATTTACTTGATGTTTTGGTTCTATATTGATTATGTTGTGACGCTAAAAAATATTATGACTTATTATACTTGTGGGGTACTTTGTTACCATGATGTGAAAATATGGTCATGATTATCATTGTATTCTATAGATAGATTATCATGACTTCTTTTGTAGAATCATGGCCAAGAAAGGATATTAAAACTACGTAATAGGCTAGCATAAAGCCAAAAGTGTAATTTTTTCAACTTTATTATGCTGCTGAATTTTATTAGTTAGATAATATATCAAAAGCTTGTTGGTGAGGTAATCTCAACAAAATAAATTTTTAAGTATATAAGTTATACAAGTAGTAAAGAGGACTTTTATCTAGATATCAATCTATTAGGTATTATATCAGTAGTTTTTTCAATAAATAGTGAGACAACACAATTCTAGTAAGATAGATAATTATGAATTTTGATGTGATTCTTAAATCCTAGAGTTTGTCTATTTTATTCATGTTATGCATGTTTCAAAAAATTGAGTTATATTGGATTTAAATACAAAATGAAGCTTGGGTTATTTTGTAATGACTTTTTTTCCTAATGGCATACAAGATGATTATCATCACTGAGTTTTTCCTAATAATAGTCCCATCAAAGTTATCATCTCGGTACTATATTATTGGAATAATAATTTATCTATGCTTGAGGGTTATTCACAAGCTCATACCTTTTAGGCAACTTATTAATTACCCACGATGATAACTTCGTACATATATTTTTATTTTTTAGCCTTATATATCTTAATGACTTAAACTGATGTAGTCTTACATGCATTCCTATGATAAGCTTTATAAGCACTATACACACATAATTAATATATGTCTTCTTTCTAATATCACTGGTGAAAATCATGTGCATGAAAGAAACTCAATGGGTTGTCACCACCTTGTGAGTCACATTACGCTCATGCTTATGCCATGGATTACCTATCACTTTTTTCAATTATAATGATACAACTCTTATACAAAAGGTAAAACCATTATGAAAATATTCTATAAAATATTTACCTAGATGTGGTAAGTGGCCCCGGCGACCCTGGCATGGCTCGAGGCACAGCTCGAATGAGAGGTTACTGGCTTGGAACAGAACGGTCCAGAACTATGCCTAGACCCATGTCATCCTGGCTCAAGGCATGGCTCATACCATGCTGAGCTAGGGGTGCTAGGCTTTGTCCTCGTGCCAGGCCAAGCATGACCTAGTTGCCTGGCCAATAGGAATGGTTGAATGGCCGATTATAATTGGTCGGCTTGTAATCCACTCACCCATCGACCATGCACTCATGGTTGTGCCATAGTTGGTTGCTCGGCATGATTGGGCACTACCATTCTACATGGTTAAACATGACCATTCAACATGGTCGAGCATGACCGTGCCACCATTCATCATTATGCATGATTAGGCATGCCCATGCACTTGGCCATGCTCACTATGCCCTGTTAGGCTGATTGACAATGTCACCTTGATGTGCTTTCCTCCTTGTCGTGCTTGCCACGACACAAAAATTTAATTTTGTCATCATGGCACGACACAATGGCATGGTTGTGCTTTGAAAAAATAGGTCATGCCAACATGACACATCCCATTTGACACCTCTATATTTAGCACCATTAAAATTTTAACTGACTTCATCCTACCTTCCCCTAGAAAAGTATAACAAAGAATATTGAGTATGCCTTCAATGCCAATTCATCTCGATTTTCCCATTATACTAATATTTGGCCTTCCTCAACCACAAATTTGTTCTTCAATTCATTAAAAGATGCTTCTATATGTCCCGAGGCCTCTACTTTTGTCATAACCATGGGTAAAATCAAGATTTACCCTGTGCTATTTTTTCAATACCCCAAAATGAGATATTCATAAATTTCTTTTTGATTATTTCTAATTCTTCTGAAATGATAATCATCAGTATCAATTTTTTGCTTCAATTCCTTGTGAAATATATCAATACTTTCCTCAAATTATTGGGTTTACTTGAACTTTAGGTTTATTTTTTTGTGTACCAATGTGTTAGCTCTGTCTCAAAATTTTGCTCTATTAAAAGGGTGTTGGAAAAGTAAAAAAACATACAAGGCAATGCAAAACATAGAAATCTCACAATCCAAACAAGATAACAAGATAAATTATTAGATCTTGAAAAATTATAAAAATAACACGAACAAAAATACTAAAAAAATTATTCTTTCTCATGAATAATTATGTCAACTCACATTGACTAACTAAATGAAATAGTTAATGAAATAGTTAACTAAATGGATTATTATGAAATAGTTAATAATTATAGTCATTGTCCCAAACTTTCATTGATGAGGAAGGATATCTCATCAACAAAAATCTACAAGTATGATATTTGTGGATCCTAATATAGGTATGGTATTTGAGGATCCTAATACCACAATTATGGTATAAGGCGTATCACTAATAAAGATGATATTTAGCCATATTTAGATCCTACATTAATTATATTAATAGTCTGATTAACCAATAATAACACAACAAAATTCTAATGAAGAAAATAAATAGAAAATTTGGCATGACTATTAGATCATAGGGTTTGTCTACTTGATTTGTATGGTATTTGTTAAAATAATTTGATTTGTGTTTGGGATGGATATAAAACAAATGTTGGATAATTTTTATAAAAAGCCTATCTATCATAATGTTATACAAGGTAATTATCTCTATTAAATTTATTATAATGATGTACTCATAGGAATCCCATTAGTATATTATCATCGAGATAATAATTTATTCCTACCCAAGAGTTCTTCATAAATCTATTGCCTTTTAGATAACTTATTAATTTCTTTTGATGATTACTTCATATGTATATTCTTATTCATTGATATTCATGTATCATAATGATGAAGGATTGATGTGATTTTAGAGTATTTGAACTTTTTCCTTAGTAAACACTATACTCGTAAAATTAACACGTGCTTCTCTCAAATCTCATCATAGAGAACCATATAAGTTAAAGTATCTCAATGGGCTATCAACATCTTATAAGTCACAACTAATTGTGCATGTCCTATATATTACCTATCACTTTCCTCCATAATAATGATGTGACTTTCACCATAAAGGTCAAAACCTAGGAAGAATAATAAATAAAATATCTATAATTAATTGAGAATCAGCTCTTCTATAATATATACAATGGAATCAAATGTAAAATCATTCATGCATTTTGCTTCCTGAGTAGTATACTCACATCGATTAACATGCCTAAATTTCATATTTTAATAATATTTATGCCTTGCATCATGATCAAAATATTTGTCAATTAATTCATTCCAAATGCACGAGTGAGTCTCTCAGATTACTTGTAACTATACACCATAACAACATGCATAAACCTACTGGTGGGCACAACCCTAATTCAAGTTTGATTTAATTATCATTTCTATTAGTTTCTAATCAATGACATAAATTAAACACATACATTAATAACAATGAGTTTATACATCACCAAAACAATAATTATACAAACCCTAAACACCACCTTATATTGGGGAGAGATTCACATGAGATACAAGAAAAGAAGTCTGATGAATCTCAAGTTCCCAATGATATCCCTCATAAAAATTACGGACATAAACTTTAATCACATGTTATTTTGACTTATTTCTTGATTCCTCCCTAGATATGGGTGTTTGAGAATCATACCCCTCAACTTTAGGGATTAACTTTTCTTTTGATTCCCTTCCTTGCCCATGGATCTCATAAGGAGTACAAAAATAACTTCTAAGATTGTTTTTGCACTTTTCTATTATCTATAAAAATGAAAAAGAAAACTTTAGTTTTGAATTTCCATATTGTCTCCCCCTTTTGCTTTAAATCCTTATAAATCTAGTATTTATCCAAGTAGAAAGTTTTGTCTTTAAGAAGATGTCATGAATTTGATCTTTGCCTCTTAAACTCAAGGTCACAACTCTAAGAAGTTTCCATACCTTTGGATGCTTATTAATCTTTCTGTAACATATAGTTGTAGTGCTGGTAAGTATCCATACCTTGTGTATATTATATTTGTAACATAAATTTACCACTTTGTGAATGGGCTATGGATGTGGTCTTTCTTTAGTATCAAATTGCCATGGTACTTAGAATTTTCATGATTTTAGTTTGGGCCTTTCTTATGCTTCAAATTACTATATTATCAAAAATAGTCATGGTTTCAGCATTGACCTTTTTTGTGGATCAGATGGAAATATGATTGGGAAGAGGCCACAATGGGCATAATAGCCATGGCATTATGAAGTGACCATGACTTTGGCCTTAATTTTGATTTTTTGGAATCACATGGTTGTGATGCTAAAAAATGGTTATGGTTTTTGCAATTAGCCTGTACATCCAAGTTGTGACTTTTCCTTCACTTGAGGGTAGGATTCATGGCCTTGGAAGTGGTCGTGCTCGAGTAATATCATTTGTAATATTATATGCCCGAAAATTACATCTTTGGATAAATGTCGTTGCTTTGGACTGCTTTGTAATTTTGTATATCGTAAAAGTCAAGGCTTTGGGAAAATATCATGACCTTGCCTTGAGAATATAAAACCCTAGTAAAGAAAAAACCACAAAACTAGGAAATAGTCATGACTTTTAGCACAAATGAGATACTTAGTTAGTCTGATATAAAAATAAAGTCATAACTATTAATTTATTATGAGATAAATGTGATTGTAACTCTAAGATAATATCATAACCCAAAAGAAGGTATTGCATAGTTAAAAGTATTATGATAAATATATGATATAGTAGTGACATACAAAAATTATCATGACTAAATATATAGAGTTTTGGCTAATAACATATGCTAAAACTACATTGATGAGCCCACACATTACCAAGTTACTAATTTTTTTCAAAAACATATAGTATTTTGATTATTCATCAAAATCCACAAAAAACTTTAGAGTGGTGAAATTGATTGAATTTTAGCCCATTTTTGTACTTACAAATCATCTAGTATCATATTAAATATAATAAAATATTTGGTATTTTATATATCAAATAAACTTTCATACTAAAACTATTATTATTCCCAAGCAATAACTTTCCCCTCATTAAAAAAAATATTCATCAGCACAAATAATATTTTTTCTACGACTAAGTTAGAGTATCATAATGCCTCAAGCTAGTGGGGTAATGTCTTTTCTTTTTTGGATATATTGATAGTCACTATAAGGGTTAAGTCCATGACTATACCTATTGGTAAATTAGGTGTGTATAATGTTTACTGCGAGTATTTTCTCACATTCATCAATGATCTCTATAGTTCATGTTAGCTTTTAATTGTAAGGTTTTATTTCCTTCTTTGGGTCTTCCCTCCTTGTATCCCATGATATTGAGGAATGTCGTGATCTCCTCTTTAGTTCTATCCTAGCCCTTTTATCTTGTATCCTTAAAATTTTGGTGTTGAGCATTACCATGACTTTTTCTTTGAGCTTCTCTTGCCTTATTTCTCTATGTATCATCAAAGTCATGTTATTGTGCTTTGTCGTGACCTTATCATTTATCTTCTCATGCATGGTTTTTCTTGTAATACTAAAGTCACAAGATAATGCTTAGTCATGACTTTGTTATTGAGATTCTGAAGGGTACTTTTATTTTTGTAACACCTAAGTCACAACATTGATCATGGTTGTGGCTTTGTCATTGATCACTAGATGGGCAGTTTCTTTCTGTAACACCAAAATCATGATATTGGACACCACAATGGACAAGTCATTATTCTGATCCTCTAAAATATTTCTCTCAACTATTTAAAACTTCACCCTTTATCTATTTACATTAAATTATGATCTTTTCTTCACTTCACCAATATGGTCCTACAGGGAGGAATGCATAATAATTTTGGACCATTCCATCAAGATTTCAACTTTCTTAAGAACAACTTCAACCAAAAATTAAAAGCTAATACTTTTTCTTCCAACTTTCAAATCTCTCCTTTGCATAGTTTTATTATGTCATTATTTTGTATTATCCTTATAAATGCATGAGTTATTATTCACTTCATTTTTCAACTATTTCATTTCACTTATTTGTACAATCATTCTTTCTTTTGCATCAGTCAAAACATAATGTGACTTTTTGATGACTCATCATACTTTTTGTTTGAGTTCAACTGACAGGGAACAAGCTTTTCCAAAGATGAGTTAAAAAGGTGACCTTCCAAATGAATTTTTAAAAATAGTTTTATATGCTCATAGTGTCTCCTCCAAGCATTGAGCCAAATGTTTTATAAATAATTAAACATATTTTCTAATATTTTTTATCTCTTAGTTTGAGATTTTTTTTGCTCATTCATTTGTGAATAATATGTTAGTCATTTTTTAATGCTTAGTTCCATGCTTTGCAAAACAAACCTCGAATATCCTATTATAGAAATAACTTTTTCCATCACATATGATACATCACAGTGCTCTAAATCATGAAAAATTATTTTTGAATGAGAACTCCAATCCTATCTTCACATTATTTCTATTCATTGCTACTGCTTTCACTAATTTTGATGCATAATCCACTGCTAGTAAAATATATTATTTTCCACAAGATACTAGAAAAAGACTAATGAACTAAACTTTTTGATACATTAAAAATTTCAGCTTTTATGATAAATTTCAATGGCTTTTCATTATATGTTCCCTAATTGTTGGTATCTATCACATCATCTTGCCATGTTTTGGAAACCTCATAATAATGATGACCAAAAAAACTAAATTTTAGTATTTTAAGCAGTTTTGTTTCTCTCAAAATGTCCATATGAGGAAGAGTGGAATTTGAGAAAAATCATTAATGGCTCACTAATGGGAACACATCTCTTCATAATCTTATTAGTGTATCTTTTGAATAAAAATAGATCATCCTAGTGATAATTTTTTATATAATGAAAAAATTTTTGTTAATGTGACATAAAAAATGGGGGTAAGGCACCACATGCAAAATAGTCAGCAAAACCACCATATCATGAAAGTTGAATCTTTAAGGTCGTAATCTGCTCATCCCAAAAGTTTTTTGTAATTTTAGCTTCTTCAACTTTTTTTATCCATGGATTCCAAATGAAATAAATGGTCAGCTTTCACATTATTACTTCCATTCTTATCTCTGATTTAAATATCAAGTTCTTAGATAACAGGTATCCATCTCATCGACCTCAATTTACCTTCTTTTTTTGTTAGCATATAATGCACAACTTTGTGATATGAATAAATCACCAAATTTGATCCAAGGATGTATGACTAGAATTCCTATACCAAATGGCCACTATATTGAAAAGTGGAAAAGACTCTTTCTTTGGTCTTTTTTGTGGATCAGATGGTTGTTGTGCAAGCAAGTGACCATATCTCTGATCTTAATCTTTCTTTAGAATCACATGGCAATGGTGTTGAGAAGTCACAGTGACTTTTGCTGTAGCTCATACATCCAAGCCTCGGCTTTGCCATCGCTCAATAAAAATAGTTGTGGCTTTGGATAGATATCGTGACTTTGGCTAGAGTAGTTTTGGTTTTAGAAATCTTCTATTTTTCAAACGTCATAGCTTTTGGAAAAGACTGTGACTTTGACTTGGAGATACAAATCATTGGTAAAGAGAAAGGTGTGATGCTGGGAAATAATTATGACTTTTAGGATAGGGAGGTACTAAGTTACTATGATATGAAATTATTGTCATAGTTATTAAATTATTACAAGATAAAAATAGTTGCAATTCCAAGATAATATAATAGTCAGGTATAGTTAAAAGATTATGCTAATGAGGTGATACATTCATGACATACAAAGATTATCCTAACTAAATATTTAATGTTTTTGGCCAAAAATAGATATCAAAACCATATCAGGGAGCCCACACATCACCAAGTCACCAATTATCTCAAAAAATAAACAATTTCAAAACTTTTAATCAAGATCTACAAAAACTCTTAAGTCATGAAATTAATTGAACTCTAGCTCATTTCCATACTTACACATCATCTAATCTCATTGTAAATATAATATAATATTTGATATTTTACCCATAGAACATTCATTTCTCACCAAATCATCTACTAGAAAAAACCATACGAAGCCCTTTGCTCCATGATGCAAAACATACCATAATATTCACATTAATTTAATCAATGTTGCAAAATTTTTGGACATTAAATGTTAGGTATATAAATTATTAAGCCTTTTGGTCAATTTTGAAATGATTAATTAATGTGATAGATATGATTTTTATGCTCAAAACTTAGATTCACATCATTATAATATGAAAGAAGTTTATTATATTGTAATCATACATAGAAATATTTGATTGATATGCTCAACTTATCATTACATATACATATGGTTTGAAATCAATATTGGTATATGGATATGAATTGATTTATTAAGATATAATCAAAGATAAATTAAAGGTGATAACCTTGATTTAGATAGAAATTATGTTAGTCTAAATTAAACACATCATGACATGCTCATTGTCAATGTGAGATAGACCAAAATGATTCATCAACACAAGGTTGATTTATAGAAAGAATCATAAGATAATAAGTATCTACTTCTAGAAACATAAATCTTAAGTTTCATAAGTTTGAGATAAATTTTAAGAGTAAAAATAATTTTTTTTAAATCAGAGGCATGTATTAACTATTCATCAAATATAAAGTTATTTAGTATCACAAAAATTTGTATGTACTATATGTATAACTACAAACACGACTCATGTAGAGATTATAGTTGGCTTATGTAAAAAGAAAATTAATTGAACCAATCTTTTTTCAATAGTTGCATGAAATTTATGAGTTGGCTTTTATGGGATATGTAGTTTAGGAAGAGTTCAAAGAACTAAGATTTTAAGAACAAACATTTCCAACCTTTTGGAATTCTCTTGTAATAATAGTTTTTTAGTAAACAATAATGAAACTTATATTTCTTTGAAGATCTAGACTTTCCTTTAACAAATGTGGTGTATTCTTCTTCTCTAGTTATTTAATTGGAGAATAAGGGGAAGATAGTGATAGACAAAGAGAGTGAAATAAAGAGAATTTGTGTTTATACATAACAAGATTATTATTCCCTAATTTGTATTTGCAATAAATGCAAACATTTTGAATTTATTGTGACTATGTCCAAAGTCACTTTAGTATCAAAAGTATCTTCATGTGTAGCAAATATCAAAAAAAAATGTAAACTTTTTTTTTTCATATCAAAATTATGTTTATATCATAACAATAATATTTTTTATTTGGACTTTATCCCAATGTCTTTCAATGGGCATTGGATGCCATATCCTGGTCGAGTTTGGTGACTGGATTTCTAATACAAAATCACTTAAACTTTAAGATCTTACATGATCTCATTTTATCATGCAAATTTTTTTTTCACAATCTCTTATATATTTCATATGATAGATTTTAATTCCCTATTACCATTTCTTATAGATTTCCAATGCATGATGATATATTAAATACTGAGATAAATTTATATTTTCATACAAATTAATTGTTATAGAGTAATTGATTTGGTATTTTTATGATAGAAGTTTTATACTTTCTTTTTAAGGTGAAGCTATAACTATTAGAGATTTTCCTTGGATGAATAATTTACTACATAAAGTTTCCTTATTGTTTCTCTTATACTTAATCATGATTTTTTGTGCCTCAAGTTACCACGACCTTTGATACTATACCTATTGGAACTATGTTTATATTATAATCTATTTGATTGATAGTTTTTTTTATTAGTTGGTTCAATGCATGTTGTTTTTTTTAATAATAAGTGAATTTACAATGTACTTAATTTAATTTAAAATTGATGTACATGTGTTCTTTATTCTATATAGTACATTATTTGTTGCATGTTGTTTTTTTTTTAAATAATAAGTGAATTTACAATGTACTGAATTTGCATTTAAAATTGATGTACATGTGTCTTTTATTCTATATAGTACATGAATTTGTTGCATATAGTTTGACTTACTTACAGAAGATCAAGCTATCAATTCTTGTAGAATATAAACTTACTATTTATAATGTAGATGAAGTTGGACACAATATTAATAATATTATAGTATATGATTTTAGTAGGTCTATCTTGATTGTGGAGAATAATAAAAATTCTAACTTTCTATGCTAGTGCACTTATATGTATTGAATGAATAATCATGATGTGATTATTTTATACCAACATATAAAATAAAAAGACATCATTGTTTTTATAAATACTATTACTCTTAATCTTAAAATAATTAATAAATGCATAAACTTGCTAATAGTTATTTTGATTCATAAAGAGTGAAATCTATAAATATATTAATAAACTTAGTGATTTAGATAACTTGATCAATTATATGGTGAATATTAATTGTTGATATAATAATTGTCCTTTCAAATGGATTGATATTACTCCCTTGATGATACTAATAAGTTTTTATATTGTGAAACTCGATAGGTAAATTTTATTTTGGCATATCAATTATATTGAGTGGAATGTCTCAATGAAATAAAAAGAGATAGATTAAAATAAATTATCAATAATTTAATTCAATCGGTGAGTATATATAATCTTAACATGACAAGTTATTAAGTATTAAATAATAATAAATTCTAATTATTTTAAATAAGTGAAAGAGTATAATTATAATTCATATAAGTATTAATTATAATTAATATAAATGGAATAAGATAATTTATATTATGAGTCCAACTTCATATTTTAGGCTAGAGCCCTTTTTGTAGCCTTATCAAGTATCATAAGAAATATTTTAAATTATAAATTAAGATTTTATTTATTTGTTTAGAATATTAATGTATATAAAATAAGAATGATTAATTTGAGTAAAATCATATTAATTAAGTTTATAATATTAGATTAATTGATTTAAATTAAAATTATATTAATTATTTGATTATATATATATATATATAAGCATAGTTTTTAAATAATAATTTAAAGATAAAAAAATGTTACATAACTTTTTTAAAAAATTGATGTGATGCATTTCTTTTGCATTGTTTCAGGTTTTATGACAAAAGAAAAATGAGCCCACATTATTCTTCTTCATCCGATGATTCATACCAAAATATATGGGAGAAGACTTTTGTTACATACAAATCTTGTGATTAAGACATGTTTTCAATGTCATTAAATAAATTTTCATTTTGAAAATAAAAAAATGATCCTAATCTTTACATATTAAAACGAGAAGGGATTTAAATCCCTGATAATTTAATTTAATTCTTAACAAGTTAAATACTTTGTTTCTAAGATGAAACTTTATTTGTTTGAGATTTTCCTTTAATGAATAGTTCACCACTTCATAAAGTTTTCTTATTTTTTCTTTTTTCACTTATTCATTATTTTTTGTGCCTTGACGTTATCCTAGTCTTTATAATGCAACCTTTATAACATCTTGCTTAGCTCGTTCTTAAGGTTAGAATTTAGCCATTATTGATAATTTCTTTATTTTGTTGGCAAAAATTGAATAGGAAAAAAAATTGTTATAATGGGAAAATAAACTAAAAAATATAAATTATTTCATATAAAAAAATTTTGTTGTTTTTCCTCTTGTTTTATGACTTGACATGATTGCATGCCATGTATTATTATGTATTTGAAGAACTATATGGAATCAGTATTTAATTTTAGATATTGGGAATCATAAAGTACATAAAATATTACTTGCCTCTTAAAATGAAAAACCACCCTAAAAACCCCATTAAAAATTGAAAGTGAGACAAGTGGATAATGCAAAGAGTTTCTCATCATAGCCCTTCTAGCAATGATAATGCAATGAACCTTATTAAATATTTACAACCTCAAAAATGATGGTAACACTATATTGAGGGATTTTAAAAATATAGTTGCATAATGTGAAGATAGAAAAGAGAATTGATAATTCTTTTCTTTTTCATTACAAAATATTACTAAAAAGTCCATAATGAGAATGGCAGCTCCATGTTTCTAGTCTTGAATATATATAATATTTATTATCTTATAAGAATTTTGAGAAGTTATTATAATACTAAAAATATAATGAAAATCCAAAATTTTTTATAAGGAGATGAATTTAACGAGGAATTGTGAACAATCAAAGAGATGCCTATTATCTGTCAATTTTTATTCTGATTTCCAAAGACAACAATATGTTTTTGTATGTCTAACAAAAATACATTGTAAGACTCAATTTAATTTAATTGTATGCGACTACTTATTACAATTTTATATTATAAATTAGTTAGGATCTTTTTGTCAACCTTGCAAAAATACATTTAATGACTCAATTTCATTTCCTTTGATGTTCCTACTAGTTATAATTTTATATTATATAATATGTGAAGATGCTCATCATAATTTTATAATTTTTAAATATTTTAACAAATATGAAATTTTCATTAGTATTTTAAATTTTAAATTAGAAATATGATAAGACTTTTACTATTTGCATTTCTATATCCTAAATAAATATACCACATTGATGAATTTTAAAATTTTGATGCATCATAGTTCTATAATTTTTTGAATAATGATTTTCATAGATATTAATGATTTTTATGGCTGCATAGTTATTTTATTTTATTTTTAAATTCTATATTTTTTTAATATATATATAAATATAATGTAATTTTTAATTTATATATTTTTATAATCTAACAAATTATATATTGTAACAAGTTTTATAATTTTGATAAAATGTTATTTGATTATAATTAGCTTATAATTGTGCTAAAATTTTATATGGTTATAATTCTAGTATTATTCTAATATGTTTTATAATTTATGTACATAAGTATATTTATTTGCTTATACACGCACACACACATAAAATAAGTTTTTTTAAACAAAAATTGCTTTCATTTTTAAAAAGTTGTTTTTAAATTCGAAATCCTTTTATGTGCTTGTGTCACACTGAAGAACAAAATTAGATTTTTAATTTTTAGGAAACCAAAACATATATATGTTATTTTTGAGATATATTTTTTAAATTAAAAAAAGTGTGTTTTTTATAAAGATTTTCTTAATGGTGATCAAAAACATAAATTTTGTATTATTTTATATACTGAGAGTAGGCAACATTTATCAATCACGCATTTTAGTAAAGTGATTGAGCTCCCATAAAACTTTGTGGTGTCATAAATTTATTTTTTATATAAGAACAATTAGAATACAAGCATTAAACATTTATAAGAATTTTGAAGGTATCCTAGCGCATCATACCTTTCACCTTTTAAAATTTTGTCATAATCTAAATAATCATGCTATTATTATTTTCCTTGTATGCAGCCTCCATTGCAAGTTGTATCTTATCAGTTTCTAAACAATCTCAAATTTATTACACTTTCTCAAATAAGAGATTCAATTATAATTTTTTCATCATTCAATTCATCATCTCCCTCCTGCTTTGGAAAATATTTTTATCCAATTTCCCTCATTTTCTTGTTGTAGACTTGGTAGTATGACTAATCCTAGATGAAATTACTTACTAATAATTAGCTATTTTTAATGAATTATTGTTTGAAATGTGATTCTTGTATAACTAATGCTACATTAAATTATAAAGGAATATCTTGTGCATAGGCTGTGTATCATCAATATTTAAATCTATGTTTTTTAAAAATATATATTTATTTAGAAATTATTTTATGAAAGAAAATTAATTTTATGAAAAGAAATTATTTAATAATTCATGTATTTCTTCCAAAAAATCATTCTCAACTAATTTTTATGTAATACCAAACCCACTATCTCATACCACTACATAACTCAAATAAATATTCAATTTGTACTTCCAATCTCCATAACCAAATTATTAGATTAATATGGTTGGAATATTTCAACCAATTGTTGTAATAATAATGCTTAAATATGTCAACACTTTAATGATATTGCACCTGTTGACTTAGGTGCAATGTCATTGAAAATAATATAAACAGCCTTTTAATATTACAAGACTCTTTTAATCTAAGAGGGATATTTTCATCTTGATTACACATTCCCCATAGATTGTGACACAATCACATCTTTGTGTTTATCATGATACACTATAGTTGACATAAAATAAGAATGATTTTATCATTTTAATAAGAATTATAGCACTAGCAAAGTTATGCATGCATGATTGTTTTAAAAATGTGGTTAAATTGTTAAATGTAGTGATATGCATTGGGGATCTTTGTCTAATTTAAAAAAAATAATTATGTATAAAATAAAATTTTATTAAAATGATAATGTAACTGTTAAGATTTCATTATAGATTAAAAAAGAATTAAGTAGCTTCACACGCCCCAAAACACCTAGTAACAAAATGTTTTAACTAATTTATATTGCACCAAACATAAAAAATTAATATTATATTGCACCAAACATAAAAACACCATTATTTCTAAGGTTAATGTAAATATGTAGTAAATTTTCATTTTTATTTAATCCAATGAGATGTAATCAACTACAACTTATTTCAATGAAAGTACATAACATCAAGTATATGATAAATCCATAACACAAATATATGCAACTTGGTCATGTGAAACCTCTCTTCTTTGGTCAAAGGATACTGATGCTTTGCAAAAGTTATTTTATAAAGCATGAATATTTTTTTGGATTCGTCTATGCTAGACCTTTTTAACATTATATTTATGTATGTACTTGACTAAGGCTAAGTAATATTGAAATAGGGCAAATAATCATTTTGAGCTATCTATGTTGATCTAAATACCTAAACCATGAGTGATTTCTCCTAAGTCATTCATAGAAAAGAATCTATCCAGCCAAATCATGATAAATTGGTTCTAAGGTGGCGATGTCATTCCTAATGAGAAGTCTTTCATCCACATTTAAAACTAGAAAGATAATAATACCTACAACTACCTTCTCACTAACATAGTTTGTCATTTTTTTGAATCAAAACTTATTGACACTTATTAAATTGAAGATTTCAACTACTATAAACTCAGAAGATATGCACATGACATCAATTAATGTATATGTACAACATACATGCCTTTTTGGCACTTGTTAAATCAATGAAACCTTTATGTTGTTTCATATACATAACTTCTAGATTTCCATTAAAGAGTGTAGGATCTACATATTTTGGCAAATTTTTATCGTCAAAAACATGGCTTCAATCAAGATCGTGATGGATGTTAACATCTAATCACACCATGAATCTATTAGTGTGATAGTCAATACCATGAATCTATTGGACCCCATGTGTGACTACTTACTCTTTAAATATTTATGCAATCCTATCCACGTCAGTTCGTTTCTTGAAAATCTAATAACACCCAAATGGTTTCATCATTTTGGGTGGTCAATCAAGATCCATACTTTCTTAGAATACATAGATTGTATCTAATATTTCATGGCTCCAAGACATTCTCATATTATAGTCCTTACACAACTTATCTATTAATTGTAGGTTCATCTTGATCCATTCTTAGAACATCAGTATACTTTGTCATGAAAAAAATCATCTCACAATGATATGTATTTGACCTATGTAGTTATTAGTTCCACCAATGGGTCAACCAAGGCCAACTAACATCAACCAAGGTTTTATCTCAAGCCATATATTTCTAAGTCATTTCTAAAATTATGGGGTTTTTATTTTTTCTTCGTAGGTGGTAGTACCATCTTGATCTATACATAGAATGACATCATCTATCTAAAGAGAAATTCAAATCTTTCAAGTAGGATGATCTCTTTTTAACCTATATAGTAATTATATCTTTTGAGTAATTTGTTATTCCCAGATATTTTTTGAATGATTTTTAGGCACTATTTAAAGTTTAACATTCTATTGTGGTTTTAAACTATATTAAGCTCAATATTTTTCCCATTAGCCTTTCTAGAGACAATTTGATTTCCATGAAATACTGATTTACAAGTAATAAATACTTTTTTCTTGATTTATTGAAAGAAAAAATATCACTTGGATTTTTAGGATATCACACAACAATATTTATCAGATATAGGGCTTAGTATGTCTGACTTTTTGCATTTTGCATAAATATCATAATCCAAAATTCTCATGAATGACATCAAAAGCTCCCCAATAAATATTTCATATGATATTTTTTGAATAGAATTGGTTTAAATATTAATCTATGTGAAAGCAATTGTTAGTAATGAATGATCACACAATAATATAGGAATTTTTGAATGATTCATCATCAATCAAATCATATATAATATAGTTTAATTTTGACTCTTTCAATGGTAATTCCCTTATTGTGTTCTCGGAGGGGTTCATCATGACAATATTCCATTGTCTTTCAGAAGATTATCAAACTCTTGGCTTATGTACTCAACACTTGCATCTAATCTAAATGTTTTGATATTTTTCTAAATTTCTTTTTGAAGTTAATTCCTTTAATTCTTGAACTTTTCAAGTGCCTCAAATTTGTGATTCATAATATGCACATATCCATATCTATGGAAATCATGATTAAACATAATATACTTATAGCTTTTCTTGGGCTTCTATATTTAGAGGTCCACATAATTTAGTATTTATAAGACCCGATGAATCTCTTTCCTCTCACCTCATCCAATAAAGTGGAATTTTGTCATGTTTCCAAATTAAAATGCATCATACATCTTATATTGCTTAGAACCAAATGAGTCCAAGCATCCTTCTTTGTAAAGTTTGCAAATGCAATACTCATTTACATGACCTGAGTAACAAATCATGAATAAGTAGAATTTTCATCTTTCAATTGTCTAATTTTCGATAGTTTATGCACATTTGAACAAATGTGAGAATCATATTTGATATGTAATATTTATAATTAAGTAAATAGGTTAATCTCTATAGCAAATATATATGAAATAGAAGTCTCACTTTTCTTTTCTTTTTATTATTTCTCTTTGTAGTAGAGGAAATAATTGCTCTAACAATGGCCATCATGCATTTCAATATATGTGCCATGGAAACCAAGTTAGGCTTTTTCTTTTGTTTGTTCTGTTATGAATCATCAAAATAATATTAGGTATGGAGTTCTTCATGTTAGCTTCAGCTAGTCACCTTGCTTAGCAACTGAGAAATAAACTTATCAATTGCATACATGTTAAAGTTCATTATAAATTGATTATACCCTTGTGTCACCTCTTACAAAATTAAGTCCATTGTCAACTCTCGGCCTGTGGGAAATCATATCCATGATAAGCCCTCAACATAATGTATCATTTTTAGAACATGAATTTTCATAATTGTTTCATTCATCATCTTGAAGTGAAAAAATGTCATAGATATGTCATATCATTCATATTGTGCATGTCCCTTAAAATGTTTTTTAGGTGCTCGATCATATCCAATGCAATCATGTCCTCTTATTACTTTTGAATCTCATAAGATATAGTGACAAGCATAAAGTAACTAATGTCTAACATATCTTCAAAATATTTTTATAAGCATAATGCTCTTCTAGGACAAAAATCTTATTTTTCTTTTTGAGGAAAATCTATAAGTTGTGTAATTTATCTAGGATATTTGTCCCATTCCATTTATTCTTCTTAAGGATTGATCATGGTGATAATATATTCTACTTCAAGATATGTTTAAAATTTTTTATCTATTATCTGGAATGATCATGATCAAAGATTGGAGCTACCATAAAGAAAAAAACCTAAATTTTAAATCGAAGAGCAAGAAGAGAAGATATTGAGGTGAGTAAAAAGACAAAAAGCAAGTGACAAAAAAGATCTACCACTGAGGCTTATCCCAAAGTCATTGTCTCGAAGCTAAATTTCCTTAAAATAATGAAAAGGATAGATGACCTTAGTCTTGGGCAAAGCGCTTTATAAGAGAGCATATTTTTAAAGAATTTAATCCATCTTTCCAAGAATCGATTGAGAGGAAAAAGTGGAAAACATTTAAAATGCACATAAATGGGAAAACATTGTCAAAGAAAATTATTCCAATTTAGAAGACATAGATTATAAACAATGATATGTACAAAGAGTTAGGGTGTGCTTCAAAAGAGAATCTATCAATGAGATATTTAGTTTGCAATGAAACATGTATGGTATGACCTTTAAATCTTTAAAGATGCAAATAAACTACAAATTAATTACCACAACATTGATGGACAGACAAGAAGAATATAGAGTTTGATCAAAAAGTAATTATGGATACTTAGTGCAAGGAGAAATCATGGAAGAAAAAAATATTTTATTATATTTTCTATACTTTATTTTGTAGCTAATTCTTTATTTCTCCACTATCATGCATGGTAGGGTGATATTAATTTTTTACAAGTAAAAGAAATTGAGATTAATGTGAGGATGATTTTAGAAAAGACTATTCTCAATGTTTTGTAGGGTGAATTCTTCAGCCAACTATTTTACCCTTCTTTGATAATGATGACGTCGTGCAGAGCCAAGGGAGTCCTGATATATGAAGATAGAGATCATTGTGTCCATGGATATTCCCACTAACATTGGCAGGTGTTAAAATGAGGGCTTGAAAGAAACAAGAAGAAAAAGGAGATTGTTGAAGACGAAGAATTGATTGAAGTTGGGAAATATTTGTTACCCTACATCGAAGCTGGCATAGAAGTAATGTAAATAAGTAGAAAAGAGTATGATAAAGAACACCTAAACCCAGTTAAATATGACATGCCTAAAAAAAAGAAAAACTTTAATAAGTCTTGTACATGCTGGAAAAAATGAAATCTAATTTTGACTATAGGTATGAGTAGCTGAAATTGGAGATAGAGCTTTTGTATAACTCCCTAATAGAGAATTTGAAGAAAAGAGATCCGAAGTGGGAAGGATGCTTAAAAGATTAGAACATGAAGAAAAAACAAAATAGAGAAAAGAGATGCATTATAAGAAAAAAAATCTCCAAAAAAAAGAACTTCAATTTATGCTCGCCCAAAAAAATTTTGAACAACACATTATGAAAATCTTGGATAAGGTAATGAAATAAATAGAGACCAGAGTAATGGAAAGTGTCAATTCATTTGGGAAACTCTATGAGGCTGATGTATGTGAGTGGGAAAAAAATGATCATGGACTAAGAATTAAAAAACAAAGAAAAATGTGTATTATAAAGAGAAGCAATGCATAAAAGATGTTAGAAATTTGAATGAGAACCAAAAGTAAATATATTTTACTCTTGGTTCATTTGAAGATGCTATGAACTCCATTAAAATATGATAGGATGCACTATGATATATGATTGTGAAAATGAAGGAATGAATAGTAAAGAATGAATATTTAGAGAAACTTTCCATCACTATAGCCCAATTTGAGCTCTCAAGAGTAAAGTTCCCATTTCAGACTTTTGTTTCTAGCAATCAATCACACCGCCCTCCCTTCACCACATTGATATGTCTATATTTGTTATCCTTGATGATTTTATAATGTGTTTCTTCTGGTGATTATGATGTGAAATATTTTATAAAATATGATTTATTACTCGAGGATGAGTAATACCCTTAGCATGAGAGTTTGTTTGATACTCCATGTACCAATTTTTTGGTCATTAGGTGAGTATATCCTATTGTATTTACACATATTTAAGTATTCGTTAGAGATATTTTAGGTGAAATTGATAAATATTAGTAAAATCATAATGATTTTAGGTGATATTGGCAAACTTGGTGGAGCAATGACTTTAAGGGAGAGAAATCATAGAGAGACATGATAATTTATTTTTCATGACTTAGGTATACTTTCCAAACATATTCTTGAGTGGTTGACACATAATTTATTGTGCAACACAATCATCAAGGTTGAGATATTTTTTTTGAGTTATGGTTACACTCTCTCTAAAATATTAAATGGCCATGACATTATTTTTTCGATATGCCAGTCAAGTATCTCGTTGGTACAAAAAGTCATGAAATTTTCTAGAGCTGCACCTTATTTCATTCATAGTTAAAACACAAAGTATTTTGAGTTACAATTATATTTCTCTTCCATAACTTTTTATTTCATAGAGCATTTACTCTAGTCATAACTTTTATATTACTTCAACTTTGTGTTCTTAAGAGAAAACACTAAAGTTGTAGCCTTGTTCAACACAACATAATGTTATAGAGAGTAATTATCATAGCCATAGTAATCCTAATGCTATAAAAATTTTCTCCAAAAGCAAAGACCAAAATCATCACTAATTCTAATACCATGACTTTGTATTATAAAAAGTAATTTTTCAATCATGGAAAGTCTGGTATTATGACACTTTGCTCAAAAAGCCATGACCAAAATTATGACTAATTCTAATATCATGACTTTGTATTATAGAGAGTATATATATTAATAATGGTCATTCATAGTGCCATGATATCAATACTTCAAAGAAGATCTAAGAATGTAATAAAGTTGTAACCTCAAGTATATGCCATTAATTCTAACTTAAAATATCACATAGATCCCCAAAGTATAAAAGTAAAACTTAGAAAAATAGATGAGGAAAAGGATTAAAAAGTGGAAAATATGAACCATGTATCCCAAGAACCTTAGGAAATGGGATTTCAACTCACATTCAGTGAAAATCCAAGGTGAAAGCAAGTAATCCTTGATTGGATTGAAAATTATGCCCTTATATTTCCACTTATTCATTCATTGGGAACCCTCAAATCCATGAGATGTCTCGCAACACATCTCATGCAATTTCCTTTTCAATTTCTAACTAAATTAATATCTAGGGTTCATGAATATACTTTTGTTATGATAAATTAATGTTTGTTTGAGTTTATATTTATGTTTATATTATTACATGGATGTTTATGGATATGGATGTAAATTAGAACTAAAATAGATGGTTTCCATTAAAACATAGGTTTATGCATGTTGGCTTTGGTAGATGGTGACAACTAAGGCATGTGACACAATTATGTGTACTATAAGAAGGAGTGATAACCCTTCTAATCTTCATGTGTGATAAACTAATGTGTGAAGACCCAAAATTGAAGTAAGTTTAATCATTAAGAGTATAGTAGTTACAAAACCAAAAGCATCAATATATTGAAGACTAATTCATCATATACTATCTAGTAGAACTAACCTTTGAATAATGTGATAATTAATTAGAATATCTAACTTATGAGTTTCACCATAGTGTGGGAGTCATGTGTTGTTGTGATAGATGGTGATAGGTAAATCACGAGACATATGAAAGTGGGGAAGACTAGTATGATGGTCACAACCCTACAAGTCTTTCCATCTTGTATGACTTACATAGGTGAGATTCATGAAAAGCTATATGTTTATTATTGTGGGTATGGTTGTTATTAAGTTAAAAGTAAATATGCATTTAGTATCACATTATTTTCTATCTTTAAAATAATAATAGGTTGAAGAATTAAAGTGCATATTCAAAGTAATTTTCAAGAAAAGTTGATGTATTGCCCAAAAAAAGACAACTATGGAATGACATGCAACTTTGATGTGAAATAAAAAAAGACAATTATGAGAAGACCTTCCTTAGTAATGATAGTCAAAATGATGCCCACCTTATATGCGAAGAAGTCACATGAACATTTTCAAACTAATCTACCTTTTGTCCAAATACCAAATATGACTCTGACCAAATATAAGAGAAACATCATCATGCACAAAGAAGTGAGCTGGTCCTAGAGTATGAGTATCATTCCAAAAAATAAGTACATCAATTCAACTCAAGTAGTTATTAATTAACTATTGGTTAATCAATTTTTTTATATAATTCTTATGAGACCATTATCTATATTTATATCTAATTTATTTTACTTATATAACTCATATACTTATAGAGATATATTAGAAGAAAAATCATCACCTAATGAGGTTTGAGATCATATCAATTAATGTTAATTTTAACACCCTCACAAAGTTACGAAAGATATATCTAACTGAACATCTCTTGTGTTAAAATATCATTCATATATATAACTAACATCACATACTCACCTACTGAGGAGTAACAAGAATAGTATGACACTCATTTCCTAAGAGAAAATATTGTAAGTACCAAATAAAATATAGTAAACTTAAATCATATCCTAAGAGACTACTTTAGGCCATACAATTCCTTTCATAGTCTAAACACCTTACTTATGCTTTCAAGAGCGATTAATCTCTATGGTTGGTCATTGGTGCATAAATATTTTTTCTCGTGATCACTATGAAAAATGCATACCTTACATCTAGCTGATACATTATTTTTTTATGTGATATTGAAATAGAAAATAACAACCTAATATTATATATTATGATAACTTGAAAAAAAAAGACCTAATAGTCAATGTCATATGTCAGCATAATACCTCTCATTACTAACCTTGACATAGATCAATTAGACTATCCCTCTAGTCCATATTGTAATTTTGTTATGGTGCTAAAACTTATCATTTATGACATTCTCAATAGTGCATTGGGTGATTACATTTATCCAATGGAGATCCACAAGTATATGATTCATATAAATTATAAAATTAGACATAAGTATAGACATCAGTTCCAAAGGAATTGTGTAGGTAATTTGACTAACTAAAAATAAACCACCAATTACTCGAGTTGAGTAAATAGACTTTGATTTTTAAAAAAATATCTAAACTCTAGAGTTAGCTTATTTATTTATGTATGATGATATTTATTTAGTATTTGAGAAATATTTTATTCATTTGTCAATTGAAGTATAGATTAGTATGGACTTTCCTGATGCCATTTTAGCATACAATGTATATGTCATTCATTAATTGTTACTACTAAGGATGATCTCCTCATAGTTGTACTTTTAATATTACACTATCAAAACATGTTATTCCATTCATAAGTCATTCATACATCTACTTATTTTAGACAATATGTCAACTGACCTTGATTCCTTCATTGAGCATAATTTCTATTCTCAAACCTCTAATATTTTTATGTTGCAAAATAATATGGTAATAAATATATTTATACTTTCAGCATTGTAAGTATCATACTCATATCAATTAATATATGTCTTTTCATGAATTTTAGTTATGGAAATCATAAAAGAGAAATTGACTCATGGGATTTTAACTACCATACGAGATTCCTCTACTTGCATGTATCCCATGACATACTTGTTACCATCCACCAGAACTGACACTTGACTCCCACATTATAGTAAAACCCTTAGGTTAAGTATTCTACTTGACCTGCATATTATTTGAAGATTAGTTCTATTAGAATATGCATAATGGATTGGTCATAAATATATTTCTACTTTTTAATTTGTAAGTATCATTCTCACAAAAATTAAACTTGCTTTAATATTGGGTATTTGCATATATGTTTATCTCATGTGTTATGATTAAAGGGTTGTCATTTCATTCTTATAGTACCTAGTATTTGTGTCTCCTATGATATGCATATCACTATCCTTCATGCCCAACATGCATAAACCTGATATATTTTGAAATCTCTAAATATCATTTTTAATTAATATTCATATCCATCAATATTTAAGCTATAATATTACTACAAAAATAAATGTTATATATTCATATCATCATAACACAAATATATCTAACCAATTATAGATCTTAATTTTAATATCTCATTTTATTGAGGGTTCGCAATGATAGTCCTAGTATTACTTTTATACTTTGGGATGTCATGCAATTTTTTAAGTTGAAATTTATTGTACTAACTTGAAGTCACAACTTTATTGTCTCATTAAATTTTTTTTAGCGTATACAAGTCATAGTGACAAGGAATAACATGACTCAAATAGCTCTCATCTGGAGCACATATTCACAATGGTAGGAATTCATTATTGAGAAAATTTATCTTTGGAATACAAGTCAAGACACTTTTAATGATCATGATTGATGTATTTACTCTTTAAAACTTAAAGTTACCACACTATGAATAGTTGAGGCTTTAGTATTTTTTTTGTGAAACACAATATCATGATGGTAGAAAAGATGTGAATGGAGTAAATGTTCTCTAGGACACAAAGTCATGGTCAAAGTTATTATCGTGACTAAATTTATTTGATATTTTGGCTATGTAATGATAAAGTTGCATCACTAAAAAAATATCATGACTTATTATACTAGTGGCTTACTTGCCCACCATGACATAAAAATATGGGCATGATCGTTATTGTATTTTATAAATAGTATATCAATGACTCTAAAAAATAGTGCTTCTATAAAGATGGTGTTACACAATGAAAATATTATGATAACTTAGTGGTATAGTCACAATATACAAATATTGTCATGACTTATTTTGTAGAATTTTGACCAAGAAAGGATATTGAAACTACTCAATAAGCTTTTATCTAGATAGGTCATACAAGTATATAGGTCATACAAAGATTGTCAAGACTTATTGTGTTCACTTTTATTATATTGTCTAATTTTATTAGTTAGATGATATCCAAAACCTTATTGGCAAGAGTATCTCATCAACATAGATTTATAAGTATATAGGTCATACAAGTAGTAAAAATAACTTTTATCTAGATATCAATCCCATGAAGATTGTATCAATAGTTTGTTCAACTAATAGTAAGACAAAAAAATTCTAGCAAGAGAGATAATTATGTTTTTTGTATTATTCTTATATCTTATGGTTTGTCTACTTTATTTATGTTATGAGTGATCAAATAATTCGAGTTAAATTGGGCTTAATTCAAAATGAATTTTGGGTTGTTGCATAATAATTTTTTTCTATAACGGCACACAAGATAGTTATCATCATTGATTATATCCTAATAATAGTTCTCTCATCACTATCCCTTAAGTATTTTATTATTGAAATAATAATTCAACTTTACTCGATTGTTATTTACAAGTCTATATCTTTTAGGCAACTCTTTAACTATATTTGATAATTACTTCATATGTACATTGTTATTCTTTAGACTTAGTTGTCTTAATAATTTTGAACCGATGTGGTTCTAACAGCATTTGAACTTTATGCTTTGTATGCACCATGCCCAATCAATTAATATATGCCTTCTCTCAAATGTCACTAGTATAAAACATATGAGTGGGGGCAACTCAAAGGGTTATCGTCACCTTGTGACTCACAAATGCTGATGTATTTTTCATGGATTATCTATCATTGTTTTTTATAGTAATGATGCAACTTTTATACTAAAGATAAATCCCTTGGGAGAAAATTTTATTTTATATCCATCACAATTGAGAACTATTTCTTATAAGACATATATAATGGATTTTCAAGTAAAATTATTCATACTTTTGGCTGCATGGGTATCATAGTCATAATGATCAACATAGCTAAATTTTGAGTTTTAATATATAGGTTTATCTCATTCGTCATAGTTTGAATGGTTACTTCCTTCCTACCATATGTTTAAGAGAACCTCATGGTTTACTAATCATTCTCCAACATGAAGACTCATACAAACCCAAAAATAGTAAAATCCCTAATTGAAATTCTATTTAATCACCATATTTATCAATTTACATTCTACAACATAATTAAAATCCATTTATTAACATTCAAAACCATGTATACTTCACATAGACAAAATTATACGAACCCTAGACCTCATATTAGCTTGACAATATGAAAAAATTCACTAGAAACATGAGAAGAAATCTTTTGAACTTGGATCCCTAATGACAGTCCTCTCAAGAATCTATGCCACAAATGCTAATCTCATACTAATTTGATTAATTTTCTCGAATATACCCTAAAAAGGGGGGCTGAGAGTCACACCCCCAACTCTATTATCTAGGTTATGTTTTGCACCCCTTACTCGCTTGTGGATCCCTTTGTAGTGAAAAAATCACTTATAAGGTTGATTGATGTGTTTTGACTTTTGCTTGGTACATGGAAAAAAAGAAAAAGGAGTAGCTTTGATTCTTCTTTTTCCTCTTTTATACTTCAATACTTTAGTATTTACTTTAAGCAGAATGTTATAGCTCTAGAAAGTTGTCATGACAATGGAACTCATCTCTTGAGCTCAAGGTAATGACTCTGGAAAGTTGTCATGACTTTGGAATGGGTCCAATTCTTTCTATACCTCTAAGTTATAGCTCTAGGATGTATCTATGACTTGGGCCTAATATCTTTATAACACAAAGTCATGGTGTTGAAAATGGTCATGACTTTGATATTGATATCTCTTATTCATCACATGGTCCTAGTACTAGGAATGACCACATTATTAAAAATGATATCTCTTCTACTTCCAAAATATATGGTATTGAGAATGGTCATGGTACTATCATTAGACTCTCTTGTGCATAAAATGACAATAGTGCTGAGAAAGGCCACAACACTAGCATTGATCTCTCTTGGCAATTAAATTACCACAACACTATAATTAGACTCTCTTGAGAATGGTCCTAGTACTAGCCATGGCTTTTGCCTTGACATTTTGTTTAAATATATAGTCATAACTCTAAAGAAGCATTATGACATTGAAAATTAGCTTAAATATAAAAGTCATAGCATTGCCTTCTCTTGAGGGCAAAATGTCATGGCCATGGGGAATGACCATACTTGAATAAATATCATCTATAATATTTTATATCCAAAAATCATGACACTAGATAGTGTATCTCAAAAGTTGTGACTTTATGAAAAGGTCATGACTCTAATTTGAAACTATAAAACCTTTTTAAAAATAAAATTATGATGCTAAAAGTGACCATGACTTTATGCATTAGTGTGGTACCTAGTTCCTATGATATAAAATTAATATCGTAATTAAGTAATTCTAATTATCATGAGATAATTATAACTATGATTCCGTGATAATATCATAACAACAAAGAATATATTACATAGTTAAACAATTGTACAAATAAGGTGGAATAATCTTGACATATAAATATTTCAATGACTAATTAATTATAGTTTCAACTAAAAATGAATATTGAAACTACTCGATAATCCAAAACCTCCAAACATTTATCAATTTCATGATTATGCATCAAGATTTATCAAAACTCCAAAGTCTTGAATTTGATCAAATTTGTCACATTTGCATGCTTCCCAATATCTAATAGCCCCAAAATATTTCAAAAATATTTGTTAATTTGAATATTGAATAATATCCACATATTGAAATGACAAATTTCTTAACTTTTCATTATTTCTATCCCCTCCAAGTCATCATTCCACCAAATTCATTAATGTCATCCAAAATATGTTTAATTTCATTAATATTTATTAAATTCCATCAAAATAACCATGTAGTGAAATTAATCCATAGCTCAAATAAGTATAAACACTTCATTAATTTCATGCTAAAAGACCCAATAAAATTGGTAAGTGGATTGTCAAACAAATTCACACACTAAATATATTACTCATCCTCAATCAACGAATCTACCTCTCTTTTAAAAACTTAGCAATAATAACAAAAAGAAGAATAGGGCATAATATCTCAAAGAAAAAATAAATATACAAAAGTATCAATATGGATAAAAAGGTGGGTGGTATGATTGACCATAAGGATCAACATCTTTAAATGAGAACTTTACTCTAGAGGGATAAAAAAGGGATATGCACATAGAAGGTCCCTTTGAATCTACCTAATTGATTGTTGTCCTTTTAATCATCTTCCCAATCACACTGCATAATGCATCTTGTAATCTTCTATTAGAGTTCAATGAATCTCCAAAAAAAACCCAATACAAAACCTAGTGAAAAGTATGTATACTTTTGGTTCTTGTTGTTCTTCCCCAAATTATTGATCTACTATTTTTGTCTATAATACACAATAGACTCAATTTCTTGATCTCCCCCAT
The DNA here is from genome assembly GCA_029783825.1 of Sapria himalayana. Classification (NCBI taxonomy): domain Eukaryota; kingdom Viridiplantae; phylum Streptophyta; class Magnoliopsida; order Malpighiales; family Rafflesiaceae; genus Sapria; species Sapria himalayana. The sequence continues at coordinate 548,461 of JAREIK010002957.1, forward strand.
TTATCATTTTCTACCACTTAGTTATGATAGACTCATAGAGCTTTCCAATAAATTTGGTGTTTTCTATCACTTTATTTTTCCATTCATTTTATTGCCTCTTTCAAGATCTTCATTATTTGATCTTTAAATTTGTCTTGGGCAAATACAAAAATGTATCTCTTATTGTTAAGTAGAATCTCTCTGAATGCATCCCATTACTCCAAATTAGATTTTTCTTCTTCCTCATTTCTTCTCAAGTACTTTTCCCACTTGGATTGAGGACATCTCTTAAATCTTCTTCTTTTCTTTTCAAAGAAAAATGAAATCAAAGTGGAAATTCTTCATTAATGTTATTACTTTTTATTCTTATTGTTTCTATGTCAGCTTTAGGAAAGGGTGGAACTTCTTGCTCAATATTAGTTTATTATTTTTCCTTCAATAACCATTTTCCTATTCTTATCTCTATAAAGTCTTCTCTTCGCACCCATCAATATTAGTAAAGTGATCTATGGGAGCTATTGCATATTTTTTAGGTTACCTAATATTATCAATTAAACAATGTCCCAAAAGTTTGTTAGTAAGGATCTCTCATCAACAAAATCCATAAGTATATGAGTTATATAAGTAGTAAAGATGACTTTTATCTAGATATCAATCCCATAATAAATATATTAGCAATTTTGTCAACCAACTTATAGATAACACTAGTCTAGTCTAGAATATAATTTGTTTTTTTGATAAGATTCTTATATACTAGTGTTTGTTCATTTTAATGTATATTTAAATAGTTTGGTTTGTGTTGAGTTTGGATATAGAACAAAGAATGGAATCTTATCAAGATGTCCCTTTTTGCTAATGACATACAAGGTAGTTATCATTATTGAGGAAATTTTAATGATGGTTCTCTCATAACTATCTCCTCAGTATTTTACCATTAAAATAATAATTCATTACTGCTCAAGGGTCATTCATAAGTCCATACAATTTAAGCAATGCATTAGATCCATTTGATGGTTATTTCTTATGAATGTTCTTATTATCTTGTCTCGAGTTCTTAATGACATTGAACTGATGTGGTCTTAAAAGTATTTGCACTTTCAAATTCATAAGCATCATACTCACATAATTAACCTATGCTTTCCTTCAACTCTCATAGTGAGAGCCATATGAGTGAAAGAAATTGAATAGATAATTATCACCTTGTGAGTCAATATCACTCATGCATGTCCTATGTATTTCCTGTCACCATCCTCCATAATAAATATGTAACTCTTATACTAAAGGTAAAACTTTTAAAAAAATATTCTATAAAATACCAACATCAATTGAGAGTTAGTTTTTCTGAGATATATATAATAGATTGACATGTAACAGTGTTTCTGCTTTTAGCTTTATTAGGAACATACTCATAATGATTAATATATCTAAATTACTATACATCATGATTAGAAAAGCTTTTTCTTTTTTTATCATATGAATGAGCGAGTCTAGTCATTTACCATCACCATCTACTACAACAATATGCCCAAACTCATCAATAGCAAAATCCTAATTTTAGTTTTATATTATCACTTATGTGATCAATATTCCCTCCAAATATAAATTAAACATTATAATTTAACATCAAAGTATATATAAACCACATAAATAAAAATAAACAAATCATAGACCTTAATTTAGTATGATATTGGGAAAAATTCATAAGAGATATAAGAGAAAAATGTCATAAATCTTGGGTTCCCAATAATAGCACTAAAGAGAATATAGGATTAAAAACCATAATCTCACTACATTTTCATTGAATTCTTAATTCTACCATAAAGTTTATTATTTGAAAGTCATTACTCCCTATTCTAGAGGTTAGCCTTTATTTTTAATCCATTTCTCACTCGTGGATCCCCTAGCAAATATGAAAATTACCCGTAGAGTTGATGTAGTGCTTGGAAAAAAGGATGTATATTTTTTTCATGTTTCTCTCTTTTTTCGTTTATATTTCATAAAGTCCAAGCATTTTATGAGTAGAAAGTCATGAATTTGGAATAATATTATGAATTTTGTTTTTGGCATTTGGAGTTGAAGTCATGGCACTGGTGTTTTGAAATGCTCCTTAATCTCTTTGTATCGTAAATCAAAGTAATAAGGAGTGGCTATGCCTTTTGCATTTATCTTTTCTATGATAGAGTCATTGTGCTAGAAAGTAATTGTGACTTATGTATTTCATCTCTATAACCCCAAGTCATGATGTTGGACCATAAACATAACCTGTGCAATTAACCTATATATCAAAGTCACAAAACATAGATGTGATGATGGTTTTGACTACTATCAAGGGCAAAAAGTTATGACTTAGAAAATATATAATATGAGTTTAATATTATAATCATTTAAATATTAAGAGAAATGTATGGTTGTCACTATAAAATAATATAACAACCAAAAATATATATATCATATAGAGTGAAAAGATTATGCGGATGAGAAAGATGAGTTATGATATATAAAGATTATCATGACTAATTATATAATATTTTGACAAAAAATTGATACCAAAACAACTCAAAAAAACTAGCTATCCCGAAGTTACTAAATATCTTCAAAAATACAATAATTTATCTATTATTCAAAATAATCCACAAAAACTAGTATTTGCTAAAATTGTTTCATTTATTTCTTCTTTTTCATATTTTTCTTATAATTCTTCCTATTCTTATTTTTCCTTCTTATTCTTTCTTATTCTTCTTATTCCAATTATTCTTATTATTTTTTTTATTCTTTTTATTCTTCTTATTCTTTTTATTCTTCTTATTCTACATCATCTTCTTAGTCTTTTATTTTTTAAATTTTTGTTATACTTTTATTATTTTTGCTCTTCTTATTCTTCAAATTCTTATTTTTATTCTTATTCTACATATTCATCATATTCTTATTATTATTCATATTCTTTTTATTTTTCTTATTCTTATTTTTATTGTTTTTGTTCTCATTCTTCTTATTCTTCTTATTATTTTATATCTTCTTATTAATCTTATTTTTTTTATCCTTAATATTATTCTGATTTTTGTTATTCTTCTTATTCTTCTTATTCTTCTTATTCTTCTTATTCTTATTATTATTATTATTATTATTTTTATTATTATTTTTATTATTATTTTTATTCTTCTTATTCTTTTTATTCTTCATATTCTAATTATTCTTATTTTTATTATTTTTCTTGTTCTTCTTATTCTTCTTATCCTTCTTATTATTATTGTTCTTCTTATTCTTCTTATTCTTCTAATTCTTTTTATTCTTCATATTCTTATTCTTCTTATTTTTATTATTCTTCCTTTTCTTCTAATTCTTCTTATTGTTCTTATTCTTCTTATTATTCTTATTCTTCTTATTCTAAATTTTATTATTTTCATCATTTTCATCATTTTCATCATTTTTTTATTCTTCATTTTCTTTTTATTCTTTTCTTTCTTTATCTACTTTATTTAATTAAGTCTTTTATTATTCTTATTCTACTAATTCCTCTTATTATTCTTGCTATTCTTATTCTTCATATTTTTTTATTCTTCTTATTCTTCTTATTAATCTTATTCTCTTAATTCTTCAAATTGCTCTTATATTTCTTATTCTTCATATTATTTTTATTATTTTTATTCTTCTTTATCAACTTATTATTTTTATTCTTCTAATTAATCTTATTGTACTTATTCTACATTATCTTCTTAGTCTTTTATTATAATTATTCTTCTTATTCTTTTTATTCTTCGTATTCTTCTTATTCTTTTTATTCTTTTTATACATTTTATTCTTCTTATTATTCTTATTCTACTTTATCTTCTTAATATTTTATTCTTCTTATTATACTAGCTCTTGTTATTCTTCTTATTCATATTATTCTTAGTAATCTTTTTATTCTTATTATTTTTATTATTCTTCTTATACTTCTTATTTATCTTATTCTTCTTATTCTTCTTATTCTTCTTATTTTTTTTATTCTTCTTATTCTCCTTATTCTTCTTATTCTTCTTATTATTTTTATTCTGCTTATTCTTCTCATTCTTCTTTTCTTCTTATTATTCTTATTCTTCTTATTCTTCATATTTTTCTTATTCTTCTTTATCTTATTTTTGTTTGTATTCTTCTTATTCTTCTTATCCTTCATATTCGTCTTATTCTTCTTATTCTTCTCATTCTTCTTATTCTTCTTATTCTTTTTATTCTTTTTATTCTTCTTATTATTCTCGTTCTTCTCATTCTTCTTATTATTCTTATTCTTCTTATTTTTCTTATTCTTCTTATTCTTCTTATTCTTCTTATTCTGGTTATTCTTTTTATTCCTCATAATCTTCTTTTTTTTCTTATTATTATTATTATTATTATTATTATTATTATTCTTCTTCTTCTTCTACTTCTTCTTCTTCTTTTTCTTCTTATTCTTTTTATTATTCTTATTAATCTTATTTTCCTTATTCTACTTATTATTCTTATTCTTATTATTCTTATTATTCTTCTTATTAGTCTTATTCTTCTTATTTTTCTTATTCTTCTTATTCTTCATATTTTTATTATTCTCCTATTATTCTTATTATTCTTATTATTCTTATTCTTCTTAGTCTTCTTATTCTTCTTATTCTTCTTAGTCTTCTTATTCTTCTAATTCTTCTTATTCTTCATATTCTTCTTACTATTTTTATTCTTCTTATTCTTTATTTTTTTATTCTTATTATTTTTATTATTCTTCTTTTTATTCTTATTCATCTTTTTCTTCTTATTATTCTATATATTCTGATGGATCTTATTTTTTTATTCTTCTTATTTTTGCTTTTCTTATTATTATTATTCTTATTATTCTTCTTCTTATTCTTTTTTTTCTTCTCATTCGTATTATTATTATTATTATTATTATTCTTCTTCTTATTCTTATTATTCTTCATAGTCTTCTTATTCTTCTTATACTTCTTTTTATTCTTATCTTTTTATACTTCTTAATCTTTTTATTTTTCTAATTCTTCTTATTCTTTTTATTTTCTTAATCTTATTTTTCTTCTTATTCTTCTTATTCTTTTTATTCTTCTTATTCTTCTTAGTTATCTTAGCCTTCTTATTCTTCTTATTCTTCTTATTCTTTTTATTCTTCTCATTCTTATTATTATTATTATTATTCTTCTTTTTATTCTTTTTATTATTCTTCGTATTATTTATTCTTCTGTTTCTTCTATTTCTTCTTTATCTTCTTATTCAACTTATTCTTCTTATTGTACTTATTAATCTTATTCATCTTATTCATCTTATTCATCTTATTAATCTTAGTCATTTTTTTTCTTATAATTCTTATACTTTTTCTTCTTGTTTTTCTTATTATTTTTATTCCTCTAATTATTAATATTCTTCTTATTTTTCTTATTTTTCTTATTTTTCTACATTTTCTATATCTCCTCATTCCTCTTATTTTTTAATCATTTATATTCTTCCTATTCTTCTTATAATTCTTATTCTTTTTGTTCATATTATTTTTCTTATTCTCCTTATTCTTATTATTCTTCTTTTTCTTCTTTTTCTTCTTTTTCTTCTTTTTCTTCTTTTTCTTCTTTTTCTTCTTTTTCTTCTTTTTCTTCTTTTTCTTCTTTTTCTTCTTTTTCTTCTTTTTCTTCTTTTTCTTGTTATTCTTCTTATTCTTCTATTACTTCTTATTCTTCTTTTTGTTCTTTTTGTTCTTTTTCTTATTTTTCTTATTATTTTTCTTATTCTTATATTTATTATTATTGTTATTATTCGTATTCTTCTTATTCTTCTTATTTTTCTTATTCTTTTTATTCTTATTATTCTTATTTTTTATATTCTTCTTATTTTTGTTATTCTTCTTATTCTTATTAATCTTATTCTTCTTATTTTTCTTATTCTTTTTATACTCCCTATTTTTATTTTTATTATAATTATTCTTATTCTTCTTATTTTTATTATTCTTTTTATTCTTCTTATCCTTCTTATTCTTCTTATTCTTCTTTTTCTTCTTATTCTTTTTATCCTTCTTATTCTTTTAATTCTTCTCATTCTTCTCATTCTTCTTATTCTTATTATTCTTTTTTTCTTTTTATTCTTTTTATCTTTTTTATTCTTATTTTTCTTCTCATTCTTTTATTCTTCTTATTCTTCTATTCTTCTTAATCTTCTTATTCTTCTATTCTTCTTATTCTTCTTATTATTCTTATTGTTCCTATTCTTCTAATTATTCTAATTCTTCTTATTCTTCTTATTTTTCTTATTCTTCTTATTATTTTTATTCTTCATATTCTTCATATTCATCTTATTCTACTTATTCTTCTTATTATTCATTTTCTTTATTTTTATTCTTATTATTCTTATTATTATTCTTCTTATTCTTCTTTTTATTCTTATTCTTCAAATTCTTCTATCTTCTTATTCATCTTATTTTTTTTATTTTTTTTTATTATTGTTTTTCTTCTTATTCTTCTTATTATTTTTTTCTTCTTATTCTTCATAATCTTATTATTCTTCTTACTCTTCTTATTCTTCTTATTCTTCTTAATCTTCTTTATCTTCTTATTCTTCTTATTCTTCTTATTAATCTTATTCATCTTAGTCATCTTATTCTTTTTATACTTCTTATTCTTTTTGTTCTTATTTTTTTCTTATTATTCTTATTATTCTTATTCTTAATATTCTTATTATTTTTCTTATTTTTCTATATCTCCTTATTCATCTTTTTTTATACTTCAAGTTCTTCGTATTCTTCTTATAATTCTTATTTGATTTATTCTTTTTATTTTTCATATTCTACTTATTCTTCTTATTCTTCTTTTTCTACTTATTCCTCTTATATTACTTATTCTTTATTTTGTTCTTTTTCTTCCTTTTATACTTTTTCTTTTTATTTTTCTTATTCTTATTCTTCTTATTTTTCTTATTATTCTTATTATTCTTATTCTTTTTATTCTTCTTATTCTTCTTATTTTTTTTTATTCTTATTATTCTTTTTCTTCTTATTTTTCTTAATCTTCTTATTCTTCTTATTCTTCTTATTCTTATCATTCTTATTATTCTTATTTTTCTTAATCTTCTTATTCTTCTTATTCATCTTTTTATTATTATTCTAATTATACTTTTTATTTTTATTATTATTCTTTATCGTCTTATTCTTCTTATTCTTCTTATTCTTCTTATTCTTCTTATTCTTCTTATTCTTCTTATTTTACTTATTCTTAGTATTCTTTTGATTCTTCTTATTTTTTTGTCTCAAATTCTTCTTATTCTACTAATCCTTATTATTTTTCTTATTCTTCTATTCTTCTTATTCTTCTTATTCTTCTATTGTTCTTATTCTTCTTATTCTTCTTATTTTATTTTTGATTCTTATTCGTCTTATTCTTTTTATTCTAATTTTTATTCTTTTTTTATTATTCTTCTTATTCTTCTTATTCTTCTTATTCTTTTATTCTTCTTATTTTTCTTATTCTTTTATTCTTTTATTCTTCTTATTCTTCTTATTCTTATTATTCTTCTTATTCTTATTATCCTTCTTATCTTCTTATTCTTCTTATTCTTTTTAGTCCTCTCATTCTTCTTATTCTTCCAATTATTATTATTCTTTTTATTTTTATTATTCTTCATATTTTTGTACTCTTTTTTTTTCTTCTTTTTCTAGTAATTCTTCTTATTATTCTTATTATTCTTATTCTTCTTATTCTTCTTATTCTTCTTATTTTTCTTATTTTTTTTATTATTCTTATTCTTTTTAATTTTTTTATTCTTCTTATTCTTATTATTAATCTTATTCATCTTATTATTCTTATTCTTCTTATTCTTCTTATTCTTCTTTTTCTTATTAATTTTGTATATTATTCTTATTATTATTTTTTATTATTCTTTTTTTTATTCTTATTTATCTTAATATTCTTTTTTTAATCTTCTTATTTTTCTTATTCTTCTTATTCTTTTTATTCTTTTTTTTAGAATTCTTCTTATTCTTCTTGTTCTTTTTTTTCTTCTTCTTTTTATTCTTCTTATTCTTCTTAATCTTCTTATTCTGATTATTCTTCTTATTCTTCTTATTATTCTTATTCTATTTTATATTCTTAATCTTTTATTCTTCTTATTTTTCTTATTTTTCTCATTCTTCTTATTCTTCTTAATTATCATATTCTTCTTTTTCTTCTTATTCTTCTTATTCTATTTTATCTTCTTAGTCTTTTATTCTTGTTATTTTTGTTATTTTTCAATTTTTCTTATTCTTCTTGTTATTATTATTATTCTTCTTCTTTTTTTCTTATTCTTTTATTCTTCTATATTTTCATATTTGACTTATTTTTTTTCTTCTTTTTCTTATTATTGTTCTTATTATTCTTATTATTCTTATTCTTCTTTTTCTTCTTTTTCTTCTTTTTCTTCTTTTTCTTCTTTTTCTTCTTTTTCTTCTTTTTCTTCTTTTTCTTCTTTTTCTTCTTTTTCTTTTTATTCTTCTTATTCTTCTTTTCTTGCTTATACTTCATATTCTTTTTTATTCTTATTCTTTTTATTCTTTTTATTCTTCTTATTCTTGTAATTTTTTTTTCTCCTTATTCTTCTTATTCTTTTTATTTTTATTATTCTTCTTTTTGTTCTTATTCTTTTTTATTCTTATGTTTCTTCTTTTTCTTCTTTATTCTTCTTATTGTTCATATTTTTCTATATCTTTTTATTCATCTTATATTTTTCATCCTTTATATTATTTTTATTTTTCTTATCCTTCTTATTCTTCTTATACGTCTTATTCTTCTTATTTTTCTTATTCTTGTTTGTATTTTTTTTCTTTTTTTTTTCTTTTTTTTCTTTTTCTTTTTTTTCTTTTTTTCTTCTTTTTTCTTCTTTTTCTTCTTTTTCTTCTTTTTCTTCTTTCTCTTCTTTTTCTTCTTTTTCTTCTTTTTCTTCTTTCTCTTCTTTCTCTTCTTTCTTTTCTTTATCTTCTTTCTCTTCCTTCTCTTCCTTCTCTTCATTCTCTTCCTTCTCTTCATTCTCTTCCTTCTCTTCCTTCTCTTCCTTCTCTTCCTTCTCTTCCTTCTCTTCCTTCTCTTCCTTCTCTTCCTTTTCTTCCTCTTCCTTCTCTTCTTTTTCTTCATTCTCTTCCTTCTCTTCTTTCTCTTCTTTCTCTTCTTTCTCTTCTTTCTCTTCTTTCTCTTCTTTCTCTTCTTTCTCTTCTTTCTCTTCTTTCTCTTCTTTCTCTTCTTTCTCTTCATTCTCTTCATTCTCTTCCTTCTCTTCCTTCTCTTCCTTCTCTTCCTTCTCTTCCTTCTCTTCCTTCTCTTTGTTCTCTTCTTTCTATTATTTCTCTTCTTTCTCTTCTTTCTCTTCTTTCTCATCTTTATCTTCTTTTTCTTCTTTATCTTCTTTATCTTCTTTATCTTCTTATTCTTCTTATTCTAGTTTATCATCTTTGTCTTATTTATTCTTATTATTCTAATTCTTCTTATTATTCTTGCTATTCTTATTCTTTTTAACTTTTCATTCTTTTTATTCTTCTTTTTCTTATTATTATTCTTATTATTTTATTCTTTTTATTCTTCTTATTCTTCTTATTCTTTTTATTCTTCTTATTCTTCTTATTCTTCATATTTTTGTTATTCTTCTTATTCTTTTTTTCTTTTTATCCGTCTTATACTTCTTATTATTCTTATTCTTCTTATACTTTTTATTCATTTTATTCTATTTTTTTTATTATTCTTCTTATAATTTTTATTCTTCTTATTCTTCTTATACTTCTCATTCTTCTTTTTTTATTTATCCTTATACTTATTATTCTTATTATTATTCTTATTCATCTTATTATTCTTATTTTTGTTATTCTTCTTATTCTTCTTATTCTTCTTATTCTTCATATTCTTCTTATATTTCTTATTATTCTTATTCTTCTTATTCTTCATATTCTATGTTATTTTCTTAGTCTTTTATTCTTCTTATTATTCTTATTATTCTTGCTCTTCTTATTCTTCTTATTCTTATTATTCTTTTTATTTTTCTTTTTCTTCTTATTCTTTTCATTTTTCTTCTTTTTCTTCTTTTTCTTTTTATTCTTCTTATTCTTCTTATTCTTCTTACTCTTCTTATTCTTCTTATTCTTCTTATTCTTCTTATTCTTATTATTCTTCTTAATCTTCCTATTCTTTTTTATTATTCTTATTCATCTTCTTATTCTAATTATTCATATTCATATTCTTCTTTTTCTTTTTTTTTATTCTTCTTATTCTTCATATTCTTATTATTCTTGTTATTCTTCTTATTCTTCTTATTCTTCTTATTTTTCTTATTCTTTTTTTTTCTTATTCTTCTTATTCTTTTTATTCTTCTTATTCTGTTTTTTTTTATTCTTCTTATTCTTCATATTCTTCTTATACTATAAGAAATTATCTATTTATTTATGATAGTTTAGCTAGTTAAATAATTCCTATCTACATTGTGAGAGATTAGATAGGGAATAGCAAGAGATATTTGATTTTACATTTAATTACATATCTGTGGTGGATTTGTGATGGATTTGTGTCTAATTATTTATGGATTATAGATCGAATTTGTTGATTTAAAAATGTACCATCTAGTATAAGCATAGATTTTTACACAAAGAATTAAGGCAATTTTAGCAACACCTAAGAGATTGATTTTCCCTAGCTAATTATTTCGATACATAATCAATTGCTAAATAATATTTTCTATTTTTTTAACATTCTATATTAATTGCACGTGATTCGTCCTTAAATGATAATTTTTCAAATATATGCATTTAGCAAGGGATTTTTCCCTAGTTATTTGTGCTAGGCATTATTTTCGTCGCTAAACTATTCTGGTTTAATATATATATATATATATATATATATTATTTGTTTTAATATTTGATTTAATTTTGTATATTAACGTTTTGTTATGGTCTATGGATAAGTGTTTCTTAAAAGATAGCTTGTCACCATATAATTATAAAAAATTTGATTTTATAAATAAATAATTTCAAATATATATAAATATGAATAAAAATTTATATTAATAAAGTCTAAAATAACTATTTTTATGATTATAAAATTTTTAAAAAATTATACAATTTATTTTTCTGAAATGTTTAATTATGATATTTAAATGTTTGTATTAAAAAAATATTAAATAATTAATTATATAATTATAAACATTTATTAAGAAAATTAAATAAATAAATGAACACATATAAAAATGTCTACTAATAAAGAGCTAAAATAATTAATTATATGATTAATTAAAAAATATTGATAAAAAATCTGAATTAACAAATAATCATGTAAATATTTATATTATTTAAACTTAAAAAAATATTTTTATTATTATAGGAAACTTTTAAAAGAATAATTACTAAAAGATTAGAATTGTTTGTATTTTAAAAAAAATCATATTTTTTTATAAATTTAAAATAAAATTAATTGATATTTAAAGATAAATATATAGATGTTTTAATTACATTAAAAAAATTTGTTGATTTAAAAAAAATATCTCCTTGTGATTATTAAAAGAATACTTGAAGTGTTTTTTAGGGTTTCAAAAAAGTTATTTAAAATATTACTAATGATATTATTTTGCCTTAAAAATACTTAAAATTATTTTTAGCTGTATCAACATTTTTGAAAAAAAAAATCTACCAAACTGACCCTAAGGTGATTTGAATTTAAGTTTTATTTTTTGCCCCTATAGAAATTTATAAGAATTAAACAATAGAGTAAGATTTTTACTATTAGCTTTTAATATTCCATTTTTATTAATATAATAAATATAACTTTTTTAAATGATCTTCTAACTTTAAGTTATTTTTTGAATTTTAAAAATTATAAATTATTTCAAATAACATGAAATTTTATGTCTTTATAATTATTTTATTATATATTCATAAAAAATAAATTGAATTCTTATATATTTATAACCTTAATATATATATATATATATATATATATATATATATATATATATATATATATATATATATATATATATATATATGAAATTCTTTATTATAATATAATATTATTTTTTATTTATGAAATAATATTATTAATGTATCCATAAATTATAAATAATATGAAAGGTTATAAATTTTTTATGGTTATAAATTTATAAAATTTATTTATGGTTATATTAAAATAATTTGTTTTTTTATCAATAAAATAATATAAATTTTTTGATTACTGATTATTAGTTTTCATGGTTATTAGTAATATAATTTTTTTCATCATATTTATAACCATTAATAACTTTATTTTATTCTGAAATTCATTTCATTAATTTATAAATAAATATTAAAAAAAATAACTATTAAAATTTATTAAACTATTAACCATAAATTTATTTATTTATGAAATAATATCATTTATGGTTAAATAATAATCTATTTCATTTTTTTTTATTTAAATTAATTAATTTTTATAATTTTAGTTTACTTTATTATTTGTCTCTATTTTTTTCAATATATTTACAACCATTTTTGTATTTATTGTTTCCATGAAATTTAAAAATGCTAAGGCATTCAAGCACTTAAATGCTATATCTTACCTTTGTGAAGAGGAGAAGCGAAACGGGACTAAGGGAGCAACTTACAATTTTGCCTCTTCTTTTTACCAGGTAAGATTATCAATGCTATTCTTCTTCAGAATACTTATTACATTTCTCTCTCTCTCTCTCTCTCTCTGTTTGATTTACACTAGCAAAGTTTGGTTTATAATGATTAATCAGTTTTATTTTTTTTTCTCCCAATTTTTCTTTTCTTTCTTCTATTTTCACATCACTTATATGATTTTCAATCTCCACCATGAGTGAAACAACATATGTATAAATGTTTAACAATATTTATAAGCATTTACTTAACACTCTCCATTTAAATAATTGTTTATATAACATTTAATAACAAATAAAATGTATATACATATTTTTAAACATTTTTATAACATATAAATTTTTATATAAATAAATAATATTTATATAAATTTGATATATATACTATATAATATTTATAAAAGTATTACTTATATATATATATATATGTAACATTTATAAAAATATTTTAAACACAACATTATATCTAAACACTTGTATATTCATATAATTATATGACATTATATATAAAAGTTTACACTTTAATATAAATGTGCAACTAAGAGAATAGTGATGTGCAATATGATGCTTGCATGTATACACAAGAGATTATCTCTATAATGTATATATCATATGAAGAAGTGATATATCATAGAAAGATATTAATAGTTTTATCTATAAATGAGGTCGAGAGTATTATTGGCTATTGAGATAGACAAGTCAATTATCATTGTCATTTAGGACTGTTCTTAGAACTCCTCTATCGTGATGCTTACTTTAAAGAAGTAAAGAAATCCTATTTAAAATATTGTTGTTGATACTACTAATTTGTTATGTGTTATAGTTTTCATAACTTATTTTTACACTCATATGTATGATTATTAACTCATAAGTTAATAATCATTGTATAAAAAAATATTATTTGATTAATATTTTCTTCTTTTTTTAAAATATTGAAATAGTTACTAAAAAATTATCCAAAACTATTTGTTATAGTAATATACAAGTTGAAATTTGGTTACTTTTGTCTCTTTTTTATTAATGGATTTATTTTTAGTCTTATTTTTATGAGTTATATTTTTAAGTAATTAATTTTTAATTTTATTTTTTTAGATAATGTTAAGATGATATATTTATAATAAGTAATTATAATAAGTAATAAGTTTCATTATATCCAAAGAAGTAGATGTGTGGTGCATATGAAGTTACTTATTTAGTGCAGTCAATGTTGACTTTACATGCATATTTTTTTTGTTTATAATGAAACATGTGTACAATTATACTTCTGTACACAAAAAACTTCCCATTTTTTGTCACACATACAAAAAATTAGAAATTATCAAAAATAATATTGTAAGACTAAATTAAAACAAAAAATCAAGCAAGATAAAACACGTCATTTAATTACGACTTTCAAAAATTTGACTCTGATCTAATGTAGATTCTGAGATTATTACTGAGAATCAATATATCAAAGTAAAGGTTTTTAATTAAAATTATTTATTGGATCATAAATCTCCATTTGAAAAATATCTTTAATACTGGTGTGATATTTTAGATTTAATGTTATTCTAGTAGTAAATTTTTTGATAAATTCAAGATATAGCAATAAAAAATTTATGATAAACAAAAATCAAAATTATCATTAATGCATAATATAATACTCTTGATATATGATACTCTTGATATATTGTATGTTTTCCATTTCTTTTTTTTCTTTTCAGCTATTTTAGATATAGAGTATGTTAATAAATTTTTGTGTAGATGATGATACTCTTGATATATGACACACACACACACACACACATGTTTGTATAGTTTTTTGTTTGTATATATGGGTATCATTGTATTTTTTGTCATTTATATATTTGCAACTTTTTGTTTTGGTAAAAATTATAATATGAGTAAATAAAATAAATATTTATAAAAGCTTTTAATTAAAAGTGATTTGCAATTATAGCCATGTAATTGTTTGATGAAATTAATTAACATGTTTTAAAAGCTTATAAAAAAGTGATGTGACCATTTGGTTGATTTACTCGTTAACTATTCGGGCATTGTGAAAAATAGCCCTCTCAAGCCGCTCTTGCCAAAATATAATTTTTTTTAATATCTAATCGGAAAAAATATATAAGTGATGGCCATATCTATAATTTTTGCTAAATTAATAAGTTGACATCTTTCATATTGATTAGGTATTAATTGATGTGTATGTAAGTTTTCTTTATGAAACTATCTTTTGATTGTAGTTTTCCACAAATTATATTAATGTAATGTCTGTAATTGTTTGTATCTCTAATCAGTCCATATTTATAATGTGAGGAATGTGTAATTGTAGCTTGTTTCACATCTATGTTTTCTAGTGGAATACTTTGTATGATATGTTTTCTAGTCCAAATCTATCTTTGTTCATGTCTGAATTTTTCATTAATAAATTTGCCAAGAGTTCTTGGAATTGGATCTTCATTCCATTAATTTTTTCTTTCATATTTATTTAATATTCAAAGATTGATTTGAATCATAGTAGAAATTTTGCTCTTAGATCTTAATTGAAAAGTGAGAAGCTTATTCCTTCAAACTTTCAATTCTTCTTTTTTGCTTCACTTTCTTGTCCTTTCATGTGGTTTGCTCCCTTCATCAAGTAATAGTATGATATCTTTTAATCTTTTAAGTGCTAATAAATGCTATGTTTCTTCATGTAGATTCAGCAAACGCATTACTTAGATATTCATGATATTTAATCTTTGCATATTCATTTGTAAGTTATTTTATTTAATTATTAGTATTATTTGAAGTCATTGTATATTTCATTCAGAATTATGATTGAGCATTATTCTTTGCTAGTATAACAGGGCAAAATGATTTTAGATCATTAGTGGATGTACAAAATGAGTTCAGATCATGATGTAAACACTGTTAGATACCATATGGCTAAATATGGCTTTGTACCAAATTATTTTGTTTGGATTTATCGTGGAAAAAGTACAATGGCTCTAAACATTGACCAAAATGAGGGTACTGAATCATATGTATGTAGTGAAGAAGCATCAAACACATACCATAGAATGATCATGGAAGCTACTGGTGTTGACTTCAATATAAATTACATGGATGAACCACCTAATCCAGAAGCTTAGAAATTTTATTATATGCTTAATGCTACAAATAATGAGTTGTGGCCTGGTTATAAAACACATTCGTAGTTGTCACTTGTGGCTCGACTTATAGGCATAAAGTTAGAAAATCATATGTCTGAGAAATTATTTGATCAGGTGTCAGAACTGATGAAGAAGATTGTTTCGGATAATAATTTAGTCACTAATAACTTTTACAACACTAAGAAGTTACTATGAGGTATGGGTCGACTAGTGGAAAAAATTGATTGTTTTTTAATGGATGTATGTTATATTGAGGTGGTGATAGTGATTTAATTAGCGGTAAGTTTTGTTATCATCCTCGGTTTAAGAATGAACATCGGGTTGTAGATATGCGACATAAGATGAAAGTTGCAATTAAGAAGATGTATTACTTTTCTTTAAGTCTTTGATTGTAGAGACTTTATGCATCAAATGCTACAGCACATAATATGAGCTAGCATTCTGAGCATGAGGTTGAAGAAAGGATGATGCATCATCCATCAGATTCATTTTCTTGTAAGCATTTTAATCATATACATTATGATTTTGTAGTTGAAATTCAAATATGAGATTGAGTCTCTACACTGATGGTTTTCAGCTATTTGGCCAATCTAGACAATAATATTAAAATGGTCAGTGATAGTGACACCTTACAATTTGCCTCCATGGTTGTATATAAAGGAGCAATATATGTATCTATCAATATTGGTTCTAGGACCAAAAAATCTAAAAGACATGTTGGATGTTTTCTTATAGCCTCCTATAGCAGAGTTAAATCATTATGGGATGTTGGCATGAATACATATGACATCTCAAAAAAATAAATTTTTATTATGTGGGCAGTCCTTATGTGGATGGTAAGTGATTTTCCAACAAATTTAATATTGTTTGGTTGGAGTATTGCAAAAAAAATTAGCATGCTCATATTGCATGGAAAAGTTTGATGCATTTGCCCTCAAATTCAGTGTAAAACAGCCGTGGTTTGATAACCACCATTAGTTTCTACCTACAAATCATCCATTCCACAAAAATAGAAATGCATTTTGAAATAATAAAATTGTTATGATAGTTGCACCAGCTGTTCATTCAGAAGATGATATCTTGATAGAGATTAAGAGTCTAGGTCTGAAGAAGGTAACTGAAATGGATGCTACTAGAACTAATGGACCAATATGCAAAAAATTTGGCTGGAAAAAATGTAGTATTTTTTGGGACTTGCCCTATTGGAAGTTTAATTCGTCATAACTTGGATGTAATGTATATTGAAAAAAATATGTTTGATAATATTTTCAACATTATCCTTAATGTAGATAGAAAAATAAAGGACACTTTAAAATCAAGACAAGAGTTGAATGATTACATTTGGAGCATCTTGAATTGAAATAGAACAAGGCTACAAGAAAATACCCTAAAGCTTGTTACACACTTGATAAGAAGACAAGACATACATTGTTTGAATGGGTTAAAAATTTGAAATTCCCTAATGGATATGTGTCAAATATGGGCAGATGTGTGGATATGAAGAATCTTAAGTTATTTGGAAAGAAAAGTCATGGCTGTCATGTATTTATGAAGATATTAATACCAATTTGTTTCCATGCTTCCTCTAAATATTTGGAAGGTCCTTATAGAATCTAGTTTGTTCTTCAAAATCTAACTGCAACCACAATCAAAATATATTGAAATGGTGAGACAAGAAAATGGCATACCTTTCATTCTTTGTAAGCTTGAACGAATATTCTCATTGAGCTTTTATGACTCAATGAAGCATTTACTAGTCCATTTGGCATATGAAGCAAGGATAGCTAGGAAAGTACAATATAGGTAGATGTATCCTTTTGAGAGGTAAATAAATGTAAGTAGTTGTATTTTATTATTTCGAACCATAAATTAATATTTTAATTTGATTTAATTGAAACCCAACATAATGGTTGTAGGCATCTTTGTAAGTTAAAATTGAATGTTAGAAACAAGGAAAAAGTTGAAAGTTTAATTTGTAATGCATATTTAGTAGAAGAAGCATCATGTTTTTATTCTTATTATTTTGAGGATCATACCAATACAAAGAATAGAAATGTGCCTCGAAATGATGAAGGTCATATGCTGGTAGAATATAAATTTGTGGTAAAGCTATCTATTTTCAAGCACCATGGAATAGTATTTGGAAGATCAAAGAAAAGATATATCATAGATGAAGTATACAAAGCAACTTGGAGCAAAATTGTACTTAATTGCTTGGAGGTTTCACCATATATTGAGTATGTATACCCAAAATGGTTGCAGATTTAAATTTAATCATAGTTTAATTTTATCCTGAATAGGAATAATTAAAATTTGATATCCATTATTCTCTTTTTGTTTACACTTGTGTATTGTTTATGTTGAGCAGTTAAAACATAAGCAACCAACCATTTCCCGCCATGAGGTCGATTCTATGCTTGAAATAGAATATTCAAATTGGTTCAAGAACGATGTGAGAATTATTAAGCTTTAATTTTTTGAATTATTTGATTTATTATTATCTTTTAGTATTTAACATAATTTGTTGAATTTATGCAATAGACAAATAATTCTTCAAATGGAGATTCCAACATATTCATATAGAATCTAAGTAAAGGCCTATTTAGATATGTGACAACCTATCCTGGTTATTTTGTCAATGGATATAAATTTCACACATTAGGGCATGGTTCTTCTAAAGTAGTAATGAATAGTAGTATATGCATTAATGGCTCATGTTGTAATACAGATGAGATAGATTATTATGGTCAACTCATAAAATTTATTAAGTTGGAGTATCTTGGACTTAAAAATAATAGGATTATATTATTAAGATGCGAGTGGTTTGATCCTACACAAAATGTGGGTACAAAGATTTATTCGGATTATTAGCTATTGGATGTTAATCATAAACGTTGATTTAATCGATATGAGCCTTTTTTTTATGGCAGTTCAAGCCACTCTAGTATATTATTGTACATATCCTAGTTTATCTTGTGATAAGAGTGATTGGTGAGCCATTTGCAAAATCAAAGCTCGGTCAAATTTTGAAGTACCAACATCTAAAAAAAGAAGTGCAAACCTAGCTATTGCACCAATATTTGAAGAAGATTGCATAAATGATATTGAGCCTGTGCATGTAGATGAAGATCTAGAAAATTTATGTGACTCAAATGGTAGCCAAATAGAAATTGAAGATGATCATTTTCTATCTGAAGATGAGTTGGAACTTTCATCAGAATTAGATGAAATGTTAGAAGATCCATTAGAGGATGATAGTGCTGCTGATAATTAAAATATTATAATTTTATTAGAATATTATAATTTCAAAGACTTTTTATATTTTGTTGAAATCCATTGGCTTGTATTATTCTAAAATGGATGGTTGTTCAGCATACAAAATCAATATATATTTTCATTATATCTATATTATTTATTTTATGCTTTTATTTTTTGTATAGCAAATGGTGCCTAAAGAATGTGGGCGTGGTGGAGATGGAGCTGGATGCAGAAATGGATGAAATTCATCATCTAGTATTTTACATCATATTGTAAAATTAGTACTATCTCATACCCACCACATCCATACTTCCACATCAACATCACCATCTCCATCACCATCATTGACACCTTTACCATCATCTTTATCAAATATATGGCTACCACCCATTGTCCCTCATGCACATACTTTTGGTCCATCACCATCTTCTACACTACATTTTACACCGATAGTTCCCTCATATATAACACCAACGACAACATTAAATATTGTGCCTTCCTCTACATGCAGTGCTGAGTTAGTAATAGAGATTGTGGAATAGAGGTATAAGAAATATGTAAATATTCCTTGAATAAAAAGATATGATGTTCTTGTTAGTGGTTTTGTTTTTATATATAGTTATGAAATTCTCATTTTCAATGTTATTTATTTATTTTTACGGTTTCATTCCATCTCAAAAGTGTTCAGTTATAATTACAAAGTCTTTCAAGAAAATAGTTGATTCAAAAGTATTCTCATGGAAGAAAGTTTCTAAATCGATAAGAGAGACTAACATTAATGATTTTCAGGTAAAAAGAAAAACAAAAGCATTAATAATTAATTATCTAATTTGTTAACTATTATGTTAGTTATTTTTCAAGCATTAAATAATTATGTCATTATTAATACAGTTTTTTTTTGAATTTTCTATATATAGAATCAGTGCACATGGGCACCCAAATTTGATGGATAAATAAAGTTATTATGGGAGAGAAAACCTATTGAATGGTACTCAGATTTTGTCCATACATTAAAGATTCTAAAAGATAGGACTGATTTTATACCCGAGGATGAGTGGCCAAAGTGGCTTAAGTATTGGAGGAGCCAAATGTGAAAAAAAAATCAAAGATAGCTAGTAAAAACTAATGGACTGAGGTAGCTGGTCCATGTACAGAAAAGTCTCACCACGTAGGAGGGTCAAAATCGAGCATTGAACATGCTCGAGATTTGGTACAATTTATAAGTTTAAAATATTTATATATTTAGTATTTAGCCTAATAATCCAAATAAATCAAATCTGTGCATGGTTTTATTATTTTAGCTAAAATTGTCTAACATATGATATTTTTTGACTTAATACATACTTTAGGCTAGATAATTAGGTCGAGATCCCAATTTTTATGAGATTTTTAGGAAGATGGATGTGAAGAAAGCAAATGAGTAGTTTTTTGATAACATGTCTTAGATAATCGCTGTAAGAATCTATTATATTAATAAACTATTAGAATACTATAGTAAATTTTGAAAGTTGTGATGAATGAAAAATATTAGATTTATTTTATGTATATCTTGAACAGAATTGGTTTCTGTTTTATCAAAGGAACTCATGGAGGAACATGTGACAGCTACTTCTCAACGAGTTGAGGGTTCTATGGATCTTCAACCAATTGACTATGATCCTATCTATTTGGAGACTATAAGAGGTCAGAAGAAGTAGTGAGTGTATGACATCAGCTCGAAAAGTGTGGCATTTTGTTGAGCAGTCGTGCTTCTAATTCTTCTATCGTAGCAGTGGTGGATGAGGTGGTCAAATAGTAAGTAAAGGAAACAAATGAACATTTTGAAGTTATGGAGACATAAATGAAAAAAAAAAGGATGAGCAAATTACTCATTTGAAGAATGAAATGCATGAAATAAAAGAAGAGAAATATGAGCAGATTACTCATTTGAACGAAGAAATGCAGGAAATGAAAGAAGAGAAGGATGAGCATATTACTCATTTGAAGGAATAAATGTAGGAAATGAAAGACGTGAATGATGAGATGACAGAAAGTAAGATTGTAATGCAATAATAGATGTCATATATGGAGTCATTGTTAGTAGCCTTGACATGACATATAGCTTTTTGAGTTCCAGTAGTGAAACCACATAGGAAAGGCTAGCACAAATTCACCAGCTAATTATGAGGATGATTTTTTTTAAATGATGAGGAAACTATGTTATGTTTTTATTTTAACCATGTAACTTTTCTATTAGAATTATTTTTGAACAATTTTTGGTTTTTGTTTATTTTAAATTACAAGGAATCAAAGAAAAGGCAGAAAGAATATGATGCAAGTAAAAGTTTTTCAGGGTTAATAATGCCATGGTGAAGTCAAATAGTAATGTGTCTAAATAAATATTCATGCTTAACAACTTTGGATGATGAATCGAAGCTTAGAGAGAAACAAGAGAAGAAGAAAACTTATATATTTTTGGCTTCCTGTTCCTCTTTCATACGATCTCATAAATTTTATTGGTGCAGGTGAAGATGCATTATCTCATTTTGTTGTTGTAAAAAAGATGTGAGACAATATAAATAAAATAATCTTCATGTATGCCAACATCCATCATCTTCACCTCCCCCCGATGAGAATCCATGGTGCTTTTCTTCAATTTCAATTAATCATTAAATGTTCTTGTTTTTTAAAAGGGTCCATCAGAAAGGCGGAGAATAATATGTGATGATAAGTTGAAAGAGTTACTCCCAAAAAAGTTTTCACTAGATTTGTAGTCTCAAAGATCTTATCTCCTCACTTCATGAAGAAGAAATAGTGAGCAACTAGCGGGCACATGATTTTTTCCTGTGTAGCTAAACAGGAAGAAATATATTTGGTGGCATCGTTGTTCTTCTCCAATGCCTTCACTTGATCTATTGTTAGGCATCTCTTCTTTTCTCCACTCTCATAGCATAATTCTTCTACACCTCCTTCTTCATCAAATCCATCAAAAAATATTAGTATTCTCTTCTACAAACATGTTGTTGTTATTGTTGCTTCTTTGACTAGAAATATTCTCTTGTTATTGTTGTTTTTTGTATTTCCTCTATTGTAGATGGGCATACTGAAATGAAAACACAAAGGGAATCAAAGCTAGCAAATCTTTTCATTAGTGGAGAGAAATGAAATGCCCCTGATCAGGGGAAAATCAGGGGAGCACCCAGTATTATTTTAAAAGTAAGACTGACAAGGCATAACATTTATCTTGCCTCATAGATAACAAAAATTTTTGTGCACAAAAGTAGACAAGTTCACTATATGTTACTTGTACAACCACTTCCTTTGGTCAATTCAATATTCTTTTTTTTTCTTTTCTACTCACTCTATGTCCATCTAAATCAGGAAAAAAATGGTTTGATGGAGAAAATAGTAGTAGAAAATCATGCTAGAGAATTTGTAGGCTCCGCTACATCTAGCCTCTAGAGAAAGTAGTAGCGAGGAGGGGACATTATTCATGTTATCTGTAAGTGATAATCACTACATGGATCTCATTTTGCTGTATACACTCTTCATGAGCAACTAAACTAATTTTGAAATATTGTTGAATTGGTATATGATATTCAAAACGCAAAAATATTTCATAACAAGTGTTATATATTATATGTATGTATATATGCTTGACTATATGTTTAATAGTATGTATCTATATATCTATATATAGATACATATATTTATATACACAGACACACACACAAATGTATATATACATAAGTTGAGTTAAAATTTGATGTTGAAGGTGATATTAATATTTATACATAGTCAAATATACTTTTGTATATACATGCATATATTTATTATGGTATATATAATTATATATATATATATATATGTATGTAACTATACATATATGCTAATGTTTGTATGTACACACACACACACACACACACACATATATATATATATATATGTTCATATATACTGTAGTATTATACATATGTTATAAGTTGTATTGCATAATTTGACCATATATTTATTGAATATAACTTTATTTATTTATTTATTTTGATTTGATTGACTGGTTTAATTCTCGTAAAGATATGGTACCACAAAGTTCCCCTTAGAAGTGAAGAGACATTAGGATTGGGTTAAAGTTATAGGTGAATATCTCACTTTTACTGGTACTAGTACCCAATTCAAAAACAGAGATCTACACTATAATTAAATATTTAGTTGAAAAATATTTATTACTATTCATAATTAAAATCAAAATTAGCAATGTAAATAATATAATTAGCTAGGGAATTTTTATCGTTCAAAAATTTGAAAAGGAATTTTTTTTTCTCGTTAATATTTTTTGATGAGTACTTTAACGTGGGATAATTTCCATTGTAATTTTGTCGTTATTATATTTTAGCAATGAAAAATGCCTAAATAACTAAAAAGTTTTTCAAGCTATTTAGGCTTTTTTGTGTAGTGTTAATATTCTAATTCTTTTTATTTTTTATAATTTTATTATTCTTATTATTCTAATTTATTATTCTTATTCTTATTATTATTCTTATTCTTATTTTTTATTCTTATTCTTCTTATTCTTATTATTCTTCTTATTCTTATTATTATTCTTATTCATCTTATTATTCTTAATATTCTTATTCTTCTTATTCTTTTTATTGTTATTATTATTATTATTATTATTATTCTTCTTCTTGTTCTTCTTATTCTTCTTATTCTTCTTATTCTTTTTAATCTTTTTATTCTTTTTATTCTTCTTATTCTTCTTATTCTATTTATTCTTCTTATTCTTGTTATTCTTTTTTTTCTTAATATTCTTCTTATTCTTCTTATCCTTCTTATTCTTCTTATGAATTTTATTGTTCTTTTTCTTCCTATTATTATCACTCTTTTTATTCTTTTTTTTCTTATTATTTTTCTTATTATTATTATTATTATTGTTCTTATTCTTATAATTTTTCTTATTCTTCTTATCCTTCTTATACATATTATTATTATTAATTTTCATATTCTTTTTTTTTATTCTTATTAATTTTATTCTTATTAATTTCGTTTGATGTCACATATTGGTGTAAGGTTCAGAAGGATCTCAGACAGCTATGCATTCCTTTTGCTCTCAGCTGGAAGTCAAGTGATTGGAGAATCGATAGTGTCTGCTGTCTCTGTTCTCAAGTCAAGTAAAAGTGTTGGGGAAGTTCAGTTCTTTTCTAATGGCTAGCGCCCTGTAAGGCTAGTCCTGTCCTCATTAGCTCAAGGTCTGGTCTGGTCTGTTCGATGGGGCTTGTAATGTCCTGATGAGAGAAAGAAGGTTCTCGAACCGGGTGAACTTAGTATGCCTCGTATGTCTTGAAAAAAGTCCAGTAGGTCATGACATTTTTTTGATTAGACGATTTTCAGGTTATAACTCAAGCTCGTAGTCATAGTCAAAGCTCTTGTGAACTGCTTTCCTTTCCCGAGCCCGAGGAGATCCTGTTTCATTCAACTAGTCCAGTCCTGCTTGCTTGTTTGATGGCTTAGCAGCCTTATCGGCCCCTCTTAAAGACAGGCCCTCGCTCGATCTATGATATCAGAGAAGAATATAGTTGAAGATATGGGGACTGCTACTGGCATATTACTCCCTTCAGTTAGTCTTCCCTGTTGGCTTCAACAAAAATATCTCTTCATATGCCGAAGATCGTACTATTGAAAAGCAAAGATATTCACTAAGCCTAAGTCAGTCCTTACCCCGGAAATCTTAGATCTACGAATAGATAAGTCTGAAGCGGAGTTCCGCTTAAAAAGCAATAGCTTCGGAAGAGATGCGCCTTTCGCCGGGTATTCCCATTATGTCTAGATTTGAATAAGGGGCCTATCGCTTTGATTCAAAAGTTGCTGATTCAATAGCTACGGATAAGTAAAAGCTTGCTACAGAAAGGAAGTAAAGCAGGCAGTCGAAGAACTGCAGTAAGAAAGGAAGAAAGGAAAGCAAGAAAGCAGGCAAAGTCTAGCTGCCTATTCTATTCCGAAAGTACCACACATTGAATACCGTCGGCATTCTGATCCTACTTTCGCTGCTACAGAAGACAAGCAATAGGAAAGAAATCCCAATAAGATAAGGCGCTTTCAAGCGGCAAGCCAGCAGGCAAGTAAGCGAGAAAAGTAGCTAGGGAGGGAGGAGAGATTGAGAATATTCCGTACCCTTTACTGTAATGGTTTCGGGTTTAGAATCCTAGCGCACCGAACTAGGGCATCGTCTCTCGCAAGAGATTGAATCGAAGGACTTCGCCCGAAAGCTATGATTGGTATCCCCAGGCGCTTTCTGAGCGGCCAAGAAGCCCAAGGTGAGGCCTAACGGACCTGCTAACTCCTCTCTTAATGCCGTCCCCCAGCCCCCAACCCCAAAGTAACCCAGATAAAAGATTTGCTGCGCCATGGGAAAGGCCTTCTCAAACCGTATGAATGTGCAGCTTCTTTTCGAGCAGTAAGAGGGCATTCCTTGTCCGATAGTCCCACAGTTCCTTCTCTTCCTCTATCTATTGCCCTTCATTGTATAAAAAACAAGGCCTGACCGCTCCGTGGGCCTTAATGGCACACATCTTCTAGTCGGCAGCCTCTATGTAGGCATTAAAACACGAGTTTAAGCTGTCTCTGCTAGAACCCGAGGGGAAGAATAATAGATGTTGAAGCCTTAAAATATCTTGCCTCAAAAGGCATATAGCTCTTATGAAAGATTCGGTGGTATACTCCACTATAACTTGTTTACCTGTTTACCTGTGTCGTGGGGTACGGTCAGTTCACCAGCCAAGGAAAAAGATAGCGCCATCCGATCTCCATCTTTCTGCATGCTTAAAGCCCGGCCCGAAGTTACGTATGAATAGTAAAAGGAAACTTATCTATCTATCTCGGAGATGCTCAATCAATGAGACCGACTCTTTCGAATTCCATCTTTCATAGAGGGCAGAAGGAGCAGCTTAACTAATCTCCGAAAATGCCCGTGCCTTAAGGCGTAAGCGTTGGGGTTAAAAACCTGACAAGAAACTAGGCTGTTCAAAGCATAGATCCCATGCCATAAATCAGTTTCGACCGGAAGTCCCCCGATGACGAGCAGGCCGACCCTACATAGAAGGTTTCATAGAAGCAGAATGAAAAGGTGCCCTTCAGAACTACCTTGGAAAGCGCAGTCGTGAACCCTAAAGGCAGTTCGTGAGGAAAGATCCTTAGCATGATTGAATCTCGAGAGCATGAAACTCCTTTATTCTTTGCCCCAAGCCCCAAAAGTTTCAAAGATTTATAGGGAGCTTTGCTTCCTTATTTGATCCAGGGTTTTCCTCCGGGAGCGAAAACCAGACCAAGACATAGCGGAGTTGAGGTGGTAGGGTACAAGGCTTGAAGTGTGGGTCTTGGGCAGCCGTCCTCAACTGGTACAAATACAAACGCTCGTCCAGTGAGTGATGACACTGGCGAGTGAACTGCAAAAGGGTTTGCCTTTAAACATACCGCACCGATTTTCATCAATTCATGAGAACTGCCTTTACCGATCAGCTACACTGAAGGATTGGGGGACCTCAGAGCTTGCATTCGATAGCATTCTCAATTCAGGCGTTCCACTACCTGCTGGTTTAGTCTTAGAAGAGAGAAATGATCGCCTTTCTCATAGAACAATAAGAACAAGTGGTATCTCCTAACTAAGGAAAGACCTAGTTCTGTAAGCGAATGGCATAGAAGGGGCTGAATCAGTCTCGGAAGTTGCCGTTGTAAAGGCTTCACCGGTAAGGCATTCACCAGCTGTTCTTTATTTAGTTGCTGTATTGGAAAGTCCTCTGAATTCAACTGGAAAATGTTGATCAGTAGCTGAAGTAACTGATAAAGAGTAGAATAATCCAATCTTTATAGCTCAGCTGGAGTGGACTCCTGCCTAAGGATTGGAATCAGAAACTCCAGATTCTTCGGCTGTTCCAGGAGCTGCAGAAAGGGATGCTTTAGCTGTTGAGGCGAAGAAGGGAATTGAGGTAAGGCTGGCGGAATAAGAGAATGGAGTTACTGAGCTACTGAGCTAATGGCCTAGAAGTCAGTGGAGTTAAGACAGCTCGTAGCAGTATCGGAATACGATAGAATCCCTTATTTACTTACCTATAGGCGAGTGATCACTGAACGATAAGAACAAAGCCACTTTCAGCTATAACCGGAGTTAAATGAGTTCTATAGGCCTTACCCGGAACACTTTCTAACTAACTGTTAGCCAGTGAAGTGATTGCTGGGAGTGATCACGAACGAAGGATGAATAGAGGCGTAGTCTATAGCCGGCATAAGCCGTAACAGGAGTTCGAGTTTGAGTTACTCCAAGAACTACAGGGAATGCCATAGTAGAGCTAAAGCCAATAGCCGTAGCAGTGAAAGCTGTCTATCAGAAGGTAGGAAAGGTCATCTTGCTCTAGCAGTCAACGAATCGGAATCGGAAAGGGAGGATCTTGTTACTGGTTCAATACCAGAAAGGGAATAAGTTGAGGAATCTACATATGAAATAGTTCCAATATCGGCACAAAGATCAGGTTTATAGGCAGGAAATGGTGTAGCATCAGAGTGAATAGTTTCTGTAGCTGGTAACTCATTCACCTCTCCTCTCCGAGCTATCTATCTCTAATTCATTTACTTTACTTACGAATACTTCAATTCCCTAGACCTCGTAGGCTGATGATTGCCTTGATTGGCCAACAGTATCAGTTCAATCTGGCATTTCATCCTTGGTAAGGGTGTACACTATCAAGGAACCAGTAGTTGCATTTACAGCAGAAGATAGATGGCATACTTCAAAAGCGGGAGTAGAAGCAATTGTATTTGATGCTACTAGGGCGGCTCCTGAATCAATTGATTGAGTTATATGGGAATAAGAAATCATCCTTAGGAGTGAATGGCTTCCCCGCCCCGCGGTTATGATCATTTCTGGACCGCTTTAACCTTCTGTTCAGCATTTGAGGTATCTATAGACTTTCCTTCTCTTAGGAAGATATACTTCTAATGATGTCAGTGGTTGATACCAGGGACAGTGGAAGTGGAAATGCGATCCCGGGGCATTTTAGTGTCTAAGGGCTGTTGGAAATCTTAAGCTACGACGGTAGGGGATAACGGCTAGTTGTGCGTACTAGGTACCTAAAGCGCTTGGGGCAAGCCTTATAACATAATAATAGAAGTTCCCCGGTGAAGGGTCTACTGAAGCATTTACAAAGTCGACAGTTGAATTAGACAGGACAGGAAAAGAACCATCTTAAGCTGTTTCGGCTCTAAATGAAAGAGTAGGACTTTCTCTAGTAGCTTCAAGCATTCCAGGAGAGGCCGGAAACCATTCCAACAACAGGCCTCGAAGAAGAATGTGAATCTTTAGCTGAGAAATTTCCCTGGGGAAGGTCCAATAAAGATTGCTATCCTGCTGTTTTTTTCTTACATTCGTCTGCTGAGAGGGATGGACTTACTAGAAGGTGGTCCAATAAAGATTCATCAACTGAGCTAACTAGCGTCAACGAGGTAAGAAAAGACCTATCCTTCTTCGAAGCTGAAACTAGCCGGCAAGTCAAATAGTTAAAGTAGCTAGCTTCAAGTAAAGTAAATGAACCATCTCCAGGTGAAAAAGAGTACCTCGAGTGCCGGGCAAGATAGTGAAGGAGGTCTACTAACTCATCCATCTGATGAAGGAATAGCCCTAGTTCGAGTTGGAGTTAGAAGAGGGGGGCAGAAAGTGTAAAGTCTCCGTGTTCAATTGCTAGCCAATCAAGGCAGGCTTACAGGAAGAGGGATGGAGTTAATAGAGTCTCAATTGCTGGGCCGGAGAGGTAAGAAAATCTCATAACTTTCTGCCCATCGGAGGGTTATAAAACTTCAAAGTAAAGTATTAGCCTTTCCATAGGTGCAGTTTAAGTTCTAGCTCTTTATTTAGTTGCTGGAGATGTAATACGACTAGCATCAAGCCTTCCTTCTTCAGTAATAGTTCCAGTGGAGGAAGAAGAAACAGAAGGTGAAGCTGAATAACACTGACTCTTACACGGAAGATTGAAAGCGGGGAAAGGCGTAGAAGGAGTAGAGAAAGGAAGCTAGGCACTAAGTCTAGGGGCAATGTAATTGGCGAGGGTGTGATATTCCTAACTTTTCTGAGCAACGAAGGCGTCAGCGACGTAAGATTTCACCTCTCCAGAGTGGGCCTACGAGGGTCCTTTGGAGGCTGACCTATCTAGGTAAGGGTCCGACAACGAGGATTGCATTGATCCTACTGGGAAATCTAGGGGCCTAGGAGGCATGGCATCTTTCTAACTTCCATCAGAAGGGTTTAGAAGAAGGTAATTGAGCTTAAATCTTTCAATCTGAAAGAACGGAAGCGGAAGCATCAAGCCTACCTACCGGAAAGAGTATCTACATATTCCACTCCAGCAGGGCAATCAAGGGCAGGGGCTTTAGCGGAGGTTCCGACGAAGGGGGTGTGCTTTATTGCTTTTCCTTTAGTTGTTGGTTGAATGCTTTTTTCTTGAGATGTCTTATTTCGAGTCGTTGACTCCTTTTCTTGTCGGTGGTATCTTCTTTCTTTCACTCCTTCGTGTCTTGGGACCGGGTCCAAGGGACGTCTGATCCCTCGGTGTTCTTCTCCTCTTCCCTCTCCGGTCGAACACCTTTGTTTGTCTAAAGACCTTTCAAACCCCGATAGGCAAAGAAAGGTCTAATACAAGGGCAAGATGTTCACCAAAAGCCCAAAAGAGAAGAGAGAGAAGACCGGGAGATGGGGCCGAAGGCAAAGAAGATGACATGGCAAGGTCCTATAATACGGAAACGAAGTGACCTAATAGATTCCTCCTCTATGTGAACATGCCCGGAAGGTGCTTTCACATGGACATGACCACGGAAGACAAAGTGTGAAGTTTCGAAGTTTCGCCTTCGGCTCTTGGATTTCTTTGTCAAGTCACCTAATTTCCTCGGACCTTCGGTCCTTTGTCAATGAATAAGTTGAATGAATAAGCCGACCTTCGGTCGTCAGGCTTACGCCGGCCGACCTTCGGTGCTTCGCCGGTCGGTAAAAGGAAAGGAAAGGCCTGTCACAGGGTGGCCGATGGTATGGATGAGGCTTAAAGGAAGCCAAGCTCTGTCCTTGGGAGTTTCACTCCTTCGGTATTGGGAGTCCACGGACTCCGCTAAAGAGGTACGACCGGGTGGAAGGAAAGAAAGAATACCTTGGTCGAAGACATCCAAGGACCTTGACAAAGGTCCCATAAAGACAAGAGTCAACGACTCCCAAGGTAGTAGTACTACAGGTTCTGATCTCCTTTCTTAGACCCTTAGGATCTTTAAAGGCATGCGAGCACTCGGCATCTGTCCATCTCGGGATCTTTAACGGACCATGGGAAAGGGGTTCTTGGTAGACCTCAATCACAAGCGAAGGGAGCGGTAAAAGGGATCATTCTAGAGGGAGAACCAACATCACCCACTCTCTTTCTTCTTCTTGTCCTTAACAAGCCGTTCATCACTCCCTAGGTTTCTCGCCGTGGAGATCTTCTTTATCAACAGGGCCACCCTTTGGATTGATTGGAGGAAGATTGCCCTGGTAAGTTGTATTGAAGGTAGTATTTCACCAGCTTACCTTACATTGGAACTATATATGGTAGATCCATAGCTAGGGGAGACTTCCTCTTTTCACGACTAAGCCAAGCCGTAAATAAAGAGAGTGGCAATCCCTGTGATAGGATTCAGAAGTGCCAGCTATTTCATCTTTCATTTCTGCTCTCTCGTCTTTCACTGCTAGGTCAGCTAGCCTATTTCGTAGTTGCAGGTGGGAACGTTAAATACAGCCTTCGATCCGTTTACCCGGGCATCAGTTCAAGTAGATCCAGTTGCTCGTGATCCCGTCCCCTCCCATACCGAGGATCAGCATAATAGACAGGGGCGACGGTCAACTGAATCCATCTCATCGGGAGGGAGGAGTGGAGCCCGAGCATAGAAAAACAAATCAACTTACGAAGTCAGCGGAATAAGGGGACTAATAACGAACAACAAATTGTCATATAGACACATATTACTCTTTACAATAATAAGAAGCATGTAATTACATATTATGTAATAAGCACTTTCTTACAGGAATAAAGAAGCCAAGAAGTACGTTACGTAGGCCGCCCGAGTGAATGAAAAAGGTAAAGTAACTAAGCCGACAACTATGAAATTCGCAGCTAACTCGACATCAAAAAAGGGGTCGGGCCCATCGTCCGGACTTAGGAGAATAAACATCGGAATCCGAGGCTAAATCCAGCTGCCCATTCGTTCAAAGTAGATTCAACTTAAGCCGTTCTTGGTCACATGTCTTGTGAGCATTCCACCATGAGATTTTTTGTTCACATCAGATCTTTCCTGGTAACTAAGGCTATGAAAAGCATCTCTCGAAAATGAAATGTCATAAGGCTAGCTCCTCATATCTTTCCCTCTGGGCTGGGAGATTTTGGAAATAATTCAGCATCTGCTTCACTGTATGCTATCTGGGTCGGTTGGGATTGGGATTCTGAGTGCTTTTCTATTTTATTTAGCTTCTCATCTCCCTTTCGCTCTTTCTGGTGATTGGATTGGCTAATTGCTCTAAACTCTCTCTTTGTCGATGCTCGTGCAGCGGAAGGACTGCTTCCTTTAACGAACCTTGCCTTGCTAACGATAACGAGCTTTTGGTAGCCCTTCTTCCAACAACGGTGATTCTGCCTCTCTCTAAGTTCCTTTCTGATTCAATCTATTCGATTCCAATTCTCACCCTCGAGTCAGGAGTTGTTGCCCTATTTCCTTTTTCTTCGCTAGCCTTGGGGCTTAGTTACTTAATTCAGAGTTATCCCCCCCTAGCTATGGAAAG